>KZ107849.1:477432-577838 GCA_002116315.1 Epicoccum nigrum
GGAAAGGTGGTTTTTATAAAAAACGGGGGGGGGGGGGGGGGGCTAGGTGGGGGAGAAGGGAGGAGGGGGAAAGGAAAGGAAAAGAAAAGAAAGGAAAGGAAGGGAAGGGGCGTGGTGGGGAGAGGCTGAGGGAGTGGCAGGTGGAGAGACGCAAACTGTGCCTCTCGCCGCCACACCACTTCCACTTCCACACCCCTCGCCGAGGTACGAAGAGAAGTCGGCGTGGCGGTAGCACCCCAGCGTTGTCCTCGTCTCGTCCGCCCGCACAACAGCTCAGCCCCCCCCCCCTCACCCCTCCGACGAGTCGCTGTGTGCATCTGTGTAGCAGCCACGTACCGTCGAATCAATCACCCCCTGATCCCTCGCATTGTCGTATATATCGATCGTCACGCCGCGCAGCGCGCTCACCTTGGCGCTCAGCTCGTCCAGCCGCGAGTTGTTCTGGCGCTCGCGCTCGTACGCGTCGGACATGTTTTGGCGGGCTCTGGGATCCCAGGGGGCGCGTTTTCCGGGCGGGGAGGGGAGAGGGGGACTCTGGGAGGGTGGGCGGGAAAGGGGAAGGCGTGGGTGAGCGAGCGAGGCCGAGTATGCGAGCGCGGGTTTGGTGGTGTTTGGGGTTTGCGCGAGATGGGGTGGGCGTGGCGAGGGTCGGCGGCGTGGCGCGCGTTTTGGATACGCTACAATTGCGGCGCCTGCGAGTGCAGAGTGTGGGCTGCGCAACTACCGGGAAGCTTTTGGTCGCGTGGTGTGAGAATCCGTGGGTTGGTGTTGAGAGCGCCCAAGTGTGACTTGAGGCTCCCCCCGAGTGGATGCGCGGGTGACGTTGCCAGCAGCTGTGGACCCTGGATGGCCCGATGGGGTTAGATCTGGGGAAGGAGGGAATGTGTGGAGCAACGAGCCTCAGCGCATGCACGCGTTGATGTTATGCTTTGTTTTTTTTGGCATGTGATTACGTTTTTGTTTGTGAATTCGTGACGTGTTGTGAGGTGGGTGGATTGTCTGCTGTTTTGCACCATGTATGAGGTGTCTATTGCGGTATCTGCGCTGGAAGCAAAGAGGATGTTTTGTAGGAGCTATGTGAAGGGCAGAATGTGGTGTGTTCAAGATTCGTGGTTGGCGATTTCATAGATGACTTTGGATGAACCGGACAATGGAGAGGTCTTGTCAATATCTGTATTGCGCCTGCACCTTGCTTTCCATCATGTTGATTCAAAATACCCCTTCAATTCCAGACTGATCTTCTGATCGTTCCCAAAACGCTGTACTACCAACGCAAGTGAGAAATAGCTACCCTGGTCCTCAGAGGTCAACTACAATCTTGCCCACGCCCCTTGACACACACGACAGCATCGCCCCGCACTTCTCCTCCTCCAGCAACCCCGTACCCTTGTGCAGCACTCTTCCCTCTGCAAGATCAACCCTGCAGCTACCGCAATTGCCCACCTCGCACGAGCTGTCGACATCTAAGCCAACGCTCTTCAACACGTCAAGCAGCGTCTGCGTTGCGCCCACTTCGAGCACTTTCTTGCTTTGCGCGAGCTCTACCGTGAATGGGTCACCGGACGTGATCACAGTGAACTGCTCCATATGGATATCGGCGGGCGGAATGTTGAAGCTTTCGGCTGTGGTAGTGACTGCATCCATGAGACGCGTAGGGCCGCAGGTGTAGATATGAGTGCGGTCAGTAGCATGGGAGAGAATGCTTTTGAGGTCCATGCGTGTGCCTTTTGCACTGTTGTAGATAGCCACATTGGGACCGAGAGCGGTGAGACGATCCTTGAACGGCACTTCGCTCGACACCGCGTAGTGCAATTGAAAGCTCTGCTTGGTGTCTTTTAGATGGTCCAATGCAGCGAGGAATGCAGTGATACCTATTCCGCCAGCGATGATGATGTGATCATCTGCATCGGTGGCTAGTGGGAAAGAGGAAGTGATGCGGCCAGCAGTGAGGATATCACCTACTTGGACTTGCTCGTGCAGGTGCTTTGACCCTCCGCGGCTGTTGGCGTCAAGGGCGATGCCGAGTTCGAAGCGCTTCGTGGTGCCACCAGTGACTGAGTATGCACGCACCAGCTTGCCACCTAGCTTGAGTCGGACGTGGCTTCCGGGCTCCACGGGAGAAGGATTGGGTATATCCTCGACGGTTTCGAGCACGAATGCAGTGACGTTGGCGGTTTCAACACGCTTCTCGACGATCCGGCACTCGTTCCACGCATCCATCCTGTCCTCTTCGTGCCCGAACATTCGATCATCCTGGTTTTCGGTCACCCCCTTGGCCAGCCTCTTGCGGAATTTGCTCTTGACGTCTTCACCGAGCTGCGAGATCTCCATAATCTGCTCCATCATCGCCTTGTTGTCGGTCTCGAGGTATAGGTAATACATGACCCTAGCTACGGTCCACTCGGGGTGTGGTCGCTCACGCAGGGTGAAGACGTCGCCAGCACTAATAGTGCCAGGCTCGATGATGCGGTATAGCCAGCCCGCCCGAAGCAGAGTTTGCACACGCTTAGCCATATCCTTGACTTCAAAGCGATGGTTCAACTTGTAACAAGGTGCACGAGGCTCCGAGACCTCAACGAGAATATCGCCGATGGTGATGCGATCGCCAATGCACACGTTCATCTCGTTCACTTCTTCGTTGAAGAGGTTCTCGCCAAAAGCGCCAGGCTTGAAGTGCTCGGCCGAGGCTGGAATCTCCTTTGCCCATACATCGTAGTGAGACGTGCAGTAGTGGAGAAGCGCCTTGTCAGGACTGCGATGAGGCTCGTAGGCGTGCTCATCGCTGACAACACCGTTCTTGGTGACCTCCACGGGGCCAGAAATTAGGCTCTTGTAGATTGCTGTTTCGATGCGGCCGTTGGCGAGAGCCTTTCTGATCTTGCCGCGTCTCACATGAATAATGGGAAACGGCTCGAAGGGAACCGGGTTGCGAAGTGAGTCCAGGTCCGGCGGTGGTGGTGGGATCCAGCTGGTGGTAGACATGATGAATGCAACTCTTGTGCCAGGAGCTGGGTTCGAAGTAGGTTGTGGATGATAGAGACTTGCAATCCTTGCGTCAAGGCCTTAAGTACAATGATCGTGTTCGACGAAGTGAAATGATTGCGATAGCCCGCAGAAGAAAGCCTGTAGTCGCAGAACGGCGTGAGCACATCCGCTTGTACCGACTTTGCAGAATCAGATCAGTGAAGGTGTGACTTACCATGGGATGATTTTGAAGGCATAGAAACGGAACAAAGATGTCCTTTTAGGCCAAGGACTCGAGAGATATCACTGGCTCAAAGCCTTGGAATGCTGCGGTAGCGATATGTCAGGGGCACAAAGAGAAGTTCAGCCAGGGCAAAGACTGCACATTTGTACCTCCTGTTTTGTAGTCGCACGATTACTTCTTTTATCTCTACCTTCCGCATTCAGAATGGACTCGTCGTGCATTGAGGCGCATAAGCGTGTTGCCTAAAAGATGAGAAGTCTAACTCGGGCTGAGGTCGAGTCGGAGACCGGAGACGCAACTTCCTCCCCGAGCAGGAGCACCATCATCGAATTCGCGAAGCATGGCATACACAAACATACTAACACACCTTGTGTATAACGTGTGATGCGGAGGCTAGCTCATATCACTTATTCGAAAAATGTCCGATTTCGAGTTGGAGCTTGGAAGCGGTGACGTCACAAGATCGTGAGCTCTTTAGCAACTTCAGCTTCGACGTCAACTCTAACCCACTTTCCCCAGTCTTCAATTGCCTCCGCTGCTCAATTGAAATCATCACAATGTAAGATTCGGTGATACATATGCTGTATAAATCTCACAGTGCATGACAGCGTCACCGCAACCCTACACACAGCTTGCGCATCCACGGTCTCGACCACAGCTATGTTCCGCCTCCAGCCCACCCGCTCGCTGGCCCGCGCCGCCCGCGCTCAGTTCGCCGCGCCCCGCTTCCTCTCTACGTCGCGCCCGATATTCGCGCAAAAGGACGCAATGGACAAGGACTCGCTCAAGACGACATCGAACGAGTACTCCAAGTCGGGTTCTGACGACCAGGCGGCTCACACCGATGCTGCTTTCGACCCCAAGCAGACAAGCCCTGAGGCGGCAGAAGCTTCTGCTGAGAAGGAGGCAGGCGGCAAAGACAACTCGTTGAACGTCAGCCCCGGCAACCACGAGGTCAGCCACGCCAACGATCCCGAGGTCGGCGGTCCAAGCCAGGGAACAAACAACAAGCCGAGCGGCGCTGGAAGCCCGAACAAGCAGGGCGGCGGAAAGAGCGGCTAGCGAAGCCACAGCTAGATAAGATCTGTGAATTGGGGGAGGAGGAGAATGATCGCCAGCGATGCAGCATGATACGCTTCTGCAATTACCAATATGTTATCAAATATCGAATCAAGTATCGAATCAAGATACCATCACCACTGAGTGTACTATGTACGTGCCCGCCGACAGTCTCCCTTATATTGCCAGATGAATCTCCAAAGCGGCCGCAAGATCGTGCTATCTCGACACTACTTTATCAGGACGCTCTATCATTGTAAGGCAAACAGCCCGTGGCTTACCAGCCCTTCGACATGCCTAAAATCTGTGAGTTCACCGAAGGTTACGCGGCAATGGAGGCTATCGGTGTACCGCTGCGCTTCCACCGTGTCAGAAAAGCAGTCAGTAGGCATGGACGCAAGACAATTACGTGCGCATCTACCTCTCCCTCTCTCAAGACTACAGCCGGTCACTCCTATGTACTCGACCGAGTTATAAGACAGAAACCATTGCATGGAGTTATCTGCTTAGAGTCAATCTACATAGTAGGTGCCACTCAGACGCCTTTTCATCAAGCGACTAACACTTCCAGTGGCTCACCGACCCGGCAACAGCCTCTCTTTTCAGCCTCCCAGCGCATGAAGAGCGCCTTATCACGCTACCAGAGAATCAGGAGAATGATCACGGATCATGATTTGTAGCTCGTGTCGATGGCAAGCCCCTACATCCCATCTACATCAAGACTATATTCACGTACCTGAATGACACGATGGACGATTATTGCGAAGAGATGGCACGTCCAGTGGCCAGGATGTCTTTTGGGCAGGCGAGTATAGTCAACATAACTCAATCCAAGGCGGGTCCATGGTTGAACAAACTCACGAGGCAGAAATTCGAGGCCTTTTGTGAATCGTTTGTGAAGAGAGGGGATGTGCGAAAGGACCATCCTGGACTCAGTGAGACGCAGGAACCGGTCTCGATTTTGACCATGGAGTGGGTGCCCGATCGAAACCAAAGCAGTGTCTCTATATGTCAAGGTAGAGCGCGTGGATAATACGTGCACTTGCTGCGCTGACACGTGTTTGCGCGATCGATATCGAGGCAAAGATCAAAGACAGACACACTTCATTGTTTACAAAAACAAGTATCGGAACAGGTACATGGAACATCGCAGCTTGTACAACTTTTCGTAGGGAAGGACAGTGTATAGCTTCAGGCGAAAGGTGTAACATGTCGTTTCAGTCAGCAGTTTTATAACGAAACGATATCTATGACTGGAATATCTCCTCTGCGTATCCCAATTCTCCACTAAACATATGTCGTCCATGATGAAAACCTTGAATGAAGGGAGTGACCAGTTTCAGCACAGCGCTTATACATTACGCATTTCCGGCACCCCTTATCTTGAGAAGGCTGTTACACAGCCATAGGAAAAGCTCGTTGACTTGCTGATGATTGCCACGAAGTTTTGCAGGACACCTTCATCAGCAACACTGAAAATATGGTCACAAGCTGTAAGTCTATTTGGCTTTCTTATATTTATTTGTATCAGGACACCGACCCGAACGAACTGATTGTTGGGCACTAAGATGAGACCTCTCTTAACCGTCACAGACTGCGCCGATATGCCCTTCTCTTCCACCCCTCGAACCAGACAGCCGACTCCGTGGAAACCATCCCTCTTTTTCTCTTTAAGCAAGTGGCGCCAACACCGACGTTTCGAGTTTATGTTGATGATGGATTTGGCGTCAGTCTCGGCTGTGCTTATTATAATGATGACGGGTTTGAAGAAGTTGAGCACGCCCAACGCTGCGAACATGTTTTCTGTAGATAAGCTGGACGCATTCTACATCATCATATGACTCGGTAACTGCATTGACTGCCCGCCAACCAGGAAGACGGTACATCAATCTTATCGCCAACAAAGACTGGATGCATCCAACACATGGCTGCGTTCGGTAGTGGATAGCTCAAGAGCAGAATGTTGATGCGGGGAAGCGAAGGTTTGACGAGGAGTTGTCGTTTGGAGCATGATAACCGCAAAGACCCCTCCCAGAAACGGATGCGCTAGCAAGCACCCCTCACACGCACCTCCACTTTCCACCACTCCTCACTTGACCATCCGTCATTCATCATGTCCGAATTTTTAATCTCCTCAGATGGCTTGCCGGCTCGCTGGCCACCTCGGCGCTTTTATCTACGCCATCTTGATGTGTCTGCCTCGTCGCGAAGCCCATCCGTATTGTGGAGGGACATATCCGCGGCTTCTGATGACGGCAAAAGCACACGGATTTTGGGTTTGATGTGAGGAGAAACCTCATAGCTTTATCTCAACTTTCCCTGCATCAGCATCATCTCAACACTGGGATGCGGAGTCATTTGAGAGCTACAGGTGAGGGGCTGGCGTCGACGTCACCCTTTGTTATCGTATCGGACGCTCAGCAGAAACAAGCAGACGCGCGAGGTTCACTCAATTCTGACATTTCACATGCAGCCATCCATGCCAAGATATCGCATTTCTTCTTCTGCCGCGACTGAGCACTGTTTTGTTTCTTTGACGCGCTCACACCGCCTCGCGCCACTTGCCTTGTAATAACATGACGAGCTCCATTCAGATATGCCGCTACCGGCGAAGATTCTTGCTGGCACGACCGGTTCTGCCCGGCCATGTGGTGTTTGAATCGCGTATACACAATTTTCCTCAATTCTCGCGATCTTCAACATTCAAACAACTCCACGCCCTTTCCATGATGGTTCGCGCTCGGAACCATGCCATGACCTTGAGACGTCGGGAAATAGTGTTGAAGACAGCGAATGATAAAAGGCTGAAAGACCAATGTTTGAGCTTATGTCTGGCCATGCAAAATCGTCTTCCCAGGGAGCTTAGAGATTTGATATTTGGATATCTGCTGCTCGAAGATGGAGTCCACGCTCGCCTGTTCCACTACTACAACACCCTCGATCCGAAAGCACCAAGACACTATTGGAATGAAGAATTCACCGGCCACGACACCCTCCGCGAATTGACCGAGTCGTGGTATCGCTCAGTCCGTTTCGATCTTGACAGAAGTCTTGATTTCCTACCGCATCTGCTTGCGCAGGTCGACAATACCCTTCAATGTACGCGCCAGCAGCTTATCGGCAAAGCAAGTTTCAAGATCCTGCAGTGTGATTTGGACAAGTGGCCAGCAGCAGACGCAAATGGAATTCCCTCGCCACAAAGCCTGCTCTTGAAGAACATGGAGTATATATCTCTACTTCGACCAGGGGCTAGGATCTACATCATTCTCGAAAGCCCACTACCATGGTTTAGTGAGTCCAAGAACCTGCAAGAGCGACAGGCTCAATTCCTTACTCGCGTACTCGATATCATCTTCCCATCCTTGGAAAGACTGCAAAAAGCCGGCTATGCACTAGCCCTTTGCATTGATCCCGGTTCGAACGTGCGATTCATGGATGGACAGCAGATCTGGCGATACGAGCTGAAGAACCTGATCACGCCTGACAACGCGCACTTCTCGCGTGAAGGCTTCGTGAAAAAGTTCTTGAAGGTAGGGCGATCCCTAACCTATTTTTGTCAAAGAAACTAAGAAGTGCAGGACGATGGCAGAAAGCTCAGATACAGGTCTGTCCCAAGGGCCACAGGATAAGATGAGGCGCATATTAGTAAGATCGAGACATCTCAGTTGAATCTTTCATTGCACAGCTGGACATCCTCCCATCCAAGTCGCGAGCGACGGCAGCCAACAATCATGGCACAACGACAGCTAGTAAGGAAGCCGTATATGTAACACCTGCACAGCAACACTTCAACATCCCAATACAGGCTGCATGGAAGTAATTAAAGCTACGCGCGGACTTAGAGCTGTAGACATCAACTTTCACTGGGAAACTTCGAAACCCCACAGGAGACCGCAATACGATGCGACAAGCCACGATCCCTATTACGGATATGACTGCAGTTGGTCAAACTTCTCTTTAACTCCCAGATGGGCCAACGTGACCGGCGTACATCAATCAATTGTTTGGAGTTTTACGTTCACAATCCCAATGACCTCGATGGAATATTTCAAGCGAGTACATTCACAATTCCGCGCGTTTAAATCCAGAGGAAAGCAGTGTCCGACATTCACTAGATCCGCTCAATTATCACCTTGGTCCATGCTGACAATGATCGCTTAGGCAGGCTATTCAGCGCTGCCTTGTCGATTGGCCTTGCTTCAAAAAAAAAATACCAAAGCTGTGGTTGTTGGTGGCGTGAGGGAAGGGAACAGCAGGGTGGAAAACCTCGGTCGGATGTACGCACCATCGACAGCGCTTCCCCCTCGACAGCAAGCATGGACAACATATCTCAATAAACAAACCTATCACACGCCGCAACAAGCACTTTATTTATGTTTCTCAACCAAGAACCATCGTTTCGGCGCGAGGGACCGAGATGGGGCAAGCAGGTATTCTTTCTCATAAACATTGGACCGGGTCAAGTCGCCGTGGATGCAACGGACGCTGGCACGATCCACGAATTTGTTATTTCGGTTATCAGCCGGTCGATGACGCGCGGCGAGGCGTTGTTACCTCGTTCTGGGATCAATACTGTTTGTGGAGATGCTCGCACATTGGAACCCGAAATAGAATGTATGCAGAGCTGGAGAGCCGGTTTGACCGATTGGCCCTAACCTTGCAGCTTTTTGCTTTTGGCATGACCATGGCCAACCTGGTGATAGTACGAGCACTGGATATGGCTCATGGCTTTGTGTGCAACAGTTGCATAGATTTCTATGGCAGTGCACGGTTTTGGTTACACAAGCACACTATGTTATGTTAAACTGCAGGGGCAAAGCAAACACTGAACATACCCCAGTTGACTTCCTTACATCTAGTCTATGATGTTCTTCCTGGACTCTGATCCGGTGACCTGCATCCATGGCGCTCAGTCGCGTGAGCAATAACATTTTTTGTTTCCTTTGCGCCCAGCTCCATATCCAACTTATCACCTGCAGCATCCTCACGCGCATATTGCTCATCATCTTCCTCAGCACGACCATACCCAGTCCGCGCAAAGTCGGGATACCGCTCGACGAACCAAAAGCGTATAGCCAGCACCACACCCACAGCCCCAGCAGCAAGACTCAAAGCGAGCGGAAATCCAATCGCGTAGTGCGGCGCATCCACCGCCTTCCAGGCCCCCAGTGGAATCGTAGCATGCCCAACGTAGACGATAGTCACGCTCATCCCGATAATGATGGCGCGAGCCTCGGGCTCCACGCGCAGCAGCTCGGCCAGCCAAGCTATCAGCGCCGGCCCGCCGGCGTTGGTCGCGTAGGTCAGGAAGTAGGCGAACATGATGGTCGGGTGGCTGCTCGGCCAGCCCGTCAGGATGCCACACGCCACCATGTGGACCAGCCCCGAGCCGACGAAGATGGGCCAGCGCCAGCTTTTCCAGTCGCCGAGTGCGTTGATGCCTACATTGGTGATGATCTGCAGGCCGTAGCCGCCGAGGGGGATCAGGTTGACTTGGTAGGTTGTGTAGAGTTTTGTCCCGGTCGAGTCGGTGACGCCTTTGAGGTAGAGAAGGATGTAGGAGTTTGCTCGGTGCGCCCAGGCGTTCTGTGCGAAGGCAGCGATGTAGAGGTAGGTTAGGGAGTGTTTGATGAGGAGCAGCAGTTTTGAGCGCAGGACCTTGAGGGGGATCAGGCGGGCGGCTTGCATCCTGTGGCGCTCTAGGCGCTCGAGAGAGAGCTCTTTCTCTCGTTTCGTGAGCCAGATGGCACGTGTGTTGGCTGGCGAGTCTGGCACGATTAGGAGGCCGAGGAAACCGAGTAGAATGGTGATGGCGCCTGATACGATGAACAGCCACTGCCATCCTGATAAACCGTTCACTCCATTCATGTTGACGTAGAGCTCGGCTTGGACGACTCCAAGGAACATTGCACCGGCCACATCGGAGACGTTGAAGATGGCCAAGCGGAAGGCAAGCTCGGTGGGTGTGTACCATGTCATGATCAACGCCGTGATACCAGGCCACGAGGTCGCACTCAACGCCCCGAGGAAGAACCGCAAGATGTAGATTGTCGTTGCAGTCTTTGCTTTGTATGTGCTGGTGCTTGTTAGCTACTAAATCTGCTTAGCTTCTCGAAGACACATACAACAATGTGAGAACCCCCCAAGCGATCTCAGCGAATGGTAGCCATAAAGAAGGACGCAACTTCGTCTGGAGCATCTGTGATGGAACGATGAATATAGCGTAGGCGATGGAGAAGTAGGTTTGGAACCAATTCAACTCGTTGCCAAAGAGCGCCAGATCCTCTTTCATCCCACTGACATAAGCTTGTGTCGTCGCGCTCTGATCCATCTCTTTCATAATCCCCGCAACGAACATCCACAGCAGTAAAAAACAGTCCAGCTTGGCACGCAGTACATTTTCCTCGTTCCTGAAGTAGGGAATGAACCGGCCGAGCCAGCTGTGGCCTGTGTTCGTTGTTTCTACACCCATAGCAGCGGAGATAGTTGCGCGTACTCCAGCGCACTTCTTCTGCTGCCATGTTTCGGGTTTATAGGCTTCGTGTGTCCTCCGATGTTGCATTTTCCATAGTCGATGAATCCACTTGGTGTTTACGGAACCTCGCCAAGGATCACGCAATGAGTGCCTCGTCCAAACATCGTGCTTGCCAAGCTGATACCCTGTGATTGCATGTCATTGCATTATCAAACCTGGTCTGCGAAACGAGTTTACGTTTTTTGTTTTCTGGCTTATTGTCTAGCTGAAAGAGACTGATTTACGACCCGGCGTTATTTTTTCCCCAGGTTCAAGAGACTGTAGTTACGAGGCTGGCGTGATGGTGAAGAGAAAGGGAATATATCGTCAATAGCAATTGCTACATGAGGTTGTCACGATTATTATGGCAGTACTAGGGGTCTGCCATGGCTTGAAGATTGTCGAACGGAGCGTCAAATACCTCAGGTACAACGTCAGGCTTCTAGCAAAGACATTCAACGAAGTATGGATATGTCGTTGTATTGCATCTTTGTTTTGAGGGTACGTGTTTGACCGCAAGCGAATTCTCGTATGCAAGTAGGAGCAGATGGACGAGGGCGAATGCAGACCAAGAGAACGAAGCAGTGGCGTGACAGGAGTACATGGAGGATCGGCTCGGCAGCGGAGCACCGGCATCGGCAAGGATCTGGCGTCGCGCTAACGAGGTAGCTGCCTATGAAGAGGTCAAGCTTCAAACATGCATGCGAGCTGCGCAACATGGACAACCAATACTTCGAGCAAAGGATAATCTTGCGCTATTCTCACTGCCTGGTTATTTAGCCGTCATATGCAGGCCTGTTTGTGTCGCCTGTACCCAGATGCATCAACGTCATCGCTTGATGAGGAAAGTAAACAGAATCACGCTTGGTCACAACATGAAAGACGTGCCTCAAATGCATGTCTGGTACCAATTTGCCGCTGAGTATCAGGGTCGACTCGGGGTTATCTCCATATTATATGGAGACTTTTATTGGACAGGTATGAGCACTGAATAAGACTACAGCTTCCCACATGACATCGTGGACAAGTCTCTGCGAATCATACCAGCAGCACTTGCTAGTGCTTCAACGCATTCAGCACAAAATAATTTTCGTTAAAAAACCTATACTTTTGATGGAATACTGGAACTTCTCCCTGACACTCGTCCCTGCTTATGACTGAAATTTCACCACCACCTGTGTGTCAGCGTCTGGGATGCGTCAGTTACTGGAAAATATCTTGTCGGATGCAGGCAACGTTACCTCCAAGGAGATCGGCGTATATGTCGTCGTTCTCCAACTTTAGAGAACAACCCTTGAACTTCAGTTGGACGTTGTCACCATCCTGGTGAGCAGCCACTGGTTGTACCCTCTTGTCGTTATCCGAACTCGACTTAAACCAGTATACCTCTTTGGGCAACATGCTTCGATTTTCAGTCAAGTTACGCCCCAGCACCCAGTCTCCCTGGTGCAGGAATCCATCTTTGAGTGTGAACACAGCAGCTTCAGATCCTGTCTTTGCCTGTGTCTTGTCCTCTGCATTGCTGCCTAGTTTGGCGATGGGTGAGCCGTTGAGCTCTATCGTAAAAGGCTTATCGAGGCTGTCCATGTTTGTAAGAGTGGGCGAAGACAAGAGTCGTGTAAGGCTAATCGTCGACAGGAAAACAAATGCGCGCTCGAATCCTATCAACATCAGGTTGGAGTTGTGGTTACTGGCGAACACCTGGCAGGACTGCTTACTGGTAGTCGCTTGCTTGGCTCGCCACTTCCGCCGTCACATGCAACAACGCTGGGGCTCGAGTACGCAGCCAATCATAATGCACATCCGGCACCTGCCAACACCGGTAACGATTTACAAAAGGGGATCTTCCTGGGCAGGCACGTGCGTTCGTTGCGCGCGCGCCGGCAGCTGTTAGGTTATCGCGAAGCCTATCTTGGCATTGCTTGTGTTCTGCCTGATCGAGGATAGAGTCGGCGGCTCTCCAGGTTCTTGTGCCCGGCATTCGTTATCTATTCGACCGCATCGATATTAAGACCTTCTACTATTATTCTGCCAAGCTCGACGGCAATCTACAGGAACCGCATGCACGATCATTTGCGGCAGGTCTGTTTGCGTCACCTCCGTCACCTGGGGTTTGCCGGAATGTCATTGCAGGGTAGTCCTGTCGCTTAGATGCAGATCCCCAACCAGACATTATTAGGTGGTATCACTGTTTCAAAATGTATCGGGTCCTCCAGCGATAGCAGAGCTCTTGCTGGAAACAGAGCCTACGCACCGCTTCATTAGTCCCTGCCAATGAGTATTGCGTTGGCATTGCACCAAGATGACTGATCTACGTTTATGATTCAGTGTTCAACTGACCTTCGTACATGGTTTGAGTTTCGACGAAGCTGGCGAGTGGTACTGCCAAGTTGTATTCGCACACTAACTGCGACTGCCGCAGCGAATTATGCCTCGTGAACGCGGTGGGGTGCTCCGCGGGAGCTTCCTCTTTAGCAGTCGGTGCATATATCTGCAGATTACATGCATCAGATAACAGTCCTACATCAGCGGGTCTACAAGCTGTTTTGGCTTCGCCGAAACCCGAGTCGACTGCATCTGGAAGGCCAGTGGACAACACCAGCTTGGCAGTCTTGGTACTACCACAAGCACTCGAAAGAGTAACGCAGAGGCATATCGACAGTTGATGGGAGACTGGTATAAGTATGTTGCACACCACCTCTCATTAAGAATCATCCACTCGCTGATCCTCTTCCAACACTCACTACCATCACTCCCAAACAGACCTTCAAGATGCAGTACAAGGCAGTCCTCGCTGGCCTCATGGCCTCAGCAGTTTCTGCTGCTCCTACTCCCCAGGACTCTGTCGACATTGTCGGTGGTACCGCCGCTGCGGCTGGCGAGTTCCCCTTCATTGTCAGTCTGCAGAAGAGTGGCTCCCACTTCTGCGGTGGTACTCTGGTCAACGCCAACACCGTTGTCACTGCTGCCCACTGCACTCAGGGTCAGACTGCTTCTCAACTCTCCGTTCGTGCCGGAAGCTTGGTAAGTCTCTTTGGAACTCCAAGTGAAATGAATGAACTAACAAGAAACAGAGCCGCAGCTCCGGAGGAACCCTCGTGAAGGTCTCTTCGATCAAGATCCACCCCAGCTTCAGCAGTGGAACTCTCGACAGCGACGTCGCCATCTGGAAGCTCGCCACCTCCATCCCCTCCGGTGGCAACGTCGCCTACGCCACTCTTGCTGCTTCTGGCTCTGACCCCGCTAGCGGTACCCTCACCACCGTTGCTGGCTGGGGCACCACCTCCTCCGGCGGCGCTTCTCTTCCCGTTGAGCTCCGCAAGGTCGAGGTCCCCATCGTCTCGCGCACCACCTGCCGCAGCAACTACAGCGTGTCTGAGATCACCAACACCATGATCTGCGCCGCAGTCTCTGCCGGCGGAAAGGACTCCTGCCAGGGTGACAGCGGAGGTCCCCTCGTCAACTCCTCCACCAAGACCCTCGTCGGTATTGTTTCCTGGGGTGAGGGCTGCGCTGCCCGCGGAAAGCCCGGTGTCTACTCCAGCGTCGGTGCTCTCCGCAGCTGGATCGACTCCAACATCTAAGCATCTGTTTATCATGTTTTGGATGAGAGTGTTGGGTTAATGAGGTAGCTGGGTATGGGACTGGATCTTGCAAGTGGGATTTCCCGCTGTGCATCTTGAACATTGCAGTCGGTCGCGCTTCAATTAGTATATATTCAGCTTCACGAATGTCACCTTTTGTTGGAATTTGATCTTCTCAAAATGCTATCTTGTGACCGTGACCGTGACCAATATCATAAGTCGAGTTTAGTTCCATATCATGCACAAATTCCAAATCAGAGGCGATCTAATGCATAATCACGTATTATCGATCTCTCAGGTATTATTGGGGTCGGTATATGCCACATGTGATATGTTAGCCCTGCCAAATACAATTGGCTCCCAATAGACCAGAAAAAGGTCATATATCGAGGTCAATCACCTCTTATCTTTCCCTTAGCGCACTACTTATCACCATTCTCACACCTGCTCGTGCCTTTGCTGACCCTTTCTACCTGGTTTCTTTGCTACAGTTTGTCGAGTTTGCACAGAACCTCCAATCAGCTGATAAGTACCAATCAATGTCAAATAGTCTGGTTTCACGTGAGATACTTCATTGACCCTTGAAGCATGGGGCAATCACTTGAGCAACGGTAAAAATGGGTAGCTGCTGATCTCATGACGAAATTATTTGACCTGTCAAGTCAACATAAGAAGGATTTTGCTGCTTTTGATTTATGCCTTCTATATAATAGAGTTAGAGTGTCATGAAATAAGCCAGCGGCCGCAAGTTTTGAGATTTTGTCTTTGCTAGTATGCGACTGAAGTAGCACTGGGTGTAAAGAAAATACCGTTCAACTCGGCGGTATCAAGATAGATATCAGACATCAACAAAAACAGCTAGCAAAGAGGCACAAGCGCCCTATTCTTGGTATTCAGTGTTTGTGCTGTGATTTAGTCAGAGTTCACAAGTTTACACGTAATATATCATATTCGCACATGGACATGCTTCAGCATTAAATTAGGCAGCCCTGGTATCGGGCCTGAGGATATGTGTGCGGTAAAGCACGTAATCAAGCGATCGGAGCGTAGAATGAGAACATGCCCTTCGGATCGTACTTCTTCTTCAATGCTTTGAGACGGTCCTGTCGCCACGATTCGTATCCGAACCAGCTTTTGGTACCTTCATCTCCATACGCTACGTTGGATATTAGCTGGGAAAACCTTGTGAAAGCAAAAGAGCGACTTACCATAGTTGACGTATGTGTGAAGTTCCTTGTTGCCAGTGCCCTCGCGGAGGATCTCCCGAAGTTCATAACCTAGCTTCCTGACGGCAGCATCCTCAGTTGCGTTTCCAGGGGCGTAGATAATGAGCGGAGCCGCGAGGATGTGTGCGTCACGGAAAGCAAATGCAGAAGAGTCGGCGCTGCGTGAGCGAATACCTTCGCTAGCGTAGTCCTCGAACATGAAGATGGAGTTCGTGTATGGGCTCGCGCTACCACCAATAGCCGATGCGTAAAGGTCGTATGCCTTCTTTTGCGCAGTCGTGTTGTAAGCTTTGGTGTAGATGGGAAACCTCGGGGTGCCAAAACCAGTGTCCTGGCAGGGAGGAGAGTCCAGAGCAATGCCGACCCAGGCAGCGACATCGTTGTAAGTTCCTGTTTGCGGAGTCGTTTTCAGAGGGCTGAGATCGTGGAAAGCCTTGGTGTATCTCGACTCTACGGCGTTGACACCCTCTTGAACAATGTACATAATGATGACTGGCTACAAACTTGAGATTAGTAAACACTCTAAAGCATTAAGGGTTATGTTTACCTTCTCTGCATCCAGAGTCGCATCATTTTGCCAATAAGACCAGTTGTGAATCTTGTCGCTCTGAGTGCCATTGTTGATAAAGACATCGTTGGCAGCCTTGTAGAGAGCCTCAACCTTATCTCCACTGAACACAATGGTCTCGATGGCCCAGTTGGTGTACTCAATGTCGTAAACTTTCGACGTGACCGAGGTTACAATGCCAAAGTTGTGACCTGCGCCTTGCATGGCCCACCACAAATCTGACTTCGCATCGATCTTTTTCAAAGCGCCATCTGCAGTGACAATGTTCATTGACTGAAATTGATCTGAGATCAAACCATGGCGGCCTTGAAGCCATCCGTGACCACCTCCCAATGCAGGTCCGAGGTAACTGACGCATTCGCATGATCCGGTGACTGGATGCGATTAGTGAATGCAATCCAGAACATACTGGATGAGTCCATACCAGTCTGTTTGCCAGCTGCCCATAGCGCATCGATTACCTTCTTGCTGTTGGTGCCACCACCAATCGTCACCAGGTTCTTGTCCTTGGCGACCGAAATCGTGTTCAGCTGGGGCATGTAGATCTGAATACCATAGGTCATCTTGCCGAGACTGTGCAAAAGTAAGTATAAGCAGATACAAAGCTGCTAATTTAACAGGTTGCCCACCTAGTCAGAGTTCCATGATGCCCATTGTAAGCAAGAATGGGGATCTTGCGCTGGGAAGCAAATTTCACCTTTACACAAGCACTGTCAGATTGGGTCAGACAAGATATGCAAGCAGTGGGACTTACAATTTGCGAGACATCCTTCTCTGTGCCCGGAGCGATGACAACACTAGGGGTCGGAGGCGAGAGGCCTGACCAACGGACAGTGGAGTTTGTGAAGGCTTCGCTGCCGGAATAATAGATCTGCGCGCCGCTAGAAAGCTGCGCAGCCAAAGGCTTTACATCGATACCGGCTGCGGGCGTTTGCGCAAAAGTATCAGCTGTGGTAGGCCCACATGAACCACCAGGAAGCACGGATGCAATTGTCCAAGCAGCAATAGCTGACGAAGTGAAGAACCGTGTGAACATGCTGTAAGTACCAGAGGACAATTGAGTAGCGTGGTATCAACTACGATAGTGCTTGGTCGTTGCCTTTAAAGGAGTTTTAAAGGATCTCATGGTGATCAAATCTGGACAGGTCCGTCCCCACACCCCTACATGTGGCGAAGATGCCTGTTGGACCCTTGCGACTGGGACGGGGCTTTTGATGAGCGTTGTGCATAAGCGCAATCGGCTCGGAACAGCGGCAGAGGTGGGAGTGTAGTCTGTTTTCGTTTACCAAAATGCCCGTGCCGTTCACGCGCGACTTATGCATGTGAGTGACAGGGGTCATGTTTCCTCGAATTTAGGCGTGCAGCGGATTTTCCAAACCAGGTTCTTTAGGACTGGGATCTTACGGTATAGTATTGATTTCAGTGCTGGATGTGCGATTGGCTGTGTGAGATGTCTTGTCCTGAGGTTGAATGTAAGAAAAAGCAGAGATCCCTTCGTGGGACTTCCCTGTACTTTCAAAGATCGACCATCATTCCAGAGCCACGAAGTCGACATGCCGGGTGACCCCACAGTGGAGACTTGGACGTTGTACGCTTTGGGCGTCTCCATCACAGTCCTCCGGACCTATGCCAGAGTCTCAACGGTCGGCTATCGTGGTCTCCACGCTGACGATTATCTGATCTGGCTCGCCATCGTAAGACGATTTGCTGGCTTCCCTGCATACTACAGTCAACTGACTCGCTTCGTTAGATCCTCTACACAACTCAAACAACTCTCGGGTATCAAGTTGGGATTGCTGCTCGCGGTCTTGCTAACAATGGCATGACGGATGCTCAACGAAGCGCGCTCTCGGAGGACGATCCGGAATACGCATGGAGGTAGGTTGAGGCTATATTTGCTTCTCGGTGGGTATGAATCGTTCTGACGCCGAACTCAGGGTCATCGGATCCAAGATACAAGTGGCAGGCTGGACCGTAGCAGGCTGCATGTTGTGGACGCTCAAGCTCTGTGTAACGTTCTTCTACTTACGGCTCACCGTACGTATGCGCTCTACATCTTCGTTGGATCGAAGCTTACGCACAATACAGCATGGCCTTGGGATATACCGGAAGCGTATATACGTTGCCATGGTCTTGATAATAACTTCATGGCTTATCTTGATGTTGACCATCTTCTGCTCGTGCAGGCCTTTCAAGAACTATTGGCAGATATATCCCGACCCAGGCAATTCCTGCCAGCCTGGTATATCCACATCGATCATCTGGTCGCAGTTCGTCATGAACGTGTTGACTGATCTCTTCCTGCTCTTTATACCCATGCCTATGCTGTGGAAGTCGAGCCTGCACTTTTACAAGAAAATCGCCACCACGGTGGTGTTATCTGCCGGTGTCTTCATCGTCATATGCGCAGTCTTAAAGATCATCTATGTTAATACTGTAAGTAACACCTTCGAGATTGCTACAAGACTCCAGTGACTTTATTGCAAAAGAGATGTTTCTACACGAGAGTTAATTATTGCGGCTGACCCTTTCAGGATCCCGTCCACGGAGGACAACTCGCAGCAGCATGGGGAACCAGAGAAACCTTTGTCGCGGTCGTCACAACCAACCTACCGATGATTTTCCCCTTGTTTAAAGTATGGTTCGCTCCGATCCTGCCAAGTAGCTTTCGTTCCAGCAGCAACCACAAAGCCTACAAGTCCCCGAGTGGCGGCTTCGTCACCATTGGCGGCGGTGGAGGATCGAGTCAAGCGAAGAGGACCCCACGAACGAGGACATCCATCACGGCAAACATGACCTTCGATAATGAGAGCGAGGAGCGAATCATGAAGGACGGTATGGATGTCAGGATGCAGGACTTGCACACTGGGATCGACGTGCAAAGGCCGCAAGGGACGATCGTCGTCTCCAAACAAGTGTCAGTGACGACCGAGGAGCGTTCATTCTACCATCCTTGAGCAATCGAACATCCGCCCTGAAGCGGATTGATTTGCAAACGCAAAATCCATGACCCATCGTGGGTGTGGAGTGTTGAGCGACCGGGAGATGTGCTGTACCTGGTTCCGGGCCGCATGCTGGCACAGTTAGTCTACGGATGTATTGCTCTAGAGGAGATAATGAGCCGACCCGTCCCATGGCGTGTCCCAAGGGACCCCATATCTCACCTTCTCTAAGTGGTCTGGCGTGAGGTAGTTGCGCAGGGCGAGTGCACAGTTGCTGCTCCCAAGCCGTACCGTCGAAGGCGAACTAAATGACCCTACATGCGCGTCACAGTAAAATGCGTCCCACGAACATAGTATAGCATGGATTGATTCCTATACGTATATACGCAGTAAGGAAAGCCTGAAGTGCGAAGTGGTGTGGTGCGAATCAGGTCTGAGCTTGCCACGGAGACTGGAGCGCCGTTCCCCGGCCAGCATTCTTCCGAGCCCCCGAGAGGTGATCCGCCAACAAGAACATCTCCTACCACCACTCGAGACCCACTTACACGCTCACGATGTGTGTGCATAGCTTATCATTGGATGCACTCTTAACTCGTGTCCTTCGAAGCTGCGAATTCATGATGGAATGCCGAAGGAGTACCGCTACCCTGCATGTGTCACATGTCACTCGTATGCACATGCAGGCCGGAAATGAGCTGATGAGTTTCCAGAATCCATTGAACCAGCCCGGTCTAATGCGACTCAACTAGTGGTCAACACCGTAGGATCGTGCAACATACATACACAACTTCATGCAGCAGCTTGGCAACAGTATTGGAACCAGGGAATCAGGCCAAAATCATTCATTGCTATCTGCACCTTGACAGCTCCGTATAGTCGCTCGGCATGATGCACAGTCGAAAAAAGACAGCACTCTGAAAGGGATAGTTTCAGTCTGATTGACTTCCTTTTGGGACAACGAAGAACCGTTTGGCATGGCTGTCAGGTCCAAAAGCCGTGTTCAATTTCTCACCTGAATTTATAAGATTCTTTGAAGGTACCCATCTAATAAGCTAGTTGGACCGGCGTCTTGATCCTACTACGCTCGACACATTCTGCCATCGTTTCGTACTGTCCAGGCCTCGCTACCGACACCGACAGTGGCATAGAAGAGGTTGGAAGGATCCCATTTCTTCTTAATGCTCAGCAGCTTCTTATAGTTGCCACCCCAGAAGGTTGTCTGCCAATTCTTCTGATTGAAATCGGCCTCATTCACGTACGAGCCACTTCCAGGGGTCGCAGCTTCCACAAGCGGTTGGATCACTTCTGTCATCTTCCGCTGCGTTGCGAGCGCTTCGGACCACGGGGCTGTGAAGCTCCATGGAAGAGTTAGCGTTGCGTGTACAATAGCTTTCCTCCACGCAGGATGAACAGATGTGGTCTTCTCTGACCCAAAACGCCCAACATCCGTTCCGACGCCAATCCACGTCACACCCTTCTCTACGATGGCTCTCCATGTGGAGGTAATGTTGCCGACGACGCTGCGTGGAATAAGGCGTGTTCCATACTGCGCAATGCCGACCTGAATGTTACCAAGGGGTAGCGGACCGAAGTACTTGTCGTAATGCTCGTAGTAAGTGTTGAACTCGCTGTAGCTGACTGTGTAGTTGATTTTTTTACTGTCCAGCCTGGCAACGAATGGCGCAAGTATCTTCTGGACCTCTGCCGCCGTCTTATTGTATGCGCTGAGCGGCGAGATCATGAAGAACGATGTTGTGAAGTAGTGTACCACCATAGTACCTGCATCCACCATCGCTGGAAGCTCCTCGTGGAAAGCCTGGATACCGTCATAGAAGGTTTCCTGAGCGTTGTTCGTCGTATAGAACGCCAATGAAGCCCCACCAAATACAGTCTCCTTGTGCGCCTTCATTGTCATTGAGACTACAACGCCGTAAGTGCTTCCGCCCCCGCCGTTCAGTGCCCAGTACAAGTCGGAGTTCTCGTTTTGGTTGGCATTTACCAACTTGCCATCGGCGGTGACAACTTCCCAATTCAGAACATTGTCAGCTGCTAAGCCAAAACTTGTACTGATCGCCGAATGACCTCCTCCTTGTGTGTAGCCGCCTGCAATTCCGACCGTACTACACTCTCCACCGACGATGACAAGACCTTTGTCACGGGCTGCAGCCAGAATTTCGAAACCTTGAACGCCAGCGCCGACTTTGAAGGCAGCGCCGCCGTAGCCAGGACCTTTGTAGGTTGGGATGTGGGCTATATTCTTGAGATGGTGTGTCCAGACAGCGAGCGATCCAGCTCCGGTGGAACGACCAAGATAGTCTGCCGAAACGATCAGCACCTGATACTTACACATAGAATAGGGCACTCACCGTGACCCGTATTACGAATAACGAGACGTATATTCTTCGAAGCTGCGAATGCAATCGCACGCTGAACATCTGCTGGACCCGAAGCATTGACAGCGTATCTGACATAGTTCCCAAGCTCGCAGGGACGCTCTCGCGGCTGGAAAGGATCGCAGCTCTGATTCGCGAAGAACGGTGCCATGACCGAAGAAGAAGACTCATAGCTATCGTTTGTTAGCGTTGGATACCTGATACCATTAGACACACATACTGGATCTTCTCGTACTGCCATTGTTCCTTGAGGCTGTTGCAAGTGGCATCATCGAAGGTCGGACCATGGCACGGTGCTCCAAGAGGTACTGTTGCGACAAGCCGCCCACCGACTGTGGAATTCAGAGTATTCCAGTCAGCCTTGGAAGGCCATGTTGTGTCTCCTGGAAAGGTCTTGCATTTGGCCGAAGTCTGACCACTGACAGTTGCGCCCAACAGCGCGCACCCAACGATAGTGAAACGCATCTCGTGCTGGAGGAAAGGTACTGTGGTAATTTTGAGACACACGCGAAATCTCCAGGCACTTATTGTCTCAACATGTAGTGGATAGCCTGTACATAGCCGTGGGACCCGTGCGCAACGGCAGCTTGTGCGGCGTGGGACAACAGCTGAGGATGTCCCGGAAAGGCTACGCCCGCACCGCCTGCATGTTCCTCCCGGTCTAGGACGGTCCAGTCGATCGGTTTATATCCCAAGAGCAGTTTGGTCTCGGGCAATATACTCGGCAGATATTGTAGCCGCCAGGCGGTGTACATACCGATTCCAACCTGCCCAGGGAGATGGTACAGTGCAACTGTCAGCCCTTTACAATCTCGCCCCAACATGGACCACATGCGCTGTTGACGACAAGTCGGTTGTATACGCTGTAGCACCGCGGGAATAGGCTCTCACAAAGTATCAAGTATTGATGTTCGGGCAGACTCCACACCACACTCATTCTGGAAGGTCACTCTGTAAGCTAAAGACGGCCCGACACGCCCAAGCCGCTGCGCGTGCCGCATCGGTAATTTTAATCCAGATGGTAAGTAGTAAGGTTGGCTTCGTTCACATCTGCAGAACCTGTGGAGGTATACAGAAGATACAAAACCAAAAATCGTTCTGGGGCACACGAACTCACTATCTCATGATCCTCAACATGTCACCTCAGGTAGCAGCCTTGTCGGCACATTTTATCGGAGCTTAATTCCCATCTTATGGTTAGATGCCATGATTCGAAATGCATAGATTACTGGACAACGGAAAGCCTTGTATCATGGCACCGAAGAAGTAGCGAGGAGAACGGTAGGGCGGCACATTTGGCACAGACCTCAATATTCAGGTCGTTTTCGACGGCATGGGTAGCAAGAGAAGATTTAGGGACCATGCACACAAGGGCTTTCTGTTTTGAACTCGCCGAACCAAAATCCGCAGCTTCTCCGCGTCTTAGATCGCCCCCTGGTGTTCTGAAAAGTTTCCTGATCGATATTCAAAAGTATACTCTTCGTCTTGCGATCCGCATCAAAGACTCTAGCTTGGGGTCGCCATGGGTTGGACGTACAACACAGCGGATGGCGTTGCCAACGATGGGCCGCTGATTTCTATAGTAGCGATTGTTTTTACAGCGCTATCACTAACGATGTTATTGCTTCGCTTTTACGTTCGTGGATACATGATCAAAGCCGTTGGAGTTGGTAAGTTTTTCCCATTTGATATGAAGACTGAGCAGCGACTAACAAAGTAAACCAGATGACTATGTGCTTCTCGTTACATGGGTAAGGGATGAGCCCAACTTTAGGGCAGCTTCGTAACTCACCAAAGTAGGTCACTGCTTGCGGCTTCGCTATAGTGTCGGTCGTTCGTAAGCAAAGCCTGCCAAAGCTGAAGTCAATAAGTTAACACCCACTGCTAGAGACCAAATGGGGTCTTGGACTAAAGCATCTCAACGACATGCCTCCAGGAAATATCTATAACTTTGGTCTGGTACGTTTACAGCTCGTACCGCTTGGGGCAAGACTGACCAATACAGGTGCAATACATAGGAGCACCGTTGTAGGTAGATTTTCCAGGATTCATGATTCTCTTCTAATGTTGGCGCCAGCTATATCACGAGCATACTAGGCTTCAAACTTAGTTTTTTGCTGACCTATCTTCGCTTCATGACCAAGGGTCCCGCACGAATTGCCACGCTCACAGTCATTGTGGCATGTGTGCTGTTTCACCTGTCGTTTTTGATAGTACAGGTCAACCTCTGTCAGCCAGTGAGTCGTGTCTTGCACTCATCTTCCAAGGTGACTAACTTGTCCGTAGGCAGCGAAGCAGTGGGACCCCACCATCACTTCAGGGAGTTGTTTACCAGCGGTTCCATTATACACCAGTATGGCGTCTCTTACTATTTGCTTTGACATTATAGTGTAAGTACTTGATGCATGCGAACTTTATCCACATTATCTAACAAGCACAGTATGTTATTGCCGTTCCCCGTCCTGCTTCAAAGCCACATACAAAAGCGCAAAAAATTTGTGTTACTGGGGCTACTTGCTCTCGGTGTATTCATCACAATCATACAAGTCATACGAATTCGGACCGTCAAAAATCTCGCGAACTACCTAGACTCGGCAAGTCTGATTCTGTGGTCTACTGTTGAAAACAATATGGGTATTATAAGTAGGTACAGTCGTGAAAATCATCAGCAAATACTGACTATACACAACAACAGTTGCTTCGATACCGACGCTCGCACCACTTTTCAAATATTTTGCCGAAAAAACACAGAAGAGCGGCTCGGGAAGCCGCTCGCGGTCGTTATACGCCTTTAGGTCGACCCATGGCACAAAGAACGGTTCAATTCCCCTTGGCAGCCACGCTGAACAAGAGACACGAATCTACGGTCCATCTAATGAGGGTGGGAGTGAAGAGTTCATTCTCAACAATCTGACCGCTATAACTAAACAGACTGAGGTTAGAGTTTCCACCCGTGCTGTAAATGAGGGTGTGCATCAGCACGACAACCAAGATCTTGCTTTTGGTCACTAATGGCAAGCTCAGAGATGCTTTATCCATGGGTAAAATCTCTGTCGATAAGTTACAATAATGCACTCGAACTATAGCGTGATATTTGCATCTACCGTTCACGTGTGCTTAACTGCTTTGCAATTGACTTGCGACCTGCTGATACTGCTACCTCTGCGCGTTTTATCGCTTCGAAACATCGGCAGTTTGCCGACTCATAGTTGCATGCAGAAAACAAAGAGGGACTCTTGGCTTCAAGCGAGCTCCGGAAGTGCCACAAAATTATGGGGAATCTTTGTCACACAGTGTGGGGAGTGCAACGGGAGCATTCACCCGCTCTTTCCGTATGCGAACCGGTGGCTGAATTCTTCAACCCCAGCGGGGTAGCTTGTGCCTGCAGATCTCGATTCTGAAGAGCTCAGATCGTACCAGCGGGGTCGATGCAAAGCCGGCTAATTCTGTGAACAATGTTCGTTCATGACGTTGCAGCCTGTATGAATGACATAAAGAGGTGGAGACTTGCGACACAAGGGTGTTTGTCGAGCATTGCGGTTTGTTGCACAACATCAAGATGCGGTCGTCTTTTACACCAGCGCTATTCGTACTGTCATTGCTGTCCTCAGCAGGAGCAATTGGTCCGGATTGTGTAGCTGGTCCTTTGGCTTCGAACAAGATCTGTGACAAGAATGCTTCGCCACCAGAGAGAGCTGCGGCCCTTGTGGCGGCTATGGAGGATCAGGAGAAGTTGGACAACCTCATGAGGTACTATTCCCACATCAATCGCCTGGGACTACATCTCTAATTAAGAGCTCAGTAAATCGAAAGGAGTCTCTCGTTTAGGTCTGCCTGCCTACAATTGGTGGGGTGAAGCTTTGCACGGTGTCGCCGGCGCGCCTGGAATCAATTTCACCGGCGCATTTACCAATGCCACATCGTTTCCGATGCCACTTCTCATGGCAGCTGCTTTCGACGATGACCTGATCTTCAAGATTGGCGATATCATCGGCAACGAGGCCCGCGCCTTTGGGAACAATGGCAAAGCCCCTCTCGACTTCTGGACGCCCGATATCAATCCATTCCGCGATCCACGCTGGGGTCGTGGATCCGAGACGCCTGGTGAGGATATTGCACGCATCAAAGGATATACAAAAGCGCTGCTTGCTGGTCTCGAGGGGGATAAGCCTGAGCGAAAGATCGTTGCAACATGCAAACACTACGTTGGCTATGACATGGAAGACTGGAATGGAACGGATCGCCACTCCTTTGACGCGCAAATCACCATGCAGGATCTTGCAGAATACTATATGCCACCTTTCCAACAGTGTGCACGCGATTCGAAGGTTGGGTCTTTTATGTGCTCCTACAATGCGGTCAACGGTGTGCCAACTTGTGCGGACTCATATGTACTGCAGACGATCTTGAGAGATCACTGGAACTGGACTGAACACAACAACTACATCACAAGTGACTGTGAGGCAGTAGCTGATATCTCATTGAATCACCACTACGCGGCAACAAATGCGGAAGGCACTGCGCTGGCGTTCATTGCGGGTATGGACAACAGCTGTGAGTACGAGGGATCCTCTGATATACCGGGAGCTTGGTCCGGAGGCTATCTCAATACTACGATCATCGATAAGGCATTGAAAAGACAATATGAAGGTCTTGTGAGGGCCGGTTACTTCGATGGCGATGCGGCTACGTACGCTGCCTTGGGTCTGGAGGACATCAACACGCCAAAGGCGCGAGAACTCGCGCTACAGATTTCTGCGGAAGGTTTGGTGCTTCTGAAGAACGACGACCATACTCTTCCACTTCCGCTCACAAACAGTTCCAAGGTTGCGATGGTTGGCTTTTGGGCAAATGATAGCTCAAAGCTGTCTGGTATTTACAGTGGGCCAGCCCCATTCTTGCACAACCCTGTATGGGCTGCCGAGCAGATGGGATTGAGCGTAGTCACCGCCACAGGCCCTGTGTTGCAGAATTCAACGGCCAACGATAACTGGACAACGAACGCTCTTGCAGCAGCAGAATCGTCCGATTACATTTTGTACTTCGGCGGTCTTGACACTTCCGCTGCAGCAGAGACAACCGATCGTCTTCACATCGAATGGCCTACTGCTCAATTGGATCTCATCAATAAACTGGCTGACCTCGGTAAGCCTCTAGTCGTGATTGCCTCAGGCGACATCGTAGACAACTCGCCCATCCTTGCTCTTCCAGGTGTCAACTCACTCATCTGGGCAAACTGGCCCGGCCAAGATGGAGGTCCAGCAGTCATGAAGGTCATCTCAGGTGCAATCCCAGCCGCAGGTCGTCTACCCATCACACAATATCCCGCAAACTACACCGAAATCTCCATGCTGGATATGAACCTGCGACCTACAAACAGTACCCCGGGTCGCACATACCGTTGGTTTAATGGCGCCATCCAGCCATTCGGCTTCGGAATGCACTACACCACCTTCAACGCCACCTTCGCCGCCTCCAAACTGACATACTCTATCCCCGACCTGCTCAAGAACTGCACAGCAGAATTTCCTGACACCTGCCCCGTGCCCGCTTTTGAAGTCGCAGTGACCAACACCGGCAATCGCACATCTGACTTTGTCGCTTTGGCATTCATTAAAGGCGAGGTTGGCCCTGCACCTTATCCGCTAAAAACTCTGATCTCATACACGCGTCTGCGTGACATCAAGGGCAGTGAGACTAAGGCTGGACAGCTGCCGCTTACGTTGGGCAATCTGGCTCGTGTGGATGAGAGTGGAAATACGGTGCTGTATCCTGGCGAGTATACGTTGTTGCTGGATGAGCCGACGCAGACGGAGATCTCACTTACGCTGGAGGGTGAAGAGACTGTGTTGGATGAGTGGCCGCAACCGCCGAAGCGGAAGTAGATTAGTCAGGCCAGCAGAATTGTGGAGAATTGACCCACTATGTGATGTGATACTTCGGACAAAATGATGTTGTATTGAAATAGTGGTCTGATCTTAGCTCTAAGTTTCACTCTGATGCTCTCATGTGAGATATCTTTTCACAGGCGTCAGTGTTGTACAAAGATCGCATAGGAAGAGTGAAAAGTTGCAACAAGGCACATACACCGTTCACTATGTTATGACTACACAGCGCATGTCTATCCTTCCATATTGCTGGCTCTTCCCTTCGAGCTCACAGTCTTGCCCCAGACCCTCACTGTCAACCGACAGACCCCTTGCTCGTGTTCCTACCATTCCCACCACCCAATCGATCTCAGCTCACAACATGGGCAACGATATTCCAGGTCGCGCATTTTCACAAGACCCAGACATCACAGACCTTTCCGCCCGTTCCAAAGTACAGCAGAAGACGCAAGAAGAGCAGCAGATCGAGGCCGACAAAGATTGGTCTGACCGTATGGACCCAATCTCAGACACGGCGCCCAGCAAGGAACCCGCTAACGTGAGGAACCTGACTAGGACTCTCACCAACACGCACCTTGACTCTAACGGCAAACCCAGGATGAAGGAGAACACTCAGTCTGGTCAGAAGATGCAGATTCCACATAAGTCTAACACTGCCCAGAACTACATTGCCTTGTACGGCTCCATCATCGCGAACGACTTCTCCTCGCAAGCGCTCGCTAATTCGCCATTGCCAGCTAACCGCCAGCTTCTGCAGGAGGTGAGCCGTCATATGGCGGATGAGATGTATGATCGATATGTGATGGGCTTCTCGGCTCTGTTGCCGCCGCTGAACCATCCGCTTTACCCTTACTGGCTACTGGAGCATAAGGGAAATTATGCGGTGAAGGCGATGCTTGAGAGGGAGGAGGAGCCGATGGAGTTTTAGGTGATGAGGAAGCGTCGAAATGACAGACTTGATATTGAAGGATAGGCTAGAAATGTAGTAAGAGTAGCGAATATATATTGGTGAGCGACAAAAAATTGGGGACCCCCCCCCTTGGCAAAAAATATAAGACTTTTTGATCAATTGTGAGACATGGGTATCAACTTGCTCGGCTTAACACGCTGAGAGTCTGCAGGCTCATGCTTGCAACGTCAATTCAAAAGTGTGTCAAAAGAGTGTGATGAAGGAAGGATGCTCGGCATGCTGAAGTGACGTGATAAAGGCTCAGACGTTAGGAGATCACGTGCAGACCCTGACCCAAACCTTTACACCCACTTAGATGCCCTGGAGGTCCCTACAATGTCACTTTGCCACAGTCTACTCTCTGCCCCTCTTTACAACGTTGCTCTACCCTGCCGAGTATCCCTCCTTCATCACACTCTTTTGGATTGGCGTTGTGAGCATAAGCCTGCAGACCCTCACTATCTGCCTTGTCGCGTCTGGCCGAGTGAGTTGATACCCATATTGTGCCACTGACCCCAAATTTAGGTTTCAAATCTACCTCAAAAGACTGGAATTTTTTTGCCAAAGGGGGGGGGGGGGGGTCCCCTATCTTTTGTCGCTCATTATATGTTCACCATCGTGCAGCAAATTTGTGTCTTGAGAGAAAGCGAAGCAACCACCCTTGTTCAATTGAGGATCCTATCTCAATCTGATTTGTCCAAGCTGTTGTCTAGTGTCAATTAACAATGGCTCGAGAATTTCCAGCATCCGACCTTGAGGATGTAGGTGTACAAAATAATCTGTGATGTTCATCTCCTTGAGATATTTCTGGTAGAGAGGAACCAAGGCTCTTGCACCTACCAGATCTCCGTGCTCGATGGCCAGTCTCAATAATGGAATGTTGTCGTTCTCGAAGATACCGACACTGAAGCAACCTCCGTACTTTTCCCAAGTGTCCAAAACAAAAGACATAGCATTGACGTATCTTGCCTTGGCAATGAATGGATTTTTTACAGTGAATGGATTTCCAGATGTCGGAACGCGAAGCTGCTGCGCCGGAAACGAGGCCAACTCTTCCATCAACGCCAGCACGTTGACCTGCTGGAATGGACGTATGGCCAAAAAAAATTCCAGGGATCCGAAACCAGAGGCTTCCCAACTGCCCAAAGGATCAAAGGGGCGAACTTCCTTGCTGTTTGAACCCAGTCTGATCCAGAGCTCAACAATATGGCAAATTGGTTGCTTGGAGGCCAGCGCAACTACAAATAATGTTTGGCTAATACGGGCATTGGTCTTGCAAGTTGGACTATTTTCGATAGTCCAGCGGAGTTGTTCAGAAGTGAGATAGCGTTGCAAGATGAAGATGATCATCCACTCGAGATGGGTACTAGACAGGTGCGATACAAAAGCACACAGCAAAGCTTCAATGGCTTTAAAGCTGGTGCTTTTTTGCCAGCCCACACCATACGGATCGCACGATGGGCCGTCAGTAACGCATCCCGCATAAACACGCTCAAAGACATTTTGGTCGCTGGATTGCATAGCAAAAACTGCTGCTTCGACGATGAGTTCGGTCCAGGTATTTGGGCCGGCCCAACGAGTGATCTCTGCCCCGAAGAAGAAGTAAAACTGGTCTTCGTACAATGGCATCTCAATCCACCGGACGGAGACAGTTTGCAGCAATCGTACTAAGGATGCACCGTTCCATCCCTCAGTATACTGTTGCGGTGTAGTCGGCGGGTCATAGGAATCGCAGGGAGTCTGTGAAGAGTCGAGTAATACGTCCAATTCCATGTAATGTGTTACCCATGGATCATCGAGGTTCCAGGCAGGAAAGGTCTCGGTGCAGACCATACAACGATACAGGCCCAAGATATCTCGATCCAAAAGTCCAAACAGAGAGCCGATGCCGTGTCTCATGGCCCATGCGTAAATAGCAAGCTGAGTCGTATAATCATCCCATGTTGTAGAGACCTGTCTTTCTTGACGCAATTGTTCCCATCTTTCTTTCGACGCCTCCACTGTAGCCTCGACAAGCTTTCGATGAATACTGTCATTCCAAGGCCTGAATTCGAAATCCACCTGACGATACAAGGCGAGATGTCGAAATGTTGGCCAAGCTGCTGAATCAGGTCCAAAGTCGGATGTATGATACACCCAGTATTCGATTATGTACTCAAGAAGCGTGTATTTCTGATGCAAACTTTCCCTAGGGCTCGATCTCACAGGAACAGCAAGTTTAAGTGGTGCTGCTTTGGGAGTCGCTGCGTTTGTTAGCCAAAGCGCACCCCGGATGAGCATTTTTCTGATGTGTCCGCCAAAGGGTATACTCGACCACATTAGTCCTTCCGCAAGAGACGCTTCGACTTCGATGTGGGTCTGAGCAGGTGCTGTGGCAAGCTGAGATTCAAAATCCGAAAAATTGAGGTAAGCCAAACAAATATTTCCTACTCCAGCATCACTTGCAGTAAGGTCAATCAAGCTCGAAAGCTCAGTATCATACCCATCGATTGCGAAGAGGAACTGTTTTACCGTGTAATGCGCAAATGCAACGGTATTGTCGATGTTGTCCAAAATGACCAGATTGCCACAATTGCTGACAAGCTTTGCTCCAGCGTCTCTGGGTAAGCGGTCGGTGTGCAGATAGGTGTCGGTTGGATCCAAAGCGATAGCTTACTCAAGTTCGTGGATATGTAGAGGCCGTCTCGCCACCGCAAGCCAGCGGAAAACTCTTCGCATTATGTCAAGTTTTGCGTGTCCTCCAGGACTTTGAGATGTTCTGCGGATGATCCTCAGGTAAGTACCACCCAAATTCTCAGGTAAATTTTCGAGTATCTTTCGCAAGGCACTCTTCGTGAGAGCTTCTTTCACGTCCGCCAGCTGAAATTTTGCCCACAAGAACCTGTTAATGACTCAGTGGTGCTTGAGGGACAATGATCTAGATCAGATATTCCAGGCCGGGACATACTTGTGGAGACAGCTGACCATCAGAAGATCACCTGTATCGTCATGTAGGTTGAGACAGAAATACGAAAAGCTTACTCACATGCCTTTGGCGCCCTTCACCAGCATCTGCACGACCTCATCCCTAAGCTCATGGTCGAAAGCTATGGGGTGCTGAGCAGGAATATTGCTTATCTCGCCTCTGATGTACATGGCAATATCATCATCAACCTGTTTTGAAGAGAGATGAACGGCAGGATACATCTTCAAAGATTCCCTAACGCGAAACTCTTCAGTGCGACTCGTGATAAGAATCTTTATTGATCTCGATTTCCAGGTGATCAAGAGACCAATGAGGGCTAACAACTGCGTTTGATTCGTGGCGTCAAGCTCATCAATCCCGTCGAGGATCAAGTAAGTGATGTCGAATCTACTCAAAAGATCCAGAAGATAAAGTGATGCTTCTTCATAAGTGGGAAGATCTCGACTATCTTTGTAAGGGCATTTAAAGTTTTCCCCAAACTGATCGACGTCCAGGTGCTCAAGGACTTGTTTGATGAGAGATCCCATCACGTGTGTCATAGACAACGATGGCTTGTCAGAGTAATCGCAATAGTAGTAGCAAACCTTTTCGGTGTTGGTATTGGAAGTTTCGTCCATAAGGAAATCTCTTATACTTGCCGCGAGGACCGATTTCCCAGAGCCAGGAATTCCAAAGCAACAAACACATTTTGAGGAATGCTGTGCATACCAGGCCTCAATTTCTGAATTACTTTGTAACCATTCGCAGGTCCCAGGGTGCTTGCTACTGGATAGCTTCGACTGTTTATTGATGTAATTGACAGCAGGAAGACTGGCCAAGACCCGATTTCGTTTCTCATACTTTGCATTGCGGAGCTGTAGGGCTCGGTTCTGCATTTCAATGTCTCGAATACGGGCGGACTCAATCATGTGGGCCAGTCCGGCTTCTTTTTCAACACGTTTTGAGTGTGCTCGAAATTTGGACATGTACGCATCAAATTCCCGTAAATGGGATTTCCACATGCCCCTCAGAACAATCGACATTGAAACTGCAGTTTTGAGTCAGCGATAGAGTCATTTGCGCGATGATACTTACTTTTAGATCTTCTGGCCTTCACAAAGAGGTCTTTGCTCGCGATACAGAACCGCAAGACGTCCAGATAAACTGCTGATAGTGCAACAAGTAGGCGCTCATGGTTTTTGAACAACCTCTCGTATATCCGGAAATGGGGAAGTACATCCCCAATCTGAGCGAGCATGTCTACTAAGCTCTCCTAGAATTTGGCAGCTTCCGCAGCAATCTGGACAAGTCAGAGTCTACACAGAATGAGAGAGTGGACCCTTGGGACTCACAAGTAGAACTAGTCTCAAGCTTCCCCAAAGTGGACTGAGAATCAGCGGATATGTGTTGACAAAGACATCCATAGCCTTGCCGTATTCCTCGAGTGACTCTACTAGCGGTGCGAGACGCTCTTGCAGTCGCCAAATGCGACTGCCTCGTGCATGAGTCTTTTGGCTGGAGCTTGCATCGTAGAATAGGTTCTCCAATGTGGCACTCGAGTATAGACTTTGTTCGTGCGGGAGGAGTCCTTCACGAAGCCTTTCCTTGGCTGCCTCCCAAGGCTGAGTGGGTATTGGCAGAGAGGTTCGAATATCAGTCATAACGCGTACAGAAAACCTTCGTGTGCACACGGATGACTGTACACGCAACGAAACACATTCGATCCAGAAAAACGAAGAAATTGATAAAGGGTAGTAAGGTGGGTGAGATGCCTACGATGAGTTGATGAAGCGGGGACTCAGCCGCGCTTGGCAGGAAGCGCCTTCGTCCCGCCAGATGTGTTACTCGCCAATAACACCACATCATACCCATGTCCCGTTCCGCAATGCGGCCAATCATCAATGACCGAAACATGCATCTCATCGTTAGGAAGCCTGAACATCATGACAACACGACGATCCAATGCTCTAGGTGACATTGGAGAGCTCAAGCTACAGGTTCCACAAGTCTGGCGAAGGCTGTGGTGAATTCCACCCAGTTTCCGGGATTCGCTGTTGCCCACTCGCGTGCTTTGGCTATGCCCAAAAGATCTTCCTGCATATGCTCCGCGGAAGTCGTTCCATTGAGCACCTCGACACCGAGATCCATGACCAACACATACAAAGCAGTCGGCAGCGAAACTTGCGCTGCCTGCGCCAATTCAGCAACTGGCTGCGACTTCAGTAGTTTCGGATTGCCAGTCAAGGTCCAAAATGACTGATAAGTGATCCCATGCTCTTTGCAGAATGCACGCAGCGGACCATCGTATCGAGTTTGAGGATAGAAGCGATTCTGCACGACCGAAGGTTTGATCGTTGCTGTGTTATAAATTTCACGAACGACTGGAAGGGTGACGTTCGAAATGCCCAAAGCTTTGATCTGATGAGGGACATACGTCTCCAGCACTCTCCATGCTTGAAGCGTCTGCTCTATTGTTGGCAATGGCGAATGCAGTAGCAGGCAATCGAGGTATGACGCAGCCGTATCATCTTGCTGCAGCCGCAAGTTCTTCAGCGAGGACGCAACTGACGTGTGCAGTTGCTCTTCCAGAGGTGCATTCGCGTCGTAGGGCATATTGCTCAGATCCTGACCGGCTGGTGTGGTGTACTTTGTTTGCACGTAAACATCTTTTCGTGACACAATACCTTCGGTATAAGCCTCGCGCAGCGCCTCGCCGACCAAATGTTCCTGGTAGTGTTTGGGTTGTGCAGCTGTGTCGACGCGTCGGAAACCTTGCTTGAGCGCCTCCTTGACTAGCGGTTTCGTTTGGTCTTTCTTCCAGGCTGTGCCGTATGCGAATGCTGGCCTCTCATCGCCCAGGCGCGAGTGAGAGCTAAATGGTGTTGCTGTTGCCATGGTGCGAACGAATATACGCACAGATCTGAAGGTCAAACTAGGAAAACTTATGGACTGACGCGCCAGAGACATCAAGAGATCCTGATGATTGAGATTATCCACAAGAAAGCACGCCCGGGCGTGGTGATGCGATGAAGCATGTGGTGATACTCCAGGACGGTACATCTGAGCATAGATCCTGACGTAAGTGACCTCCGAGCTCCGATCTCAGGGTCCAATCTGCCCCACCAATCCCGCGATGATGTGACTGAGAAAGTGCTGGAAGCTTATCAACGCCGCAGACACGCAGTCGGCAGGCTCATAACCCATTCAAAGCCTGATAATTACATTTCTTCACTTTCGCCCATCTTTCTGTAAAGCACAATGGTCCGCCCCACAGGTGCCCGCGACCCCATCGCCGGCCCGGATACCCCACAGGCACCCTTCCCGCTGAAGCTTCGTGGGCCCGTAATCAAGGGCTTCGGGCGTGGCAGCAAGGAGGTATGGCACCACCACCCCTCATGGAGCTCTATCCACCTCTGCGACTCTTTACAACCCACTAACCCTCTCCAGCTCGGCATCCCCACCGCCAACATCCCCCTCTCGGGGCTCAGCATAAACGGGCACTCGGACCTCTCCTCGGGCATCTACTACGGCTTCTGCACCCTCGACCACAGCACCATCCCCACCGACAAGTCCTCCGTCCCCAGCGCAACCGCCGACACCACCCCGCCCTCCAAATCCTCCTCCCACGCCGTCCGCGACCTCGAATACACCGCCTCGGTCCCCACCACCGCGCGCTCCCCTGTCTACCCCACCGTCCTCAGCATCGGCTACAATCCATACTACAAAAACACAACCCGCAGCATCGAGATTCACATCCTTGCCAACTTCGACACGGACTTCTACGGCGCGGAGTTGAGTCTGGTTATTCTGGGGTTTATACGGCCCGAGTACGATTATGTCAGTAAGGACGCGCTGGTGGAAGATATTAGGGAGGATATCAGGGTTGCGCAGAGGAGTTTGGCTAGGGAGGCGTATCAGACGTGGAAGGAGGATGGGTGGTTGAAGGGCGAGGGAGGGGAGGGGGAGGGGCAAGTTACGGGGTCTGGGTCTGGGGAGCGGAGTGTGGAGGGGGATGAGGAGGATGAGAAGGAGAATGTGAAGCTTGTGCCTGGGGATAGGGGGCAAACTGACGATGTGGCGGCGAGCGCGCTGCCGAGTTAGGCGGGGGCCGCTGCGGGTGGCGATTTAGATTTAGATACGCGCTGATGCGCATATGAAGGCTAGATGAATGCTAGAGCGTATGTTTGCATTCGATGAAAGGTAGTCTTTCCAAACTTTAGATCTACCTGGTGTCCAGAGTGTATGCCTTGCAACCCCAAAAACGCCTGAGTGTCACTCGGACCCCGCCTTGACGAACCTATTATCCATTACCCAGATTACCGCCCAAAGTTACTGCGCATATGCAGCGAAGGAAAAAGATCATGACCTGAATATGTATCTGAAGAACGAGCGCAAGCTATGCTTTGCGACCTCGGTTTGCTTTTTGAGTGCAAACCCGAGAGAGAAAATCCTGTCTAAACGCACGAAAAAGATCAGCCCTGATGCAGTCCCTTATCCAATACTGGCATGACCTGCACAGCTGTTAGCATACGTCTCTATCAAAAGTAAATGATGTCGGGACTTACACTCATACACACGAGCACCGGCATATCGAAGATGTCGCGCTTGATATGCCACCAGATCATGCAGTCCACCATTCCCTTCTTGGCGCCCAGTCTCTGCATTGCGCTCTCGCCCTGATGTACACCGCCCTCGGTCTTGATGCTTTTCTCATTTCGACCCTCACGTTCGGCCAAGCGGTCAATGTCGGCTCTGGTCTGGTACCTGAGCATGTTGACTCTTTGGTGTGCAAACCCGCGGGGATCCTGATACGCAAGTTCCGAGAATCTTTGGAGGTACTGCAGCGCACTCTTGGGATCCATGAGCTGAATGATATTGATAGGCTGGGTCTCAGATTCTGACTCTGATTGCTGCGCGGCGATTGTGGGTGTAGTCTGGGTACGGGTGCTCAGTTCTGACTCGTTCGGATCGCGATCGCCATGTTGGTTGACGTTGAGATTTGGTTCTTGGCCGAGCAGCACTTCACGCTTCCACCCGGTAAGGATGGTGAACTCTTTGTTCATGCCGACAATCTCCCCTGACCGGCGACAAATGATGAACGGTGTGCCGACTTCGGCGAAATGCTCCTGCAGAGTCACCAGGTGTCTCTGTAAATTCTTCTCTTGGTGGATGAGATCTTCCTTGTCAAGTTCAGAGTGTACATTGACGAGTACACCGCGAAAGTTTTGCACGTATTCTTGCGCTTTCTTGGCCCAAGCGTGCGAGTACTTGTTTTTGATCAGCTGAAAGAGGTTGTGATATCCCTTGACATAATCATGAGGCTTGACGATGCCGTGATAGATGGCTTTGGTATCACGTTGGCGTTTACGAATGCCGTTGGAATGTACCGGTTGTAGAGGGTTATTTGTTTGGCGACCGTTTTGTTGCCGTCGGCTCATCGTCGGTGATCGATTTGATTGGGGTTGGTGTGGATTAGCGAAGAATGCGGCTGATGCCATTGGGTTGTCAGCTTCGTATGTCGAGTTGGCGTCTGTGGACGCAGGGCTGGCTGTGTGGTGGCTCGCAGGCCCTTGTCCTATAGCAAACGCGCGCGGGCCGTTCAGACTGTCCTGTCGATGGCTACTGTAGTCTATAGAACCAGTCGTAGGGGTCCCATGTGGTGTCTGAACTTGCAGGCTGCCATTTCGAGAGCCGGGCTGCTGCCACTCATCGCTTGGCATTCCATTTGGATTCATGGGGACCATTGAGCCTTGTTGCGAACGGTCTACGTAGCCTCCCTGCATTTGTGGGTTATACATGTTGACAGGCTGCTGCGAGTTCATCATGCCATTGTCGTTGGGAGGAGTTTCGGCAGCCCCTGACGACATGTGACCAAGCATGCCAAACTCCAGAGCTCCATAATGGTTACCGAAGTTGAGACTTGATATATCAAAGTTGAATAAGGCAGGGTCACTTGGATCGAACAAAGGTCCACCGAACTGTTGCATCTGTGCTGGCTGCGCTTGAGACATGGTTGTTGTAGCATTTGGCATAGAGCCCTGGTGCGAGTGCTGATAAGGTGGCGATATGGGAGATTGTTGTTGGCTGTAGGTGGGTGCAGGGGCTGAATTAGGTGGGTAGAAAGACCGCTGTGGGGCTTGGGCGTAGTGATTACTTTGCTGTGCCATGGTAACATTTTGAGTATCCTGGCTTGGCAGAGGTGCAGGACGGTTGCCGTCCATGTAGGGATAGTGGCCACCTACACCAGGCATGAGGGCGCCGTCAGGGGCATCATGGAGATACTTAGCCTTCTTGCGTACACCGTCCATGCAATTGTCCTGAAGACCGCGCTTCACACATCGCGTGCAGGGTCGTTCGTCGCCTGTTGTATTCAGTCTCAATTCAACCGTGACCATAAGCATTGATTGATACTTACCACATGTCAAGTGTGCTCGCTGGCACGCGAAGCATGCTCTTCTCGCCTTCTTCCTCCTCGGTCTCAGAGGATCCTTTGCATTGCTCTTGTTTGGCTGGCCGTTTGAGTCCTTCTTTTCTCCCTCACCCTTCTGCTCTTTCTGAGTTTGTTGTTCGGCAGCCATGTCTTCGTCGTACTCGCCACTGAAATCCGGAGAGGGAGAAGCATCGTCTTGGTCCGGGGACGACATGTTATCAGATAATGTGGGCTCGACCGGAGCCTCGCACGGATACTGCTGTGCTCTACAGCGCGCAATGTAGGCGCACGTCTAGCGCTGCGCGCAGCCGTCAGTGGTGCGCTCGGGGGGGAACCCAGAATAACGGTTCAGCCAATGTCTCAGCGGAAGCACGGATGGCGGCGTTCCAGCGGCGTGTTTCGTGGTGAAGTCACGCGTGCGTTGGCTGTTCGAACGAAGCCTGTCGTGGCACCCAGGCGCGCCCAATGGTCGTGCGTTACGGGGGCCGAGTGGGAAAGAGGACCGAGCTATGGAGATGGCAGCGTCAGGGTATGCTGGGAGCACGCTCAATCCGGTGGGCAGGTATGGAGCAATACGGTGGTAGTACAGGGCTGGGGTCCATGTAATCGAGAGGGCATTCCACAGGGCCGCGGGAGCATGTTTGATGGCTGATTGCTACCGAGACGCGCCGTCCATGTTGCTGGAAGCTGGCTGTGTGCGACTGGAGAGCCCGCTTACGCGGTGGGAGGGCCGTGAGACAGGCACGCTGCACACTGCACACTGCACACACACTGCACACACTTTGCGTTGGGGTGGGGGCGGGCTCGCGAGCGTGGCAGGAGCGCAGCGCAGCGCTGGAAGGAGCTTTCGACAGTCGACGTCGACGTTGTGGGACAGCGCTTGGGAGGGCTGTGGGCTGTAGGCTGTTGGTTCGCACAGCGATCGCAGGGCAGGACCAGCAGCTGGGCTGGGGTGGGGAACAGCGGACCGCGCACGGCGGACTGGGATTCGGGCAATCCAATACGCCAGGGTCTGGCGGCGCACTGGAGCAACTGCAACTGCAAGCGGGCGGGCGGGCGGCGACTCGAGAGCAGCGGACGGTGGGCGCTGGGCTGGTCGTGTGCGCGCGTGTGCTGTCGTCAAATGACGAGGGTGTTTGCGCGGAAATGCGGTTCCCCGCAATTGGCTGACGGCCGACCAGCTTTGCACCAAGCGCCCAGGACCCAGTGCCAGTGCTCCCAGCCTGCAGCCTCGGTCCCTGTGCGCCGGCTCTTAGCGAACGTCCCTTGCCATATTACAGACTACAGCTACACTGCTACAGTACCTAACGTAGATAGCGCGGCAGTTTATTGGCACACGCCGTTTCTTCACAGAGACCCTCACAGTAAACACACCCTTCACATGCAGCGCCGCCCTACAAGAACCCGGCCATGCCATGCCAATGCCCAAAGCACTGCCAAATGCGAAATACTGCACGGCAGCATGCTGTTGATTCTCATCTGCCGTCTCATCTCGTCTCGCATCCTCAGCATAGCCTTCCTCGTGCACAGTGAGGCTGCATCACGCAGGAGACAGCAAACAGCCGCCGCCACTATGCCTGACTGCATGGCCTCAGGACTCGGCTACGGGCCCATGTGTAGTCTGCCATCCCAGCCTTGGCGGCCCTTCGTGAGTGGCTGGTGGGGAAGCCTCCGTGGGGCCTGTACGACCTCTCATCACCACTAAATGCCATGTCACTCCTCGTTTGCAATTTGCAAGACTCTGTGTGCCCGGAAATGTCTCAATATCCGAACTGCTGGCTCGCTGGCCACGTTCGTACCCTCCCTCGCTAGCGGCACTGTCCGCAACGCCTGCTGTAAACGAGCGCCCTCGCCATCCAGGTTCGACCAGGAGTGGCCGCCCTCGTGGCGCTCGAGACAAGTTACACGGGAGCCCAGGCGGCCTGCTTCATGTCGTCTCACGTGGGAATGCAGCTTTCAATAATGACGGCATGCGCGCCGTGTCACTTTCTCTATTATTAGGGTGTTTCTATTGCATTCCGCCACACCTCGCGTCGACACGGCGGCCCGTCTATGCTGATGCAAACTTGCTGTTTCCCCTGAGCCGCTTGCCGAATCGAAAGAAGAGGATAGGGAATCTGTGGTTCGGTGCGTTAGCGACTACCAGATCCACTACACTGGGCTCATCTTACGGGGCCATCGCAAGCGCAAGGAACGCGAGCACGGATGTCGCCCACTGGTATCCAAGATCTTTTCCAAATTAGTGACCGCTCTTCTATCGGACCACTCAGTTCACACTTACTGTTGTACATCTGGACACCGAACAATGGGAAGGCCGCTGCAAAGTACGACCTTGCGAACGAGTTTGCGGCTAGAGCACTTGCAGCGTATACAGGGTACTGGTCGGCGAAGTCAATGGCTGAATCAGGTCGAGGACCGGTTTAGGTGACACCTACTGCTTCGACGAGAAAGGTAAAGACTCCTGAATACACCCAGATCACACTAAGCCATCAGGCGTAGTCAGTACTCGGCTATCGATGACACTTGTAACGTCTGGAGAGATTTCAAACCTACCCAACACCAAACATGCCAGAAAAGATGATTGGAACTGTCGTGTCATTGTCAGCCATCATTACAGCATGGAGGTATGCACAGTTTGTCATACCTATCCAGTGTACCCTGTGATCAAGAATGTTAGCGACGACTCAACATGTTTTCCAGAAGGATTTGCTTACGAAGAGTACGTAGTCCACCCGAACCCTGCATGAAACGTGATTAGAAGCATATTGAATGACATCGACATGCAAGAACTTACCAAAGAGTGCAATTGGGACCACCCAAGCGCCAAGTATCGTTGATGGGAGCCGGTACTCTGGTTCTGACCCACCAGGCTCGCCCCCTTGCGCCTGACGCTGTCGCACGAGCCTGCCGTAGATTCGTCTCCAGATTGGATCGGTACAGACACCTGTGAGCATGCCGACGAACAAGCCTAGAAAAGCAAGGCCAATCTGAGAAACGGTGAACCCGTGGAGCTTGCCAAAGACTAATGGGAAGGCGCCGAAGACTGCAGGGTGTCAGTTGTGGAGGTCTTCGGCGACCTACGGTAGGTACTTACAAAGGTACAGAATTCCAAGCAGGATCGCAGATAAGATGCAGAGACTGAGGCACTGCAATACGAGCGTGAGTCCACCAATAAATTTACACGCGACACTGTTCTGCTTACCATTGGCTCAAAGAAGAGGAGTTGAAACGGACGGATGCATGACCATAGCACTGTTTTAGCAATCGATCGATCAAGCTTCTCGATAGGTGCGATCCATTCTTGATTGCCGGTCTCCTGCCGCAGGCGCATAGCTTTTTGGCGCAACAAGACTGGATGATACGTTTCAGGCACGAAAAACACAATCAACAAGAGCTAGATCTTGGTGTCAGTCTATCGTCTATAATGTGTGTGACACTGCCTTACCTGAACACCAGACCAAATGATGAGCACATAGAAGCACCTGTTTGAGATCAGTAGTCTACTCCACGTCATGAGGGCACGGTGATAGGTGCACCGCCGAAGCGAGTGAACGACAGAAAAAGCAATGCGAACGGGTGTTCGTTCCAGCACCGACGAATCACTATGCAGGCAGTGCAACCCCATTTGGTGGGTCTTGCGACACACTTACCATCGCCATGAGGTATTCTCAACAATAAAGCCGCCCACAAGGGGACCAATCTCGGGGCCGATGAATGGTGCGGCTGTGTACACCATCATCGGTGCGGATAATTCCTGAACCAGCTTGAGCACAGTCTTTGTCTTGTAAAGATGATGACTTACATGTCGAGCAAACATATCCCCCACAGTACCACCCGCCACGCTAAGGAAGGCCGAGCCAGCCAGTCCGTCGAAGAATCTTGCAATCAACATAGTTTGTATGTTATGAGCAACAGCGCAAGGGATCAACCAAATCAGGAAGAACGTGAATGACCCAATGTAGATCGGTCGGCGACCATAGAACTGGAATTGTGAGGAAACGCCGATTTGTGGTCATGCATAGACCTGCATTCTAAGCACATACCTCAGATAGTGGACTTAACACCATAGGGCCAGTACCTAAGCCTGCAACAAAAGTAGAGAGCCCGAGCGTGCAGACGAGCCGAGAAGATCCGAACTCGGGTTCGATCTGGCTATACGTGGATGTGTATAATGAAGACGTGCAGGTACTGGCGCGTGAAAGTATTAGTATGATTTAATGTGGCTTGAACCTTCAATATTGGACGGCCTGACTTACACACATAGCGAACTGGCGGCACAGATCAATACGATGGCCCATCGTCGTAGAGTAGACATACTACGCGGATTTTCGGGGTCCGCATCGCCGTCAAACGTCACCAAAAATGGCTGTGGAATTATCGCACCTTCCTTTGCTCGGTTCGGTCGCTGTAGGCTCTCATCTCCGTCGTGATGCCAAGTGTATCCATCAGCGCCAGCTCTCGAGTGATGCGACTCGATTCTTTTCAGGCTTTTACTGTCTTGCGAACGTCTCTCGTGGCTCTTCGGTCTCCCAGAAGTCCCAGCTTCCACTTCCTTCGATGTCGAGCGTTCAATATCATCAAGTCCCACCGCTTTTTCCTCGTCATTGCCTATCGAAGTATTGTCTCGGCTTTCGTCGAGATTCGATGTGCTGTTCTCCATTTCTTTCTCTGCCGAACCATCGCTGCTGCTGGTGGATTGGCGCATTTTCGCGACTATACCTCCTTGTTGTCGACGAAGAAATCCTCCAGGCCAGATTGAAAGTGACTGCTAATCTACTGAGGGTTGGTGTCCGTGCGAAATCAACACTGTCTCCGCCATAGACCCACTCGGATTTAACTCGCTCGGGCGCGCTTGAGAACGCTATCTCCTGCGATGACAAACGATCGATTAGACGCGACTGTACACAGTAAGAGGAAGATCTTTTTGCAAGTTACGAAGAGTTTGCTGGAGATGCACGTTTAGGACGTTGCAGAGGTCGTTGTGCGACATCGTGATGTGCCGACACAGCGATCCGACCTTCTGCCCCAGACCAGACGTGCAATGTCATCCCCGGGTCTGGAACGCTAACGGCAAAGTGGAGGCGTTGCCGCTATCGGACAGCATCTGGGGTGCGTCATCGCTTCTTGGAACGATGTTAAATTGAAGAGGAAAAATGGCCCACCAGTTCCTAAATAAGCGGCTCTTACTTCTTCGACCCTCGAACAGTCTGATAACACCCTCGCGCAACACATATTTGCGACGTGTCTCGCTGCTATTGCTGTGCTCCCGTGCCGCTGGACCGTGAGGCTGAAATTAAGCTTCTTACCGAATCATTGTGTGACCGTTGTCGAGCCGGCCACCGGGTCAGCTCTTATCCACAAGCCAACTTTGCTTCGGCAGACGACATGGCTGCGCATAGAGGCTCGTTGAGCATTGCGCTGGGTGTGTTATAGCGTTGTGGTATGTATGAAGATGTGGTGCCTGCTGTGCGAGTACAAATTGGACGCGCCCCGCGTGCCTGACCTGTCACGCACCAAATCGCGTTAAAGAGGCTCAACGATCCAAATCCAACAACAAATCGTTCGTGCGGTCATCAATCAACAGTTATGACTGATTATAGAGGATTACGCGACTGAAGAGACATACACCATATCCGCTTGTGATAGGTAGCCTCCAGATCGAAAGCACGTGACTTCCACAGACCATGCAGGGACACAAATTTTGATTGTGGGAATGCCTTTTGCGGAATCGCATACGCAAGATGTGAAGAGACGGTGCTCAAAATACCGGTTAACAAGAAGTTCAGTTGAATCACAGGCGTCGATGCCACTGCAGAGATGCTTTGGAAGATACTCCGGAGGAGTCAGATAGCATGGCCATCGAATGAACAAGGACAAGAAGAAGGGAGATACTTGAGAGATGTGCCACGCTTCGTCAGAACGGTAGTGAGAGGCTCAGATCAGATGTATGGTGAATGCGTCACTCGGTGAGATAGTACGCATTTCTCCATCAGGGAATAACTGCAGATGGACTCTTGAACCAATCTCAATAATTTCATCTTGGATTCCTTCCAGTTTCGACCGTATTTGACTACATTTGACTGAGGTACGATAAGTCTAGTGTATTAATGCCAAGGTTTGCACTTGTGATGTCATGTAAGGTCGCCTATGCCGAGCGAATTATGTTAGTGGGAATCACTCCGGACTCAGTGCGCGTATCCCGTGTTCCCTATCACAGTAGAAAGTACCAAATACTACTTTCTACACAGCACCATGTATGGTCTCCTCACAGGATCGTGCAATGCCGTTCTCCGGCACATCCGCGGTAGGGGCTTCCCCAGGTCGATCACCAATATTAGCCTAAAGCTATGCCAATTAGATCTTGCGTAGCATCACAGTCGATGTGCGGGGGCTGCCTCTAGTGGCATCCCCCGCACATCGACTGTGGGTCCTGCGGAGCCTCAACTCCACGGAGAGCTCCTTCAAGATCAAAGAAGCAACGGCTGTGGCTGGAAACCAACTACCGGGCAGAAGTCCGCTCAGTGACCCGGCAATAGGGACTTCAACGGCGCCGTCACCGATGTTGAACCGCGTCCCCAATCACACCATGACGTACACACGTCACGATTTCAACGCATTGGTGGCCCGCAGCCAGGATACAGCATCTACCTGCGGCTATTTGGACTGAGACATAAGAGTCAATGGTCGACCATGATGACTAGTATAGCAAGAAGAGAGGCTTGAGAATAGGATCATCATGTATTCCTCGCACCAATACCTGGCGCTCCTATGGGCAACAGGGGCTTACGCACTATTCCCGGATTGCACCAATGGTCCTCTGAAAAATGAGACCATCTGCAACCCATCGGCCTGTAAGCATGAGATCTTGGATGTTCTAGCACATAATTGACTTCAAGCAGCACCGCTCGAACGCGCAAAATCCCTGGTGGCGCTTTACACGCTGGAGGAGAAGATCAATGCCACCTCAAGCGGCTCGCCTGGTGTAGAGCGTCTGGGCATACCACCTTACCAATGGTGGAGTGAAGGCCTCCACGGTATTGCCGGACCATACACCAATTTCAGCGACTCTGGCGAATACAGCTACTCAACCTCGTTCCCTCAGCCCATTCTTATGGGTGCTGCATTCGACGATGCCCTCATCACCGAGGTTGCAAAGGTCATCTCTACGGAGGCCAGGGCCTTCAACAACGCAAACCGCACTGGTCTAGACTTCTGGACTCCTGTTGGTCCCCCTGCGTTTATCTGATGAGTTGTGGGCTGATCTATCAATAGAACATCAACCCTTTCAGGGACCCGCGTTGGGGCCGTGGTCAAGAGACACCTGGAGAAGATGCCTATCACCTCTCCTCTTATGTCAAAGCCCTTATCCAGGGGCTTCAGGGTGACGCAAGTGACCCCTATAAGCGCGTGGTAGCCACGTGCAAGCATTTCGCTGGATACGATATTGAGGACTGGAATGGTAACCTGAGATATCAAAACGATGTCCAGATTTCGCAGCAAGACCTCGTAGAGTACTACCTGGCTCCTTTCCAGGCCTGTGTCGAAGCGAACGTCGGCGCCTTCATGTGCTCTTACAGTAAGTTCAATCCTTATAATAGAACCAGACACCAGAAAACAAATACTGACAACACTATAGATGCAGTCAACGGGGTACCCACATGTGCAGACCCTTACCTCCTCCAGACCATTTTGCGTGAACACTGGGGCTGGACGAATGAAGAGCAGTGGGTAACTTCGGACTGCGATGCGATCCAGAACGTTTACCTCCCACACGAGTGGTCGGCCACGCGCGAGCAGGCCGTTGCGGATTCGCTCATTGCTGGTACTGATCTTGACTGTGGTGTCTATATGCAGAACCATTTACCAGGCGCCTTTGTCCAACAGCTGGTCAATGAAACTACATTGGATCAGGCTTTGGTGCGCCAGTACTCCTCGCTCGTCCGGTTGGGTTGGTTCGATTCGGCCGACAGTCAGCCTTACAGGCAGATCGGTTGGGACGCAGTCGCGACTAATGCTTCTCAACAACTTGCGAGGAAGGCTGCCACAGAGGGCATCGTGCTGTTGAAGAACGATGGCGCTTTGCCACTGTCGCTCGATTCGTCGCAGTCTGTGGGACTCTTCGGTGACTGGGCGAACGCTACAACACAGTTACTTGGTAACTACGCTGGCGAGCCGACATACTTGCACGGCCCCCTCTATGCGATGCAAGCAGCAAACATCTCAGTCAACTATGCTGGTGGCAAGCCCGGAGGGCAAGGCGACCCTACCACTAACAGCTGGCTTAACCTCAAGACTACTATGGATGCGAGCGACGTTTTGATCTATGTAGGAGGCATCAGCAACAGCGATGAAGAGGAAGGTCACGACCGCACATCGCTGCAGTGGAGCGGTGCACAGCTTGATGTGATTGGTCAATTGGCAGATACTGGAAAGCCTGTCATCGTTGTAAGCATGGGTGGTGGGCAGATTGACTCCTCACCTATCGCGAACAACCCCAACATCTCAGCTCTGTTGTGGGCCGGATACCCAGGCCAAGACGGAGGCTCCGCAATCGTTGATATTCTGACTGGCAAGGCCGCCCCTGCCGGTCGTCTCCCGCAAACACAGTACCCTTCGAAGTACATCAGTGAGGTACCCATGACCGACATGGGTATGCGTCCTGGTGAGAACAACCCAGGACGTACCTACAAGTGGTTCAACCAAACCCCAGTTTTCGAATTTGGTCATGGTCTTCACTACACCAACTTCTCCGCCTCAGTCGCCTCGCTGAAGCAAAGCTACACCATCTCCGACCTCGTTTCAGCATGCCCCAGCATCAACGCTACGAATCTGGATCGCTGCAGCTTCGCTTCTGTAGCCGTTAACGTCACCAACACCGGCAAGACAGCCTCCGACTATGTCGCCCTTGGGTTCATTGCGGGTAACTTCGGACCCTCGCCCCAACCCAAGAAGTCTCTCGTAGGCTACCAACGTCTGTTCAACATTGCTGGCGGATCCACTGACACCGCGACGTTGAATCTATCGCTTGCAAGCCTCGCAAGAGTCGATGAGATGGGCAACAAGGTGCTATATCCCGGTGACTACAGTCTGCAGATCGACAATGGTCCGTTGGCAGTGGCAAACTTCACCTTGACCGGAGATCAGCAGACGCTGGAGAATTGGCCTCAGCCTCCGGCTAACAGGACTAGTCAGGGTGTCAAGGGTATTGAGGGGTACTTTGTTGCCGGTTATGGTAGTAATCAGCAGCAGCTTTGAGTCAGATCTCAATTCTCGGTACGTAAGGAAAGTCAATATGTAGCATATAATCCAACATTGTTGTTTCCACGTAGAACGCGCTTTCCGAGTAGTAAGCTTTTTATGAATTTCGAGTGTGACATGTCGACGAGCAATGGATATTTATGACCTTCAATACTTTCCAATCAAGAAAGACAATGTACCTGTACGCGATGACGGAGGAAAGTGAGCAGGTGTCTTGGGAACGAGGAGGCGCGTGGAAATTAATCCCCCACGATTTGTTTGCGGCTTCGTAATCTGCTTCGTATTACTGTGATTTTATTTGGACAGGATAACCGCAAAAGCAACTGTCCAGTACTAACAGGAAGCACCGTATGTCTTGCAGAGCTCGATGTTGCGTGTTCCTCGCATTTCTTTCTGTCGAATAGTAGGATAGTTCTTTACATTGAAAGGCGTAACCCTTCCGCGAATGCAGAGTGAGTGCACCCGTGATATGATCTTAGATCAGCTACGACGATAATATGACTTTAAGCATGAATCTATACAGCAAATTGCTCATAGGCCCAATATCCTTACGCTTTGGGTAAGCAGACAAATTGGTATAATCGCGAGATATATCCTGGACGTGAGTTTGGAGGCACATGTAATCGATCGGGGTTTCAAGCTTGTCCGGCGTTCTGTACCACTTTTGTGGACATTGCATGACCCGAGCGTACGAGTGATGGCGTGATGCTCATCACAACCAGACAAATAGAGGGATTCCTTCATGGACACTTTAACGTGAGTACTGTCGCCTCGGCCGGTCAGACTCCAGTTCTTTTCTTGAATTTTACACCACTAAAGTAAACAAGACCGCCATCCACATCCCGAGTCCTCCACCAACGGTCTCGATCACGGCACATAATCTGTCCCGGCTCTCAATTTCGGTATCGCTGCCCACCAGAACAAGCCAGTTGAATGATGTGTCGGTGTCGGTGAGGTCCATCTCGGCCGCGGGTGGTTTCGGGTACTGTTATCGCCCTCGACCACTCCGGCGCATCAGCATCGACGCAGCCTCATCGTGCATCGAGGCCGTTTGCACATGTTCGTATGAATCGCATTTTTTAAGATGCACGAATCAGCTGTCTGTGCTGCATGAATGCCCTCCAGGTACATTGTTATGTGGCTTGAAGGAACACAGTGCGCGGTCGAGGCGTGAGCGAGGCGCGGATGAATGCGCAATGAGATCAGTGTGCGCTATGCCGATGTCGACACCTACTTTGAGAGAAACGTGTGCAGCTGTAGGTTTGGCATGCGATCGCGACGTATTGGTTGGGTAATTAGCTTCATGTATTGATTCTTGAGGGATATAGCAAAGCTGGGTACAGTGCGTGATGCGAGTCAAGACTCAACCACCAGCCGACACCGAGCCACTAGAACTAAAAGCTACACCTGGATGGTGACCACTCTTTGACTCTGAAATTGCCGTGATAGTTCAAAGCTTGGTGTTGAAGGTTTCCCCTTCCAAATGCAGTAAGGCCTCTACGTCACCCTGCACTCACAGAACCTCGCACTTGGGGCGTCCAAACCTCATCAGCGCCCGTGTGCGTAGCGGCCATCAATCTGATAGGCGATATGTCTGCATACCGCACGACTCGATTCTCCGTGTTACCGAACAGCAACGGTATCAGAAGCAGATCTGCTTTGAGGCCGAGATGCCCAGTGACACGCGACAGCGCGGCCTGTCACAAGCCAAAGCAGCAAAGCAGCATCCTCCAGCGCGACGAGTGACAACGAAGCCAGCAACAGATCGAATCGGCCTTGTCCGATTGGCCCACTGTCGTCAGTCTATCGTAAAACCCACGTCTTGAATGGTTGCATCACACTGGCTACGCACCATGGTACCAGCCAGCTTTCCCCGCATTTCGAGAGCGAAAGGACCCCTCATCAGGGCACCGCCTAACTGGGCCTCTCGACGCGTACCGTGACTGAACTTCCGTTTCTCCTGACATCTCTTCAGTGGCAGCTTCGTCCGTTGGCCTTTTCTTGCAATTGCATTTTCCAGATTGCTTGCCTTCTTCGCTCTCGTCGTTGGGGTTCGCATACGCTCGCACAGCCTAACCGCTTTCCCTCCACAAGCCCCACCTCCCCCGTTGCTAGCGCAGATCAGGCTCTCCGCAAGACCGTACAACATACCGGTAGGTACGCAGCAGCTCTCAACTTGTTTCTTCACGCACCTCAAGTTCCTGCGGGTACGGTCGGACAAAAGATGATTGGCGCCGCGCGTGGAAGCGCAGACGCGCATTCTGAGGACCGCGACAGCCGAGCCTTGGAGTTTCGCGCTCCGCCGTAGGATGTAGCCGGCTAGCTTCCACGGCCGCGGCCGTTACACTACGACCGTGACGACTGCTTTGGAGGCCGCTGTGAGGCTCTGCTTGGTACTGTATGGCGTATCGCGGCGGAAAACGAAAGGCCGGAAAACGATCGGATGGCCTTGGGCGCAACCCAGCGCTCCCGCGGGTGGTCGATATATACACTGGTGCTACCCGCGGTTGAACGTCCTGCAGCCCGCCCATTGGATTTCGAACAGTTCACAAGCTCAACACATATTCCAGCATTTGCTTATCTGGTCCACTCATCTTCTGCCTGTCATTTGTCACTCGCACATTCACGACTGGGTGTTAGTCACCGATACTAACATGTCAAGCACAGTCTCGACCTCAACCTTCAAGATGCCCTCTGCCCGCGCTCTCGAGAACGCCAAACAGAGCTCTGAAACAATCCTGAAAGACGCTTCGGAAACCATGTCCAAAGCAGCAGAGAACCCAAAGAAGGCAACAGCCGACTTCCTCCACACACCGTTCATGCGGGCGGCACTGCCCTTCATAAACGGTGGACTGGCAGGCATGACAGCAACAACCGTCATCCAGCCCGTCGACATGGTAAAAGTTCGTCTCCAGCTTGCTGGCGAGGGTGCAAAGACCGGTCCCAAGCCCACGCCCATCGGCGTCCTCAAGGACATCGTAGCTGCCGGGAAAGTCACAGACCTGTACACCGGCCTCAGCGCCGGCCTCCTCAGACAAGCTGTGTACACTACGGCGCGCCTTGGCTTCTTCGACACTTTTATGAAGCGCCTCGCCGTCCGCGCAAAGGAAAACGGCACAACCATCGGCTTCAAAGAGCGCGCGGGCGCCGGTCTGGCAGCTGGCGGCCTCGCCGCCGTCGTGGGCAACCCCGCCGACCTCGCCCTGATCCGCATGCAGTCCGACGGCATGAAGCCCGCCGCCCAGCGCGCAAACTACACCTCCGTGGTGGATGCGCTGACACGCATCAGCAAGAACGAAGGTGTGCTGCGGCTGTGGGCCGGCTGCTACCCGACGGTCGTGCGCGCCATGGCGCTCAACTTCGGGCAGCTCGCCTTCTTCAGCGAAGCCAAGTCGCAACTCAAAAACACCAGTCTGTCCAGCCGCACGCAGACGCTGACGGCGTCGGCGGTCGCGGGCTTCTTCGCCAGCTTCCTCTCGCTGCCGTTCGACTTCATGAAGACGAGGCTGCAGAAGCAGACGCGCGCGCCTGATGGGACGTTGCCGTACAAGGGCATGTTCGACTGCTTCAAGAAGGTGACGAAGGAGGAGGGGCTGCTCAGGTTTTACCGCGGGTTTGGCACGTATTATGTGCGGATTGCGCCGCATGCGTAAGTTTATACTCACCCAAAGGCATTCATAGGAGGGGATGTGAGCTGACTAAACGACAGAATGGTGACGCTCATCGTGGCCGATTATCTTGGCTTCATTACCAAGTAGATAACGCACCAACTCTTCTCTCTTTATCTCGATTGATTGAAGGAACCGGAAACGTCGATTCGCGAGGCGGACGGGGCGGACGAGGGAATCACACGATGATTGGATCGCGAGCACGCATACCCCATTTCTCCTGCATCTTGGAGTGCAGACGGCTCTTCGCGGCGTTGGAATTTCGTTATTGTTCGTGAAGGTATCGATGTTGTTGGATGCGCTGCGGCTCAACCTCTGAGGGGTTCGAAGGCAGATAGGTATGTAGCTGTGCGCGACAGACGGAATGGGATCGGAGATTACATCTGTTTGGCTCCTCCGTGCTTGGCTGTTTTCGCTGTGAGAAAGATAAGATACTCTAGGCACACAGGTGCCCAGACGTCCGTTCGGAATAAGAGGCTGCCTGCAACACGGCCACGGCGGAGGCGTAGCAGAGCGCCCCCACCCGTTCGGCCGGCCCTGAATCCGCACACCTGGGCCTGAACGCCACCTTGCGGGAAAGGGAAAGGGAGGATTCACTGCAGGGTTTTCGGCTTTCTCGTCACCGGGGAAACTCGCGCGACGTGTAGACAGTGTTCTTGTTCTTGTTCTTGTTCTTGTTCTTGTTCTTGCGTTCTTGAATCGACTCGGCGTGTACGAGAGAAAAACTGCGCTTGTTCTTGTATTCTACAGCGCACGTGGCCTAAATACTTGCCTTGGCGCTGGGAAATTGTCCCCGGGTATCACATATGCGCACATGCGTCTCTTCCTTGCTATGCGTCTTCTTCCTTGCTATGCTTCTCTTCCCCCCTCTCTGCCCTCTACTCCCCTTCCTTGCCATTACTAGCTAGGATCCCCCGAGATCCTCGATGATGGAGCTCGTCGGCGGCGCCTGCGTGGACGGACTCTGCATCTTCACGCCGGCAACGCGGCCCGTGGGACGGGAGCTCACGGGCGCAGGGGCCTGGACCTCGTTGCCGCCGTCGTCGTCGTCGGAGTCGAGTTGGGTTTCCTCGAGCTCGGCGCGCTGCATGCGTTTTATCTTGCGGACGAGAATGGGGTCGACGCGCAGGTCGTCGGCGGAGAGTTGCTGTTGGTCACGGGGTTAGCTTTGGGGGAAATGGTGATGGTAAGGGCAAGAGGGGGAGGGGGGCGTACCTGGTCGCAGACAGGACAGGTGACGGATTTCGTCCCGCCAGGCCCAAAGCGCGTCCTGCTCGTTCTGAGCATGTCCAGAATGGCCGTCTTCTCGAAGGTGTGGGGGCACTTTGTGCTGGAGTAGGGTTCCTTGAGCTGCTGGTAGGTGATGGGGCACTTTGTGCTGATGGTGGCGCGGTCCATGACGAGGTCGTCGTCCTCGTCGTCGTCGTAGGTGCCGCTGCGGCGCTGCGTGACGCCGAGCTGAGGCTCGCCGGCGTCGGTGAACCAGGTGTCTTCGTGGGCGAGGACGGGCCCGTCGTCGCCGTAGCGCGCGTCGTGGACGACCCGCCGGAAGTCGCGGTATTCGTTGTGGCGGGCGTAGCGCGCGGTGAGCGAGTTGGAGGTGTAGGCGTCGGCTTCGCGCGTCATGCGCGCGGTGAACATATCCACTGTGCCTGTGAGGGCGACGCGCGAGCCGTCGAGGGGCGTGGGGCCGGGCGTAGGGCCTTCGTCCATTGGTACATCGTCGTCTGAGTCTGCGTCGCTGCCGGCTCGGGGCTGCGTTTGGCGGCGCTGCGTCTGGCGCTGCGTCATCTGCGTCTCGTACTCTTCTTCGAGCTGCCGAGGGGCAGCCTGGCGTAGCCACTCGAGTGTGTCTTCGATGCGCTGCGCTGCCACGCTGGAGTCGATGACTGCGCGCATGCTCTCCTCGAGCTTGTTCGTGGCATCCTCGACGCGCTGCTTAAGGTCTGTATAGATGGCCTCCTCATCCTCCTTCTCGTCCAGTTTCTTGCCAGCGTCCCATTTCTTGCTGCGTGCGTCGAAGTATCGTTGATGGTCGCTCAACATGTCATTAACGCCTTCTGCGGTACTTCGTATCTGAGTGATCGCATCTTTGTGGTGTTTCTTGAGGGACGTCAGGCTCTGACCGTTCAATTCTCGCAGTGCGCGTTGTGCTTCGCCGTCGAGCGGGTGAGAGGGCTTCTTGTATGGTGGGAGGGCGTCTTGAGTTCCTCGGACCGGGGTGGCTGCGACAGTGCGACGGCTGCTGCTCGGTGTTGCTCCAACGCGTGATTGGCGAGTACGTGCGGACATCTTGAGGTGTGCGGAGCAGCCGCTGTGATCAGATGTCGCTGAGCACCGGGGAAGCGTCGACGCGTCCGAATCTCAGCGCTCTGGAACACCAAAACACCAAATCATGTGACTTTAGCAAGCCTCAGTCTAGAGCTGCTCACACAAACTTGTACATCGTTCAACATCCCGAGGGTCGTTTCAATAGTTTTTTATTAACTGATGCAGTAAATCTTTGGTATATCGCGCGAACGCCAGGGAGCAACCTGCAAAGGCGTGGATATCATAATCGCTAGTAAATACAAATAACAAAAACCAAAATCCTGTTCCGAGAGGTCCAACAGCATTCAACATGCTGCCCCCTTCAAACTCTACTCATACAATCATAGCCGCAATGCCCTCTCCTCACAAGACCATACGCAGTGGGTTCCCCAAGCTTGTTGGGTGAGCTTCGCTCGGCGTCCACACTGGCGTCCACATTGGCAGCAGCTGTCGTAAGCAGACGCGCACGAAGCTGAATCGCGTAACAGTACGTGAGCCATCTCCACGGTGTGTCTACCTGATGGTGCTCGAGATGGTCGTAGTGGTTTGGCCTTCCTTGCCCGACAGCGGTAGTCCCTTCTCGAGGTCGTGTTCCCGGTTAGGCTTTGCGTTCCTGCCTGGCGGCGGTGAGTTGAGGCGGATACCGGTGCGACGGTTTTGGCGATTTTGTTTGCTGACATCGACTGTTGAGCGACCGGTAATGCGGCGGGAAGCGCGACGGATAGATTGTCGGACATCCCACTGGCGCTTCTTTGCCAGCCACCAGAGCGTTGCTGATGCAACTGAAAAATGTCAGTACAAGATAACCAACGATATATCGCTAGATGACTTACTGCCACCTATGACCACAATCACCGCTACTACGATAATAGCTACAAGCCCACCAGACGACAACTCAAAAGCACCCTTCGATGAACCCGCTGCACCAGCATCATCGGAGTCCTGAGGGTTGTCTGAACCGCCGTTGTATCCTGCAGGAGGAAGTCCGCTCCCTGAGCTCGAGTCCTGGGCAAGAGCAAGCAGAGGAAGCAGCAGCGAGAGGAAGAGAGTCCGGCTCATGTTGACACAGGTACGATGGTATGGACGGGGGAGTGTCACGCCGACAGAGAAAGGATATGTGGTGCGATGGTCGCGTGAAGGTTGCGAGATCAACTCGATCAGGACGGGACACCATAAGCAAGTCAGGCAGGACACACGTCTCTATACTCGCGCCCCCTCGTTGGCAGATGCTATTTCCAGCCCGGTACCCCGCTGGGGGGAGAGTCTTGCTGGCGCCTAACATGGTACGATTTTCCAAGCACCAAGGTCGTGGCAGGCAATTTTTTCATGCCTGCTGCCAATTATAGGGGTGTTGGCGTCGAAATGCCCATGTCTTGGTCGAGCGAGCCGAGTGGATTGGTGAAGGCGTTGTGCATGTCGGCGCGTAGGAATGTGACGGCAAGGCCTTTGCGAGTGCTGATTGGTTGGGTGCAATATGCAGCCGCCCGCACCACCCGGTACTTTATATGCCGTGCGATTTGTGTGTTTCAGATTCGCCTTCCAGATAAGAACACCACAGCAGCACCTTGCTATTGTCGACATCTTGTATAGTTTCAGGCTTACAGGCTGCATTGTAGGCCGCTGTAGCCCATACCGTACCGCTCAAGAAATTAAACATCCGAGAATCGTCGCGCTAAGCCGAACGTGGTACTGTTGCAGAAGTTACACCTCTCCGTTGAACCTCATACGCACGATCAAATTCATCTCGCTTCATAGTGACATCTTCCTTTAAAAGTATTACGGTGGTTGATGGCGAGATATAATGACGACATGACAGATGCTGTCTTGGTCAAGAGGTGTAAACTCGTTCACTGGGAGGTGTATTCAAGCAGGATGGTACTGCACTGCACTCCAATCCAGACGATGAGCAGCAGAAAGAAGACGAAGATGGTTAATATTGCTACTGTGTTCTGAAAACATGAATCGAAGCCGAGTAAGAGCCCATAGGTACACGATCAGTGTTCATCTCACCTCCGACATGCAGGTTCGTATCGAGCGCACCTTGCGCTCCCATCATTGTAAGCTGCTCGATGGTGTTGCGTCCAAAACTTAAGCTGTCATCTATCTCTCAGCGCCGAGCAGGTTGATGGTCCGCAATTGCCTCACCTGGAGACAGGGAAGGAGCGCAGCAGCCTGATCCCACTTCCCTCACAATTCTATCCTCTCAATTTCCAATCCCTACTCCTCTTCTTGCGTTCACTGCTTTTGCTGTTTTGTTGTCGTTTTGCTTCAGAGGAGTGGCCACGGATTCGAGTCCTCTCGGACTCTCACGTACTCGTCATCATGGAGTCGTCTGGGGGCAGGCAGCTTACCCAAGTTTCCAAGCCGTCAGGACTCAGATACATGCAGCAAGTCTGTAACAGCGATGCCACGGACTCGGAAGCTCAGCCAGAGCCCGAAGCAGGCTGCGAAATCGACCCCGAGACACAGGCTACGCTGAATAAGTGCGCTGTGCAACCTTCAAATAATGCATTTGCGTCTTCCCAAGAATCTTCGCAGGTTTTGAGTTTCTTTCTAAAGAGACCTCGGTCTTCAGAAGGCGCTACTGGTTTCGCGTTCGGTAAACGGCCGTTGACCAAAGCTTCCCCTCAGAAAGACGTGCCAGTCTTGCAGCCATTTGCTCAGCCTGACATTGCCCTACCGTCAATTGAGCTCGCCGAAAATTGTGCACCACTGCAACAAGGTATGCGAATCCAGGAGATCTGACAATGAAGCTGACGACAGATACAGATGAAAACGCTGTGGTGGCATCCATCATTTCTCTCTCCCCACCCAAACAAGCTATAGTCAGCGTCACGCATGGTAGTGATCAAAGGGATCGCTCTGGAGCTCGAGTCGAAGAATCACCAAACAGCACAGCTACCGATCAAGGGGCTCCAGATACCGTTTTGATTGAGTAAGCGACTGCTAATCCAACAAGAGTGTCCACTGATGCTTTGAGCAGGCCTCCGCACCCAGAAACATCTGTCACGGTCTCATTACAGACCAATCCGCCGCCGGCCGTTCCTACGAAGAAGCGCTCCGGCAAAAAGGTAAAGCAGGGTAGAAAGAAACTCCTTCCAGGATCTCTTCGTCCATGGCCTCCGAGACAAGGTGATGTGCCCGAAAATTCGACAGTGGCTCCCTCGACTGGTTCGAAAATTGAGAGTTCAACCGAGCACGAAGAAGAAGTTTCCAAGACACTTTATGGTGTTACTTCTCCGGTCGCAAAACCTCGGTCTCATGAGGCTTCAGCGCCATCAGATAGACTCTATGATACGAAAGACCTGTCCGAAATGCCTAAAAAGGCCTCAATGACCAGCAGCGACCATAAGTTGAACGCTGTCGAGAAAGCCATCCCTGAGCACACGCAACTTGATGTGGATTTCGGTACCACAGCCACAGAGCCAGTTATAGATGGGCGAACAGCAACCATGGACGATGACCATTCTATTGCGCCGCGAGGGGCCGCGAGCACCGATGGTAAAGTTTCTGACAGTCTCATTTCTGTGCCTTGCTGCATGGATACAGAGCCACTCCCGACGGTCAAGCTAATTCAATATCCTGTCGCTGAACAGCCCATGCCATTGGCCGCTTTTGCCCTCAATGTTGACACAACATCGGAGTCACATGCCCGAGAAGCAGATGTACACCAGGTTCTATCTAACGAGTCGCCTGTCTCCGGTCCATATCGCATCGCTAAACCTCTGAAGAAGCCTCATCCAGTCCACGGTATCCATTCGAAGATTCCATCAACCGGTGGTGCTTTTCTGGCGCATTCCGGAGCAGCTGCGATTGACATTGCGATGAACAACTTACAAAACGCCTTTCTTGCTGATCGAGACCAAGCCGAATATCGCGTGTCCTCTGTTGTCGGTGAACTGAAGGCGGAGAAGACAGAACTCAAGAAGGAGAACACAAAACTCCAAGACACAGTGTCGCAACAGCTGGCTACAATCACCAAACAGCGCTGCCAACTGGAAAGCATGAAGACCCAAATGGACGGCATGAAGACTCAATATACGAGATTTTCTGATTTCGCGAAGTGTAACCAGAAATATGTTGCTGGTCTACAGAAGGATCATGAAAGCCTGAAGAAGTCTGTAATTTCATGGCAGGAGAAGACTCTACAAGTAAAGATTGACGAACTTAATCAAGAGAAGGAGACTTTGAGCGTTCAGCTCGAGTCGATAGCCGACGTCATATCAAAGAGACAGAGGTCACTTTTGGACACCACGAAAGAAGCACTAGCATGCTCCTCAGCGGCCCAGCTTCGAGAAAGAGAGTTGGAAAACCAGGTGAACAAGCTATTGAACATGTACAACGAAGAGAAAGACCGAAGGATCGAACTCGAGAAACAATTACTGCCATCTGTTCAAAGCATGCAAGATCAGCTGAAAGAAGGCACTGTGACTCTGAATGAGAACTTTGCCAGCCTACGTACAGAACTGCAAGATCGTACGAATCAGGATGATAGATTCTGTTCCATCGAAGAATGTGTGTCCATCCTGAGGAAGCTTGAAGCACAGCCGCTCCTGACTCGTAACGATTTCCGAAAAGCAGAAAGCATGTTAAAGTTCTTCCACGAGCGGTGAGTATTGGAAGCTCAATACTCGCTCATTTTCTAACAATGAACAGAACAGAGACGGGTTTCGCAGCTCTGGCAGTGCAAAGTGAGAGCGAGCCCTCACCCATGGAATCCATTCGACAGTCTGTGCACGACCAGGTCCTTAACCTACGAACTGAGATCTCGCAGCATTTACAGGCGATCTCCGAAAACCGTACGTCTCTCCAGACAGAGCAGTCGATCAGATTGGCAGAGCAAATTGAAAAGTCACAAGCATCGGTCGAAAAAGAGCAAGACCTGAGACGAGAGTCTGAACTGAAGATGACGCAACTCCAAGACCAATTGGAAAAGGCGAAGAGCGAATTATCGCTGACTCAACAAACCGCTCAGCAACATGAGCGTTATCTACTGGAGCATGAACGGAGATTCAGCAGGTATCGAGCTGACGCCCTGGCCGAGCTAGATAGATTGAACAAGAGTGTACAACAGACGACTGCCGAAACGCAAACCAAAGATCGCGAACTTGAAGCTATACGGCAAAAAAGTGTAGACCTGACGATTAAGCTCGAGTCGACAGAAAAGGAGCGCAGCAGACTATTCGACGATAATCTCCAGGTCAAGTCGTCAAATGAGTCGCTTCGTGAGGAGATCACGAACAAAACCAAAGACGCAAATCGAAGACAAGAGCTGCTATGCCTTGCAATTCAATCTAAGACGCAGCTCGAGGCGGAACAAGAACGGCGTTCCGCCAAGTTTGAAACACTGCGTGACAAGTGGAGTCAGTCAAAGTCTCGTGAGATGCAACTTGAAGAGGATAAGCGCAACTTGGAACGACAAATCAACGAGCAACGAACTGTATATGAAGACGAAGCAGAGGCACGCAAGAAAGCCATGATAGCCAATGATGCGCTCATTGAAGACCTCAGAGCCAAACTCACTGTCTCGGGGAATGCTGAACGGGAGTGCGAGAAGAGGCTCCGACAAGCTGAAACGACGCACAAGCTACAAATGGATCACCATAAGCAGGAGACAAAGGCGCAATTCGATATACTTGCCGCTAAATCTGAACAGGTGCGTGAGAAACTCAGAGCTGGGTTCGAGCAAGAGTGCGACAAAATCCGCGCTGAGTCCAAGCAAGAGTGTGACAAAAGCCGAGCTAAGTCCGAAAGAGAGTGCAACAAAGTCCGAGCTGAGTCCGAGAAAGAGTGTGACAGAATCCGAGCTGAGTGCCAAAAGACCATAACAGCTTACCGAAAAGATTGCGGTTCAAGGATTGCACAATCGAAACGAGAGCACGAGAAGCTACAGACATCAGCCATACCATCTAGAAGCGAGATCCTTGTACCCAACACTCAGCAATCAGCCGACGTCGATCGGGTGATCAGCTCTCCGCAGAATTTGAGAACGGCGAAAACGCGTAAGAGGGTCGATAGGCAGAGCAGCTCTACTAATCCGAAGTCCGCTACGGATGGATCAGAATTGGGTCATGGCACGCGAGAAAGTGTCACCCAAGATGGTTTCTTTGATGAAGAATATGAGAGTAGATTTGGTACTCAAGTATCGCCCTGTGGTCGAGAAACACAAATCTCGTTGATTGGCGATGAAGATGAAATAGCCCCGGAGACCCAGGACTTTGATTGCGCACAAGGGAGAGCTGGAGATGTCCCTGAGACACAAGAGCTTGACTTTGCACCCGGCATTGCCGACGTGGTTCCTGATACTCAGGCGTTTCAATGCGCGCAAGGCAATGTGACGAGATTCGAGGTGATCAAGTCGCAGGCTTCTGTGGGAGATGTTGACGAGGAAGATTCTGTGTCTGACTTGTCCTCATTACCGTCAGACGAGCTGGCGGAGATGGACAGAGACATGCTATTTGACACCCGCCACACATCTGGACAAGAGAGCACACATTCAAGGGACTTGCTGTCTCAAACTGAGCCAGACAAGACTCCACGGAGAGCAAATCATAGCTCGACTTCAGAGGATCCAGCATCGCAATCGCAAGCCCGACCCAAGTCTCGAGCAAACACGGCGTCGCGAATTATGCCGCTACCGAATCCCGAAGTACCAGCGAGGCGCAGTCAGCCTGACGTTGGGCCATCCCGCTTGACTCGCACGTACTTAGAGCGAGTCTCTGGAGGTGACGACGAGCATACAACCTCCGTGCCCACCAATGATGTAACGCCGAAGCATCCGTACGGACACCACAGCTCTACGCGCGCAAGTACGACCACAGCAAGTCAGAAACGCAGATCCACCACCAGCATTGAAAAGAGTGCCCCATTCAACAAGCTCCGCAAGTCCGCGCAGTCCTATGCGCAGCGCCCTCCCTCGAAGTCGAAGAGCTTCACACCCTACACGCCGACACCTGCCCAACCAGCGGCCCATAATGATGCCACTCTCAGTCCTTCGAGCTCTGCAGCCCGCTCCATAGGAAGCCAGTACCCATCCCTTGCCAGCTCTCAGAGAGGTCTTGGTCGGCTCTCTTCCACTCGAAACACACGCAGCAAGAGTGAGTTTGTCAATTGAGTTGCCTATGAGTTTCACTGACGCCATCGTAGCCAGCCGATATGCAGATCGCTTTGAGCAGGAGCTTGACCATCCTTGAGCGTTCGTACGTGATGTAAGTCGGGGCTTGATGTGTGCGGCGTATCGTACGCGTTCGAAGTGACTTGATGGGGGTTAGGACACATCTCAGTCAACTGTTGTTCAATTCATATGCCTGGTGGAGCATGATAGCAACAGTATGGAGCTAGCAAAGTGGTAGGGTGTTACCTTATGTAGATGTATCTCCGGTAGAACTAAGCAAGTCAGGTAGAATCTAAGTCAGTATCGTTGATGCATTGTGCGCGCCCACCTAATTTCCTGCGTGACTCAAATGGCGGTAGCACGCGCTGCGCGCTTAGCAAGATGATGTGTTGAGGCGACTTTGCTGCCTTGTCTCACAGTCTCGTTGTGGCTTCGGCCGGGGAAGTGGTCATGTGCGACGCGTATACGGATGTAGGAGTGTTACAGCGATGGGATCAGGACATCATGCACTCAAGTAGAAGAGATAGTGAACTTCAAGCGTGATACCATGATCGCTACTGGAAGAAGAGAAATAAACACATGCATCCTTTTACCAGTTCTTCAACCCAAGCGACCGAATCCAAGTCCACTCCAGCTCAAGCAACCGTATTCAAGTCCACCCCAACCCAAGTAACCAAACTCATGCCTACCCAACCGCTACCAACCGTCAACGCAAGACTACGACGTCTCGGTGTTGATGGCCGAGCGAACCAAAAGGCCTACGAGCAAAACGTCTCGTAGGCCTTTTGGTCCGCCCTGCCGTCAACGCAAAGACGTGGTAGTCTTGCGCCGACGGCTGGCGACGGTCGAGGTGCACACTCGCCCTGGTACCGGGCGACACGATCGTGGACGGTGTCGTATTGCCAGTCGCCGTAGAAGATATTGCGCGTGTCGAGCTCATCATGATGGAAGGACAGGTCTTTGAACGGGTCGGCGCTGTCTCCTCCGGGAATCTGCTCACCACCCGCCGTGCCAGCTTGCGGACGTGGATGCGGTCGAGGCTGAAGCAGGCCTTGAAGATGGGTGTGGAGCAGCGCACGGTGCCGATCTGAGTAGACGAACTCACAATGTTTTGTCGCGAGCGTTGGCGTGCTCGATGTTCATCTTGTTGATGATGTCAATATCATCAGGCGTGTAGTCGATGCCCTCCCACGCCCACACGTTTGCCATATTCATGTTCGCGATAACCTTCCGCGAGCAGAGTGATCTTCCGAACGTACTTGGCCACATAGGGGTCTCGGAGAGACCGAAGGATGTGGGTCATTTGATCCTCGCAAGGATAAATGGTCATGTTGCTGATGAACTTTCCGAAACTGCGGTCTGTACAGTTTCGGAACAGGATCGTTGCTTCCCGGAAGTTCAGGAAGTCGATATGACTGTGTGTTATCGGGCGTGTAGTCCAACTGACTACACGCCCGAAGGCCTTTTGGTTCGCTCGGCGTCCTGGGGACGGTGGAAGTAGAAAAATATCGCTATTTTGAGTCGGTGCTCTTGTCAGAGTCGCCCGAAGGCGGCGCAATTGCGTACGGCGGATCGCGCAGAGAAGGTGAGCTGTCATAGCCAGAATTGCCCAAAGGCAGATTTGAATGTGTAGAATGGGGCCTTCGTTCTGTACATTAAGTTCTGGCACACGATACTCATTCATCAGAGCAGGAAGCACTGTGAAAGGAGCACAAGTCTCCGCAACAATACCGATTGCGACGGCGGTACAGACACAATACTGACGTTCTTGGACGCGAAGATTACCAAGAAGTGTGGCCAGTACATCTTGAGGACCGATCGCCTTGGTAACGTATCCAAATGTGTTGTTGGCAGCACGTCGAATGCCCTTCTTGTGTGCCTCCAGCATATCCAGGAGCTCGAAGCAGATTCGCTTGTGGATTGAAAGGTGTGTGAGGTGTGTAAAGAACTTGTCCAGTTTTGATAGAGCTGAGGACGTGTAGTAGGCTGGAGAAGTCGAGGTGTTGGGCCTCAAATTTCTCAGCCTCCGGCAGTAGACGAGTGTCTCTAAGCCAAAGGCCAGAGTGCGAGGTGAGAAAGCGAGTGCAGTTGCAGGAGTTTACTGCTGTGATAAAGAACTTTTGTGATGTACAAAGAGGTACACAAACAATCACGCACACTCTGCCTGTGCCGCCATGCCAGAGCTTCAGGTGGACTGCACAGGAGATGATGGAGGTGACGGTGGGAGAGAAGGTGGGGAGGTGCAGAAGTGACGGTGAAAACTTATAGATTACTCTCGTAGCTCGCTACGGCGGCCTGCCTTGGCGAGGTGACGCGGTGAAGCAGTTCAGGACTCCCAGAATGCCACCTCCTGGGCTTCATGCTGCTCTGTAGTCCCGCCTGAAAGAGTGCAGGTCACTGCTCTCCGATCCTGCATCTCTCTCCTGCTGGCCGTCTTCCTGCAGCTCCTCCGAGGCTCTGTAGTGCGGCGTTGCTCCTAGAGACGGGGTGCAACTCGTTGCTCTGCATACTTGCGGCCTGGATCCATGCTCGTTGGCTGTATAGAGGCCTCGCCGCTAGCCTGCCGCCTCCTTGTCTCGCCAATGCCACTCTCCTTCACCCCTACTCTGCGAAGCCTCCTCTTTACTCTCTCACCACCTTACTTCTCATAATATCGTTCCGCTCTGCTGCTCTTGAGCTCCAAGCCCGCTCGGCGCACCTCACCACTTGACAAGACCAGAAAGGGGCGTGGCGGGAAGCCCAGCGGGCGCGCATGCAGCTCCCCCGCCTCAGAGGCAAGCTGCAACCGCCAACCGTGCCTGCTCGCATCCAGACGCTGAACACACCATGTTGAAGCCAGCTGCAGGTCCATAGCATGGTCTGTCAAGCTGCAAGGCCGCCGTTGCAGGGTGCTGTATCGGAGATGGTCGCAGTGAGTTTGCCAAACAACCCCCCGCCTCCTCCGCTCACACCACCACAACAGCGCCGTGGGCTTATCAACACCATACACCGTAAGTGCCATGAGCTTCATGGGATGTCGTGAGTCTTGTGGCACTCTCCTTCTTCTCAGCGCGTTGCTGCTGTGGTTGACGCGGTAAGTTTGTCAAACAGCTCTCCGCATCTTCTATTCACACCACCACCACAGTGCCGCGAGCCTAATTACAGCACACAATATGAGCGTTGTGAGCTTCATGAGATGTTGCGAGTCTTGTTACACTCTCCTTCTTTGTGGAGGCGCCGCCGCTGTGGTTGACGCGGTGTTGTTGGCGAGCAGCTCTTCACCCCGCCACTCGCAACACCAACACAAGTCTCGTGGGCCGACTCACCCTGACTGTCGTGAGCGCCGCGAGCTTCATGAGATGCCACAAGTCTTGTTGCGTTCTGCCTCAACTCCAGGAGGCGTTGCTGCCATCGAAGACGCGGTAAGTTTGACAAACATATTTTCTCTTTCGCCGCTCACAACACCACCGCAGTGCCGCGTGCCTGCCAACAACAGCTACCATGAGCACCATCAGATTCATGGGATGCCGTGTGTCTTGTTGTAATCGTTTCTGTGCAGGCGTTGCTGCCACCGTTGCGGCCATGGTTGACACGGTAAGTTTGACAAACATCTCTTCACCTTCGCCACTCACAACAACACAGTGCCGTAAGCCTGACGAGCTCCCGACAGTCTTGCTCCATCTCCTCCGTAGGTGCGATCTGCCATGGATGGTTCAAGATTGCCATCGCATCGCGTGTATTCGAACACCGTCGCAAGCACACTCACAGGCAAGCACGCGAGCATGCGAGCCTGCCGCCACAAGTAAGTGTCATTCAGCCACAGACAAAGATCCTCATGCCTGACACTCGACGGTGCTGACTTTGCCTGATCGCAGACCTTCTCTTCCTTGTCCAAAAGATCAATGGGAAGATTGAATGTCTTCACTCTCTCTGCCTGCTAAGATATCAACCATTGTACGCGAGCTTGTGCACAATCCTTCGCGCTTCCCAGCTCGAGCGTGGAGTAACGCGTAACGCGAGTCCCTCCCCGCTCAAGCTGGTGCGCAACATCTAAGACTGCTTCCTCTACAAGTTCCCGCTCTTTTTCGGGTACTGAAGAAGTATGCAGATCTTGAATTCGCCATTGGCGGAACAGATACTGTCGAAATGGTCTATGAGCGTGGCGTTAGTGCGATCTCGACTTCTGTTGACTTGTGGACCAATTACTGCACCTTCAAGATGGAGACGCGCCACGACTACGAGAGTTGGACCACCTGTGTTCAATCACAAGGATGGTTGTTATGTGTGTCTCACCCTCGGCCGTTGCCAAGCAAAGGCAAAAGCTCACAGTCAAGATTCCAAGCCCATCGAACTTGGTGAGGATATGTTTCGTTCCATCTGTACTCAATCTGACACTATCAGGCTTCTCAGACCCGACCTGCAGGCCACTGTAGAGGGTAAGGCCACCAAGGCCGACTAAACTGGGGAGCACCAGCACGGTGAGTGATCCTGTCGAACGCTTCCTGAGAGAACATGCTGACGCTTCATTAGCCTCCATGACGGATGATCCATGGCATGGAGAGTGTATGTCCTTGTAGAGATACTCGTATCGACGAGGAAGACAACTGAGTCGGTAGTGGCCAGTTGGAACCTTTCGTTACGGGTCTAGCTACAAGGGCGCATTACACAATCTTTGCTGATCGACGGGCTAGAACAATTGAGTCAGTGAGGGCCAGTTGTTCCTGTTCTCGATTCGGATCGTCCGAAGTCAAGAGAAGGCACAATGGCTCTCGTGCAGTCCAACCCCGACGCGTACACTATTAAGCCTGAGGCCTCTGCGCCTGCCATCGACACGAGCGATTGGCCGCTGCTGCTTAAGAACTGCAGCAACTGTATGCAGCGAACCACAGGATGTAGGCAAGATGAACGCTGGCTAATGCAGAACGCGGTGCTCGTTCGCACGTCGCATTACACCCCCAGGGATGCGCTCCTTTCAACTGGCGACCTCAAATCGTACATCCCGTCCAGTGTGATCAACCTTGACAAGCCCGAGGCAGAGCTGCTACTGAAACCGACCAGTTTGCATTGGTACTGCGACAAGAATCTGGAGACCGGGTCTTTGATTTGATTCTTTTCTTCATATGACCGAACTTGATAGGGTTGGTTACGGAAAAGTGTTTCAGAGAGGCCAGCATTCTGGTATTTACAACGTGGGTGGAGAGGAGAGCATCGTTGCTGACCCAGCCTCTTGCGACACCGTCGTCTACGCGACTTCCTTCTCTGCGGCGTAAGTCGATATCCTTGGAAGATCAAGCAGAGTGCTAACACATCCGCAGAACAGAAGACTCGGCTCGTGTGAGATCGAGCGTCAGCTTCTCACGAAGATCAATGCGTATTGTCACGGTGCATCAAGCTTACACAGAAGCACGTACATGTGCGTGCGCAGTCCCGTATAAGGTCGCTCGAGGCTTGCACCCGCCGAAAAGCGTACGCGTCCGATCGCGACACAGGGCGCAGCGCAGCAAGTCTGAGCCGGCAGACACTGACGCAAGGGCCAAGGTGGTTCTAGACTGAGCAGCTTGACACTTGCTCTCCACTGGATACCGTGGACTGAAAGCTCAGACTCTGGGTCGATGGTCACTGACGCAGTCTGATGGCCAGCTCGAAGACGTCGCAACTGTAAGTGTTGACCAGAACTGTCTGTGGCATAACGACATCGTGCTGACCATCAGTAGGAATGAAGCGTCTACCGACACGTCAAGATTGTCGGAGGCTGTGAGCGCGACAGCTGGCCGCGCTGTCACTCGAGACTTCACGAATGCGCCGGGTCCTCGGTCGACACCGTTGCTTGTGATTCCAGTAGGTCCACACCTCTTGAGCGGATTCGAGATACTGACACCTGCCCAGTAGTGTTGATTAGCTTCCGCGTATCGGATCGAATCCAAGCTTTTTCTCGAAGGGTGCGTAGCCCCATCCGTCGTACTAACACACTGTAAGTAGAAGTCTCTTCTCCTCGCTGTTCTACAGGCTCCGACTTGCTCCTCTTGTCAAGGCGGATGGTTAGGTTTAGGGTGCAGACCTTCCATGACTGTTCCTGTCGAACCGTCCGCCAAGAACGATACTGTGATCCGTAAAAACACTCACATTCCTCTACCGGTGTTGGGTGAGAAACGTGATCTGACATACTGATGATCCGGCTCGCTCGTCTTGTCGAGGTGAATGGTTCTAAGCAGGAAGCATTCCTTCCATAGCTGTTTTCAGCAGATCATCTGCCAAGATTGAACGCTCAGCTGTGGTCATTCCCTTGTTTGGAGTGACATCTCCTCTTAATCGAGAGGCCTCGGTCCTGCGATTCCAGAAGAAACACTGACATCCTGAAGGTCTATAGCTGATTGCGGCTCACGCCCATGACCGCTGCCATTACGGTGCCGCGTGACCACAGTGGTCATGCATACCACTATGTGACGACGGACGGTGCCTTCGGGCGATACTGTGTCTTGCACAACCGTCCGTCCAGGTAAGCGTCGCTTCTCCCCCTTCAGCTCACTTATACACAGAGACTTCGGAGGCGTATTGCTAATCCGGCTTGCAGGTCTTGTCACGGCGGATGCGAAACCAACTCTGGGAGAACAGTCATGGAATGACTGCTTCCCCAAAGCATCCGCCCAGATCAAAGTCGCTTCTTTTGAATTGTCCTCCAGATCTCGGAGCTCCAGAGGTTTCTGGGTAAGGATGACGGTTCGGTTCCTGAATAAGCAGCATGAGAAGCGCACATACCACTATTGGGCAGTGCCTTCGAGCACTGTGCCTCTCACAGCCGTCCATCTATATTGAGTCCATTAACCCGCAGAGACTGCTAAAAACGTCCATATTCAGAAAGGCAGCCTGCTCCTTCTGCTTCAGTCCATTAACCCACAGCACTGCTGAAAGAGTCCATATCCAGAAAAGCAGTCGGTACGTTACGGTGGGCGTTTTATTCGGGGGCAGTGCCTTCGGGCGTAACTTCATACTGCTTCCGCACAACTGTCCACCAAGATTGATGTCGCTTCTTCGGAATTATCTCCCGAATCCCTGAGCCTGAGAGACTTTACAAGAGAGTCCTTTCATAGCAGCATGGGAAGCGTACATACCGTTTCGTTGGGCATTACCTTTGGGCACTGTGCCTCGCACTAACCGTCCATCCAGATCAAGTCCTGAGAGATCGAGTCCGTCAGAGTCCAGTCCTGAGAGATCGAGTCCATCCAGAGTAAGGCCCTCCAGAATAACTTCGCTTCTTCTAACTTGTTCCCCAGGTCCATGCATTGAGTGTCTATTGCTGTAGCAGCACAAAGAGTCCATATACCACCATGTCGCAGCGGGCAGGCGTTGTATTTGAGATCCAGTGCCTCCGGGTGATCCATACTGTTTCTCGCACGACTATCCGCCCAGATCGAAGTCACTTCCAATCCGTTTACACCCTCAGTCCAACACTATCTTCTACAACTATCTACTACAATTATACACGTACTTGGATTGGAAGCGTACATACATTTATGTCACGGCGGGCATGGTATTCGAGAGCAGTGCCTTCTGGCGACACTGTCTTCGCACAACTGTCCGCCAAGATTGAATGCGCGAACAGCAGAAAGCCTCGCACGCTTCACCTCCAAGTGTGAGCATTAATCAAGCTTCGCACTCCCATGTTGATTAACCTGCCCTTTTCGCCTCCAAGCTCTTTCTCAAACGGTAAGTGGGTCCCGTCTCTCATGGACAGCAATTGTACTGACGCTTCTCCAGTGATGTCGCTCTTCTTGCCTCCAAGCTCTTTTGCAAACGGTGCGTCGATCCAGTTTCTTATCTCAAAGCGGAGCGTCTACTTGCTGAGGAACAGCGATTGTACTGACAGTTGTCCAGTGATGTAAATGTATATGCCCTTCTCGATTCCAAGCTCTTTCTCAAGGCCAGCGAGATTTGGGAGACAGTGCCTTCGGCTGTGGCAATCCCTTTGGGCGAGGCAGCGCCTTCGGGCATACTGCACTTCACCCAGGGCGATAGCCCACCCAGGACGATACTGTACTTCATTCTCAACCGCTGGCCAAGATCAACATCGCTTGGTGCTGGCCCTTGTACTGCTGAGATCCTTGCGGTCGGGGAATACACTGGCGTACATATTATTATGAGACAGCAAACCACCATGTCACGGCAGACGCAGGATTCGAAGGCGGCGCTTTCGGGCGAGGCAGTCCCTTCGGGCGAGGCAGTGCCTTCTGGCGATCTGACTTCATCCAGGGCGATACTGTACTCATCCATGGCGATACTGTACTTCAATCTTCGAGAACAGTGTCTTCAGGCGATCCATACTGTCTCTCATACATCCGTCGGCCAAGATCAATATCGCTCGTTTCACTTAACTGCACTGCCGAGACTCTTGCGGTCAGTTTACTACCACGAGCGTACATACCACCACCATGAAACGTCATATAATTTTGTTCGAGATCAGCACCTTCGGGTGATACTGAAGCGCACACACCACCATGATCAGGCGGATGGTTTTGTTCGAGATCAGCACCCTCGGGTGATACTAAAGCTCGTAGTCGAGGCACAATCCCTTCGGGCGATACTGTACTTTGCACACCACCATCCGCCAAGATCAAATATGCTTACAAGTTGGCGCTGTCGACGCCTAGATTCATGCAGTCAGCGCGTTTTCAAGAGCATACATACCAGTTGTCGCGGTGGAAGATCGCTCAGGTTTTCAAAAACAGCGCTAACACTTGTCCAGGGATGTCAATCAACACGACCTTCTCGACTCCAAGCTCTTTCTCAAAAGGTACGTTGCTTCGGTCTCTTTTGTTCTGGTACACAGCGAGTGGTCCATCTCCACATGGCTCCACATACTCTTGCAACTGAGGTCGAGCTCTGGTTCACTCCAGTCAAGGCGGGTAATTAGGGGAGGGGCAGTCTGTTCTCATGACCGCCCCTCAAAACACATCCGCCAAGATTGACACCACCTGAACTGTAGCGCTGAGTGTCCTCAATACATTCCAGTCGTAACAATGGAGGTGACATACTACATGCCTTGGCAGAGAATGTCCATGTGCACAATGCCTTCAGGAACAACTGTACTATGGGCGGATCTGCCAAGACAAACATCGCTCATAGATTGTCGAAGGGTGGTGCCTTGGGGGAAGGTCCGTCGTCCATTTAGGGATCGTCTCCAGGGTGCACCTTCATCGCAGTCTCTTGCACACGCTATAACTGCCCATGGTGGGCTAAGTTAGCAGGATGGGCATGGACTTTACAAACCACTCATGCTGTCGTGTCGAAGCTATGAGACAACTCGCGAAACCTCATTCTGACCGTGAACAGAGGATTTTTGGTACATTCGCTGACTGTATTCAGGTCAACACCTGGGGCTGAGGGCTTCGTCTCTCGGCACCGGCCTCGCACTCAGAGCCACAAGATTATGAGAGCGCACTCGTTCTCGATTCGACCGACATCGATGTTACACCGAAGGCAAGTGCGTTGTGTTGCATGCAGGCCAGTCGGTTCGCCACGTCAAAGAGGAGGAGGCTGCGGTTATCTGGTGACATGTGCATGGTAGTCACGCAAGGATACCAACCATGGCCAGTCATCGCTTGCGACGAAGTGAAGGAGAAGAGGGAGGCTGCAGGTACGAGACACGTACATGGCAGCTATGCGAGATTGTCGGCCGTGGCCGGTCGTTACCTGCGACGAAGAGTCGATGCCAGACGCCCTGTTGGGCAAGCGACCCGTCAGCGCAAGGCCATGCCGAGGAGAGGGAGGCTGCGGGTGTACTGTTTGTCTGTCGCACGACAGGGGTCAGGGGCGAGCAACGGTGAGAAGCACATCGACCTGGATGATACAGACGACGCCTCGACGTTGGGGACCTTTGTTCGATAGCAGACTCGCGTGGAAGGAGGATGCGGCTGCACCAGCAGAGGACGAGAACACAAGTCTGCTAATCGAGCTGAGCGTGCCTTCTGATCGTGAGTCCTTGTCGTGTTGAGCTTCCCAGGCCCATTCATTTATCCCAAACCCGTCCTCCTTCTTGAATCGATCATCGTATCTAGCACCAAGGATTCATCTGCTCACTCGCTCACTGCCAGACAAAGCACTGGCTGTGTGTGGACGAGACATCGGGGGCAGTGGGGCTCTTGCGGTCCTGATCCACGACTGATTGGCCGCCTGCGCCATCTGCTTGGCAGTCTTCGAGCGCGGAAACGTCACGTCAACCAGCCCATCGCCATTGCCAGCAACCCCCGCAATCGCACGTCGCCATGGCCAAGAAAGGTACGCAGCTGCTCGAAGCCCCTCGGGTCGCCAATTCCACGACTTCTCCGCCCGAGAAGGGTTCCATGGCTGCCCTGCCAGATGCCCCGACACGGATTTTGTCACAGAGGCTTGCGCTGACGAGTTGCCCACAGCGAAGTCTCGCACCATCATGGTGCGCCTCATCTCCATGGCCATGACCGGGTATTACCGCACCATGCAGCGTCCGCGTGCGCACCAGCCGCTGAGCATGCTCAAATACGATCCCGTTGGTACGCGCTTCCCCTGTAGGCATTGGCAAGAGTGAGCCCGCGAGACGCTTGCGCATGTGCACCTTTTGCGATCATAGCGGCGACATATCTCGGGAGTGAAGGGCGCAAGAGTCGCGATAGGAGCTTGGAGTAGGAGGGTATCCGGAGTGTAGGCTAACATCATGGCAGTGCGGAAACAGGTGCTCTTCCTCGAAGCCAAGCGTGGAAAGAAATAAGGATTGGCGACAGCAAATCACATTCGGCAGGAGCGATACAACCTGAGACGAGAGCATGCGTGGTGTCACGCAATTGGCAGGAGCGAACAACGCATCAAGCACACGCAAAACATGCAAGCCCTTATAGGGTTTTCAATGATAGCTTTGCGCATCTCGCGTAACGCAAGAGTATATCGTCGAAAAGCATGCACGAATACTCTGTGCGCACAAATGTACTATATACAGCATGGTCCGGCGTTAAAGACGGATTTCGATATGCAGATATCGGGCAAGAGCCCTAATGCACAAAACATGAACAACCTCAAAGACACGTACTTGTGTATTGCGCTCTTGAAAAGAAACCGCTCCAATTTTGTCTGATTCTCGTCCTGGACACCCTTCTTTTGGCTACGCTACGGAACTCGACAGCGGCGCTCATCGCCACCTAGAATCGTCAGATGCCAGACTGAGCGAATGCTTGCTTGGCTATGATCCTTCAACAACAGATATGAGACAACATTAGACATCTAGTATAGCACATCTGTCAGCCCAAGGCTCGGTTTGCCAGTTGGGAAGTCGCGAATCTTACTCTTTGCGTGTCGGTAGCGCCTTACGCGAACATTGACATGATGTGTGGAAGTCACCTCCAACAGTAGTTCACATCTTTGAAGGGAGTCCGAGGGCGAGCGTGGATATCATCACTGTATCCGGACCATCATGACAATATCCAGATCGTGCCAGCGAATGACCAATGACGTGCTACTAAAACAGCTATCTTCGTCCATGTTCATCGTGCAGCCAAACAGTCTCACTTGAAGAGCAGCGCAAGGAATATATATCGCACTACGTTCATCAATTCCCATACTTCCTCCCTATGTCCTTCCATCTCATGCAAAGTACCAACATTACGAAAACTCCGCTTGCTACGGACAGTTCAGTGTCGTTGCGACTCCAACTCTCCAAGCTGCAGCAAATAGTATCGGCAGAGGAGATGCTGGTGCGTATACTCCTCTGTATGTACAGTATCCGTGAATTTGTGCATGAATGATTCGCATCAAGACAACAAGCTGGGGAGTCAACTTGAATTGGTGTGCGCCTGAAAAGCAGCAGATGATTGGATAGTCACGTCGCGTCGCATTGTGTTTGCAAATAGCGAGTGTTGTGCCTCTACTACCCAGGAACGCTGCTATAGAGGTGAAGTGTCAATCAGAAGATTGCTGCGATGGTGGAAAGAGCGTCAACGCTGAAGTGTAGCCGCACGCACAGCCTTGATCAAGCCTCGTGAAATAAAGCAAAGTTGGGGCTGATGTGATGACGGATGTATCTCATCCGACATCGAGAGTAGTCTTGCTGTCTCTGCCATATAGTGCAGATCAGTGATATTGGGACTGCACTTACGATGAAGAAATCACACAAGCAAATTTGCCAATCAGAGGGCCAGATTATGATTATTTTCGCGACCTCTATGTATATCGTTCATAAGCATGTCTATATGCGCATAAAGCTTCATTCCTCGTAATTATGGTAGCCCTTCAGAATTACAGCGCTTCGGCTCTACGCGTAAACATAGCAGAAGGGCCCATTCATAGTGCTCATGGCATCTCCCTGGGTGATATTGGGAAACGTTTCCTCGAACACGGACCCCAAGGACATGGTATCGTTGAGAGTACCGTTGCGACTGGGAGGACTGTTGAGGAAGGTGAGAGTGTCTGCAAGAGCGTATTGGCGGTTCTTGATGTCCTGGTTCTGCCAGATCCACCAAATGCGATCGATCTGAGTGTGGTGGACTGTGTCTATGTTAGAGACGACCCTTAGTTGCGGTGTTGGAAAAGGAGATACGTACAGTAGAAATAGGGATCCGAAGGCGAATTGAAGAAGTCGGTGCCGGCATCGCCGCCGATGCTGTAGTGACCTGCAGAGTGCACGCCGATGTACTGGTTGATGAAGTCGCCTTGAACTAAGCTGTGGGTCGTTAGTCGCTATTTTGGGAGGCGGGGAGAAGTACGTACGTTTGGAAGGTGTGGATGTCGTTGCTGTTCTTCAGAAGGTCGGAAACGGTCTTGTCTGTAGCGCCCATTGACGCCTGACTCATAAAGTCGCGGCTCAGGCAACGAGGGTTGTAGCCAAGACCATCGGGCGAGGGGTTCTTCTTAATATTTGGCCATTTCGTGTCGATAGGGCCGAGGTTCATAATCCAGCTGTGGCTTATCAATTGACCAGTCGAATTGGAACGAGGGGCGTTGACTTACTCTTTCATCGGGCCACTCTTGATGCAACCTCCACCACGGCCGGGCTGGAGCTTGATGTAGCATCGGGCGACGTTACCCACACATGTGTAGTTCCTTCCTGGGATATACTCTCCGTCTCCGCCGATACTAGTATCGCTTCCGTCGAGGAGAGGAGACTTGGACAGGTCGTCCGCCCACCACGCCCAGTTGTGGTAAGGTAGGTAGCCTTTGTAGCCGCACTCGTTGCGCAAGAGTTGTTCATACGCCCAGGTGTAGTAGCGGTGCCAGGCAAGGAAGTTGGCCTGGTGTCCATCAGATGTCAGGGCGTTTACAAGAAAAGATCAAAGAGCTTACAGTTCCATGGACCCAGTATGTCTGGATTACGTGCGTGACCACAAAGTCGTCGAATCTGCTCTTCGCGCCAGCGGCAACTGAAGCTGGGGTTAAAGCGGGCTTCTTATTCAGACATTTAACTGCGTCAATGTAGTTTTTCCTCTCGGGCTTAGTAAGAGCAGACCTGTATAACATCAATACTGCTATATCAATCCAGCGCTGGGACTCTTTTTACCATTCTTTGCGCACCGCCGCGTTCTTCAGGGTACAATTTGGGTTTGCGTAGCCGTTCGCAGCTACATGTTCACCGATGTTGGTCATGGCCTTATCCGCCAATGCTTCCTGCTCGCCATGTTTGAGGGGACTGGGTGCAGCATTGGCGCCGCCAATGAGCGCTACAATTGCGAGCGGAGAGAAACGCATGGTTTTCGGAGACGTATCAAGACTCTGGAGCGTGGAGAGATGAAGATCGAAGGTGCCCTGATTTTACTCAGCAAGAGGACAGCAGTCCTCTATACATCCTGACACCGGTAAAATATGTATGCCCGCCATGCGGAGACCCATGCGTAGGCCTCGCGGTACGAGGGGCCTGCGAATGAGCTTTTTGCGTTTACGGCTTGGTGCGCCTATGAAAACGGTGAGGGATGGTCGAGATCTGAATGGAGCACCAAAATCTCACTCCTGCGAGATTCTTGTCAGTCCAGAATACTCCAACGCGAGTCTTGTCAGTCAAAGCACATGCGGGAAGAGTCAGGGACAATGTACATGTGCACTAGGAAAACGGCAATTCGCGCGATGAGTCCAACGCATGCAGAGAAATACAGCGTGTACATCTTACACGAGAAGCTGCATACGTAAATTTCTCGGCGCTACCCAGCTCGTGGAGCAGTCTCATGTGAAGACTGCTGTATCCCAAGGCATGTAGTATCTATCCAGCTTGCCTTGAGGAAGCCGCCGCCGGATCTTGTATTGCGGGAGAAAACTTTGTTGCTCGCCCATTGTTCTCTAAACTACCTTCTTCTCTGAGTACAGCCCCACACTGGCGAGACCTCTATTGGACAGATAGAAATCCTTGTATGTAAGATCGTGGGATTTGATTGTGCCGCAAGGAGTGTCCATGGTGGTACTGCAGTATACGTGCTGTTGTTGGGGTGGGGCGTAACTTAGGATAATCATGAGTAATCTCCCGTCTTACTACCTACCAGTCTTGGTACATGCGTGGAAGTCTTGTGGAAGTCCCTCAATCACAGCTTGCAAATCCAACTGGGCAAAAATTTTCACGAGGCCTTTCAATTGAGAGGCGGCCGCGCAAGGGCGATTTCCATTTAACCGTGTGCCGCCAAAATGTGGCATCGCAGGCCGCGTTTGCTGCGCGCTTGACAAGGATGCTGCGAAGGAGTGAGGTGCATGGCCGAGGAAGTTGTAACTTGACGCTTCGCGGATGTCGGGAGGCCGTTGGCTTGGCATTTCCAATCGCTGAAGAGCGCCGGTGGCACAGGCGAGCCCCACAATTGCGGGAAGGATGCTTGCTGTTGTTCTCTGCGACAAACTTAACCATCGCAGAGTCTCAGCAATGCGCAGAACTCCTAGAAACCGTCATTGATACGGCGAAGCCGCTTTTGGAGCGGCGTGGTACTCATGTCGATTTTCTCGCTATTGTTCAGGGCGGCATTTACGAGTCAGTATCGACGACCGCTCCGTGGAAAGCGATATTTCTTGTCTTGCCGGCCAGTGTAGTCTGGTCGACCCATCGAGCGGCTCACTCGAAAATATGAGAAAAGCCCTGCGAGAAGCTACCGAAACGATACGACTGATGTCTGCATTATGATCACACAAGGCAAGCACTTATCAACAGTACTAGCTCCAGATCGTCCAGGTCGTCAACAAGTCGAAGCCCATGCAGGTTTCTGTCGACTATGATAGTCTTTGTATAAGAGTTCGCTACGCCTGACCTTCTAACCAAAAAATTCTCGTTTCATAGTGCTGATACCCCAGTCGAGGCAGCGAATGCGAATATGTGAATCCGCGCCCCGTCCCTGAGGTCAACCATGGCCTATGACCGAAGGCTACCCGCTTGCGTCAAACGAAGCATCGAGACAGCCCTTAGGATCTGAACAAGGGCCTTTGGTCTTCCGCTGAACGAAGCCCGTGCCAAATTAGAAGCAAAATGAAATCGCAGGTAATCGCTGTGCGAACGTGCAGTTAAGTACATGACTTGTCAACGACTACTTTGTGTCAGGCGCCCTTTCGGATCTTCCGACTCAATCTTTACGAACCACCACCTTCCTTTCCTGCCTTGACAGGATTTCAGCCATGGCTACTGTCCCAAACGCTTCCGCTCTGACACCTGACTTCATCGCCTTTACCAATGCGCTTGCTTTGCTAACAAAGTTTGGAGCTTTGTTCGGAGCGGCATCTATCGTGGTGCTATTGCGATGCCACGTTCTGGCAGTCGTGCTGAGATCGTTCGGCAAGGACGACCAGCTCATTCTTTTGGCTTATGCGTTCTCTGCCGCAACTTTTGGGGCATACATTTCACAGACTCAGGTAGGCATGGAAAAACACTCAGCAGTGATCACATCAAATCGAGACCACTATCAGCAGTTCTTGAGATTACGACAGGCGGGCTCCATTCATGCCTCATCTGGCGTTGCCCTGGTCAAGATATCAATCGCCTACTTGTTACTACGACTTGTAGTTCACAAAAGCTATGATCATTTCCTACATGGACCGAACATCTTCATGATTCTTGTTACCTTCGCTTGGGTTGGCACTTTGGGTATGCTCACCGCAGAAGATTTATGTGATCTCAGCTAACGTCGTTTTAGCGAGTGAGAATTCCCGCCATCCATACAGCCATCCCGTCGCAAACCTTCTATACTGCATAGATCAACTAGAGACCCAACTACTGACTATACTTTCGCTACTAGATTTGGCAATGCGTCCCTGTGGAAGCAGTGTGAAACCTGGACCTACGCCCACCTCCTTTTGGTCATGGCACGGCCAAATGCTTTAGTGCAGAGACATTCACCAAAACTAGCCTTTTCAACACATGTACAATCCCCTAAGAATTACGACAAAATGTGGTGACACTGACCTTGTTAGTCACAACTGTCATCACAGAATTCATGGTAGCCCTGATGCCTGTCCCACTGGAATGGCAGCCACAACTCAATTTGCGCGCGAAGATCACTCTGATGTTTGTTCTCAGTTTGGGGATATTCGATGCCATCTCTGCAATTGTCAAAGCGGAGATCCAAAAAACAAATTCCCAAGATCCCGGCCCGTATGTTGAGGATTGCTTCACCCTGTGAAGAAACATCGAGGTAGATGTGGGCCTCATTGCAGCATCGTTGCCAGCTCTGAAACCCCTGTTCAACTGGTTACTCGGAGCTATTCGCAGCCTAACACCGCGGGCACCGCGAGACCCAAATTCGCCGACTATGCTGGGTTACCACAAGCAGTCAGAGAATGCTGACAAGGCCATCGCAGTAGATGCTTACAACAGCAGATCCGCAAATGGGGCTGGAACATCATCCAAGCCTAGGAATGGGAATATGTGGAGTATTGGAGCGGCAAAGAATAGCGATGAGAGCATCTTGCCATTGCATAATGCCGAGGAGAATCCTGGCACCATCCTTGTGAAACGAGACATACACGTGTAAGCTGATACACGGAAAAGTCCTCCTTCTGCAGAGTCAAACTTGGGTGCAGTGTACATATTTGCACCGTTTTATTGAAGATAAGTGGAAAAGGCTTCGATGGAGGCAAGTCGCCTCCGTGAATGCAGTGAACATCGCAGCGCCGTTCCTACCGTACGCATGTACAGATCTACCAAATTCATTTTACCAAGTGCTAGCTTCACTTCAATCTCCAGTTGAAGAAACAGGCTATACGGTCCGCTTGATCTCGTTCTTCGTTCTTCGTTCTTCAACCTGTCTTATTGGTTTGCAAGTGCGGGAGCTAGCACTAGGTAGATCAGTGTGGTGAGGTTATAGGTACGGTCCAAAGGTAAATTCAGAAATGCAGCCAAGTGCTTGCTGACTTCATAATTGAGACGAGGAGTCGCTGCCTCCCCTTGCATAATTCGGTTAACTCAAGTAATCTGTCGACGCATCATGTTCACACGTCAAATCTGGAAGGCGCGATGCTCATCGAAATCGATTATCACGCTCCAAATCCTACAACATCTAGTTTGAACATATTGCTTACGGCACTTGATATCGGGGCGGTTATCAGCCTCGGGAAACGCGACCCCGCAGGGTCCCCCGCTTCACACTAGGGGCGCTCTTCCGAAGCTGACGCGAGCTTGGTGAGACATGATTGGTGGTTCACCTCGTCACCTGTAGTAACCTCAGAGATTCGGATACTAAGTTCGTCACGGTCATCGAGTCAGCTACTTCAGAGTCGTTAAAATACGTGGTCAAAGTTGATATTGCCGGCGCGCCCGTGTCAAACATATACATCATAAGTGTCGTTCACACCACAGCAATGGTGATGCTTTTGCCTATGATATCGCCGTTCAAGACAAATGCACGTTGAATAAGAGTGTTTACTAATTGTCTTGACTTAATCTGCAGAAGCAAGCATCGTGGGCGTGTGACACCTTCCCAACTTCCTGCATTGTCAGATTATAGTGGAGCTGCTACAGGGTACCGGGCAAGTGCACACAACCACACACTATAAAGACCATTCGTTGGACGTCGACGTAGATCCTACCTCATCACTACAACATGGCGCCAGATCTGAATTCAGTTGGAAAAGGCGAACGCTGGGATTACTCCACACCCGGCTCAACCGGCTACGAGATTCCTGATATCGTCTACGATGTGAGCATATCATCTTATCACGTATACAGTGACTGATACACATCTAGGATCCATCTTCCAGGAAGCTGAGGGTCTTGACAATTGGAGCGGGCTTGACTGGCATCCAACTGGCCTACCATATCCAGAAGCATTGTGAGAATGTTGAACATGTCATCTACGAGAAAAATCCTGATGTTGGTGGGACATGGTACGAGAACAGGTACCCAGGTAAGAATCTCAGCGTACAGTTAGTTGCGTTATACGACTGATGTCACCACAGGTTGCGCTTGTGACATTCCTTCCCACGCATACACTCTCAACTTTGCTCTAAATCCAGACTGGCCTCGCTTCTTCTCGTACGCGCCAGACATCCACAAGTACCTTTGCAAAGTGGTGGACGTCTTCGATCTACGTAAATACATGACTTTCAGCACCGAAGTGGTACGTTCAGAATGGCAAGACGACAAGGGCAAGTGGAAGGTTTCACTTCGCCAGAAGTCGCCTTCTGGTGAGACCAAGGAGTGGGACGAAGAGTGTGACCTCCTGCTCTACGCGACTGGCCTTTTGAATAATTTCAAATGGCCAAACATTAAGGGCATTGAGAAGTTCAAAGGCCGTAAGATACACACTGCTGTCTGGCCAGAGGACTATCAGGAGAAAGAGTGGGCAAATGATCGTGTCGCCGTGATCGGCTCTGGGGCATCTTCAATTCAAACAGTGCCCAAGATGCAACCGCACGTAAAACATATGGATATCTTCGTGCGAACTGGTGTCTGGTTTGTGCAGATTGCGAACAACTTTGGGCAGAACAAAGAGTATTCTCAAGAAGAGCGAGACGAGTTCCGTCACGACCCGCGGAAGCTGGTTGCCCACGCGAAAGACATCGAGGACCAGGTCAATGGGCTCTGGGGCGCTTTCTATTCTGGCAGCGAGGGCCAAAAGGCTGCTCAGCAGCTGTTCCGAGAGAGAATGAAAGAGTTCATCAAGGATGAGAGGCTTCTCCAGGGGTTTACACCCAAGTTTGAACTCGGTTGTAAGTTCAGCATCAATCTCCCAGCGTTCAGCTATGCTGACACAACTAGGCCGCCGTATCACACCAGGAGACCCATATATGCTTGCAATCCAAAATGAGAACGTAGATGTGCACTTCACAGGAGTGGAAGAAATCACCGAAGACGGCGTCATCGGCGTTGACGGCCAAGAACGCAAAACCGACACGTTAGTCTGCGCCACGGGTTTCGATGTTACCTACCGACCTCGCTTCCCAGTCATCGGCAAAAACGGCGTCGACATGTACAAAAAATGGGAGAAAGAGCCAGAATCGTATCTCGGCCTTGCTTGCCCCGACATGCCGAACTTCCTCATGTACATTGGACCAACATGGTAAGTCACCGCGCAGGACTTCTGAGATCCATGCTTACATGACGAATAGGCCCGTGGAAAACGGATCAGTGACAGGCCCCTTGCTCAGCGTTGTCGAGTACACTCTACAGGTCATTAAGAAGATGCAGCGCGATCACATCAAGTCCTGGGTGCCCAGGCAGGACATCACAGACCGCTTCAACGAGCATGCCCAGGAGTGGATCAAGCACACAGTGTGGAAGAGCGAGTGCAGATCTTGGTACCGTAACAACGACACCGGTCGTGTCAATGGTGAATACTCCTTCCGAGAAATTAAGTAGCTGTTGCTGACGAAAGTGTAGCCGTCTGGCCCGGTTCGTCAAACATGTACGCCGAAGTCATTGCGACCCCGCGCTACGAGGATTTCGATATCGAGTACCAACACAAGAACCCATGGGCGCATCTTGGTATGGGCTATGCTATGTGCAACATCAAATACCCCGAGGCCGACATTTCTCCTTACCTACAAGTGGAGAACATTGACCCGAAGTGGCTCAAGGCCATTGGATATGAGGGATCAGCGGAAGAGGTTCAGCAGGCCAAGAGACAGAAGACACACGTAGCGACTGACGGATCTTCTAATCTCAACTGAGAGATGCTCTGGGGGCACACCGAGAAAGCATGGGAATGAGGCCATTTGGGGTGATGGTTTGCATTGTGCCATACCTATTCGGTTCCGGCCCTGATACGATTGTGCTGCTGTAGGCAGACCAGAACAACATTTTCGTCTCCCATGCAGACTTTTATGTTCTAGATGTCGTTCAAAGCCTGACACTGTTCGCCGTGCGTCCTCCATGAAGGTAAATATACTCACACGCCCCGAGTATGGTTTACACGTGTGAGCCGTCCCAGTGTATCTGCCTAGCCCTGTAGAGCGAAGTGAAACGACATCTAATGCCGTGAAGAAGCCAACCGCCGATGATCAGAAATCACAGTCGGCTGAGGCCCATGAAACGAAGACACATCACTATCTCCCGTCGCAATCTCAGTCTCAGCCTTAGTAACTGGCGCAACTGTGGTAAGACCCAGTCGAGAAGCGGCGACATCGAAAACGAACGCGTTCGACAGCCTGCGACTCATCCCCGGCTGCTGAAAACCAGCTCTAGAGTTGTCTGAGCGATTGACGCTCCCGAAAGCACTGGCTTCGGCGCTCGTCAAACGACCCTCTGTCGGAGCAGTGCTCTCCGGTAAGCGCGCAGAGCTGTTCGTTTGCTCCGACGTAGATCGTGTTGGCACTGATCGAGATGAGTTCGCCTTCGTCGTGGCTTCATCGGTCTTGCGCGCATCTTGCTTCCTGCTTCCAGCATGTGGGAAACAACTGCGTTTAACTTCTCTTGCCTTCAGCGTGGATACGAGGTCGCTATCGCGGGCTGGTCGAGGGTTGCGAGGTAAGCGACTGTAGGTATGTTGCACGTCTCCATTCTCGTGGCGGACTTCGGAAGCCTTCACGCGGACTGAGTCGGGTGTCTAACCAGATGGTCGCTTGTGGTGTATGTGCACGTATTGGCGCTGTGGGCTGCTTTCGTCGAAGACGAAGCACATGATGAAAGAGCTCATGTACGGATGAAGGGACAGATAACGATGAATGGTGGATGTTGTGGGTGTTTTCAAGGATGCCATGGGCGTCTAAAAGAGGTCACAGCACCTGCCTGTCTCAACTTCACAATGCATCTGCCCTGTAAGCACAACGTGAAATCAGTTACTGAAGACTACAACTTTAAACGATTTTACTTGACTGCATGCCTAATTTCTTTGTACTTCTCATATATCTTTGACTTAATCTTGTATAACTATACTACGATGTTTACGCTAATCTTAGTTACTTACAGCTAACCTAATCCTATCAAGTGTAGCGACCTAGAACTGCAAAAGTTTGAGCTCCTTCTGCTAGATAAGTGCGGTTGTGGATAAGTACTTCTCTGCGTTGGTCGCCTGGAGCTCATCGTCACTACCATGGAGGTCTGCGTTACTACTGTTGCCCGAGTATGCAGCTGCAACATATCGACAAGCACATGGGGTACACAAAGCAAGAACACCCAATTCGTGAACGATCGTACTAGGATAGTCACGTGAACGGAAGCCGAGGACGGGACGCTAAGGTTGGCAGATCGCGCGCCAACTGCAGCTGCCGAGTTCGGCAGCCACAAACATCACCATCTCAACCTTCAAGGCTGTCAATAACCGCTACCTTGTAGATGCAGTGCCTCAGCTCCACATCTGAGCTGCTCACCGCAATAAGTTTGGATTAGCATCACGCTCGGATCTTCTTTCGCATACGGCGACCTTGAAATTTCCTCCACCGGCGTGAATATCACAGCTCGCGAGCCGGAGGACGCCATCTCTACGGTACCAAGGCCCGAGGCGCAGCGCTATAGGAGATCTGCACCACCTAGAAGTATCGCAGGACACATTGTGGCAGGTAGTTCTCAGTCAACCATTCAACAAAGATGTCGCCTGGCTTGGACGACCAGACGATCTCTGCGAGCCCGCAGCTGAACCGGAGCATATGTAGGTGGCAAACCCGAGAATGATTTCCTCGGGATGCTGGTACACTCAGCACCCAATCAACCTAGCCTTCTGTTTGCCAGTGCTTAGAAAAGACTGCCGCTAGTATTATGACTCCGCATTTGACCAAGCAAGCGCCATAGTCGCTCAGAATGGAAGGAGCACGAAACATCTCTGCCTTATCGCGTTAAGAACGTCTCCGGTATAAATCTCTAGAACCATGGTCTACGCTGGACATGATTTAGACCATTCCATATCGAACTTGGACAGTCGCGGACTCATCTCCACCTTGATGTCGATCTCGCAACTTGAGATCTTGGTCTTGACTACACAAGCCGAGTATTTCCAAAGAAGGCAGTAGGTAAGAGCGACAAGAAGAACCGTTGAGATGGTATGTCTTGGACCAGCATGCTCGCATTGCGCCTTCAACACTGTACTTGAAGGCGACACACCATAGACTGGGTATATAAGTATACTTGACCAGCGTGTAGGGTCAAGCAGCAGCAGCACAGCTCCTTCATTCCGTCTTCATCTTCAAATCATGCAATTCTTCACTCGCGCAATCGCTTTGGCGGCAGCTGCCACACCCTTCTTTGCCAGCGCTGTTCCAGTCTCAGCACGCCAGGAAGCGGATGGTCTCATTCCTGGCAAATACATCGTTCAGCTCAAGCCCGAGACCGATATTGCCTCTATCGCTGTCCACCACAATGTGGTTCGCGAGATTCACGCGCGCAACTTGGCCAAGCGTGATATTGCTGCTGTTGAGGAGGAAGCTGGAGTCGAGCGCGAGTATGGCTTTGGCGACTTCAAGGGTTACGCGGGGGCATTCGATGCGGCAACGGTTGAGGAACTCAAGTCTCTGCCTGAGGTAAGCGCATACATTTCATCACGACCAGCAGTACTAACAACCCTCCCAGGTCTTGGATGTCGTCCAGGACTACATCATGACCACCAACGGGCTCGTCACCCAGAGCAGCGCCCCCTGGGGCCTCGGCAGCATCTCCTCGCGCACGCGCGGCGCCTCCAGCTACATCTACGACGACACGGCCGGCCGCGGAACCTTCTCCTACATCGTCGACACGGGCATCCGCGTGACCCACCAGGACTTCAGCGGCCGCGCCGTCTTCGGCTACAACGCCGTCGCTGGCAGCGACAACAACGACAACCAAGGCCACGGCACGCACGTGGCCGGCACCGTCGGCGGACGCACCTACGGCGTCGCGAAGCAAACCTCCCTCATCGCTGTCAAGGTCTTCGAAGGCAACTCGGGCTCCGCCTCGGCCGTCATCGCCGGCTTCGACTGGGCCGTCAACGACATCGTCTCCAAAGCCCGCCAGAACACGGCCGTCATCAACATGTCGCTGGGCGGCCCCGGATCGACCGTCTGGGACCAAGCCATCACCGCAGCGTGGAACCGCGGCGTCCTCGCCGTCGTCGCCGCGGGCAACGAAAACCAACTCGCCGCCAACCGCTCCCCCGCGCGCTCGCCCGAGGCGCTCTGCGTGGCCAGCGTGGCCAGCAACGACGCGCGCAGCAGCTTCTCCAACCACGGCGCCGCGGTCGACATCTTCGCGGCGGGGACCAGCGTCGTCTCGACTTACCACCGCTCCGACACCGATGCCGCAACCCTGTCGGGCACGTCCATGGCGGCGCCCCACGTCGCGGGCCTGGTGAGCTACCTCCGCGGGGTGGAGGGCGCGGCGACCGCCGCCGCGGTGCGGCAGCGGGTGTTGGAGCTGGCGACGCGGGGGCGGGTGACAGACACGCAGAACTCTGTCAACCTGCTGGCTTACAACGAGAACGGGGTGCGTTAGTTAGCTTAGCTTAGCCCCATTTCTGACCAAAAAAAAAAGGTGTGTCGAAGACGGAAATCTGGTGGGAATCGTTAGATTTGATAAGGAAGTTTGCGTTTGCAAATCGAAAAATAAAAATAAACACACGTAAATCTGAACCCACTCGTTCTCTCCCTCACTCCTCGGGATCCCTCCCCCCCTGCTCCCGCATCTCGCGCGCATACTCCTCCTCCGTCTCCAGATCGAACGGCACGGGCTGCGTGAGCGGCAAGAAGGGGACGCCCCTTTCCTCAAACTGCCTCAGCCGCCGCGCCGTCGCGGGTCTGCTCCTGTTGACGCTGTACAGCTTGATGCGGTGGCAGGAGGATGTCACGTGGAGGTCCCAGTTCCACGCGCTGCGGACGAAGGTGGGCTGTGTCTGGATGACGGGCATATGGATCAGTATCAGAAACGGGCGCTGCTGGTGCTGCTGCGGGGGGTTTGGAAGGGGGGACTTTGCTAGGAGGGCGGACGGGGACGGGGACGGGGACGGGTACTACTTACGTTCAAAGCGTCGTCCCAGCAGCGGACGCAGAATTCCAGCCACCCCTCGGCGTCGACGGGGCACTCGAACGACCACGTCCGCCACGCGTGGTAGTACTTCCGCGAGAGCTGGGCGGTGGGGACTTGGTACCAGACCCCCCCGCCGTCGGGGCTGACCTCGACGCGCTCGGGCCAGCCGCTGCCGCTGTAGGCCCAGCCTGTGAAGGCGATGGTGCCGTCGTGGATGATGACGTCGTTGTTGAGCGGCGTCATGATGGCGCTCGCCACGGGCATGGTCTGGATGCTGAACCCGTTGCTGTACGTCACGTTCTGCTTGCCCATCTGCGGGGTGTAGTACAGATACTCCTTCATCTGCACGGGCGCCATGGACGGCGTGGGGATGACGTTGATGCGCGTCAGCCACTTACAGCTGCGCGCGCCGATGTAGCCCATGACCACGACGCGCAGCGGGAAGCCGTGGATGGCGGGCAGAGGCTCGCCGTTCATCTCCCACGCGAGGAGGACTTCGTTGATCTTCACCTTGCGCATGGGCACGCTGACGGCGTAGTTGTACACCTGCCCTTTCTTGAAGTACGTGTCGGCGCCGAAAAACTCGACGTGTGCGCCGCCGTCTTTCAGCCCGCCGCAGTACTTCAGGACTTTCTTGAGGCTGACGCCCGTCCAGCGTGCGGTCCCGATTGCGCCTTCGCCCCAGGGGGCATTGATGAGTTCGTCGCCGTCGCCGGGGTACTGTGTGATCTGCTCGATGCGGCGGGTGCCGCTGCATTGGAGGGTGACGACGGTGGATTGGCGGGGGAAGATGGATTCGTCTTTGAGGAGGTCGAGGGTAATCTTTTTGGGAGTGTTGACAAGGCCTTCGACTTCGAAGAAGTACTTGCTAGGGTCGATTTCGGGGATGCCGCCGTGGTTGCGGACGAAGAAGTCGGAGTTCTTAGTGATTTCCGTCTGGAAGGGTTAGCTGGTGGGAGGGGATGGGGGAGTTGCGACGTGCCTGCACGAGACGTTTCTGTTTGGGTGTTAGTAGAGGTTGTGGTGTATAGGGGTGGGGGACTGACGCCTGGGGGCTCGCCGTTGTACGGGAATTGCAGCACGTGGATCATGTCCTCGCTCTTCTCCTTGCGGACGTACTTCCAGGAGATGTCCGGCATGTCTTGCAGCGTCTTGCCCATGGCGTAGTGGTAGTATCTGTTCGATCATTAGAGGACCGTCTCTGCGGGCGCAAACGCACCGACTTACTTCCAGCGCACACCTTCCAGAATCGGATTTGTCTTGGGCAGTGGCTCAAGTTGAAACTCAGGAGGCTAGTACAAGTCAGTGTTCATGCATACAGTCTGAATGATTGGTGGATGCTGACCACAGGAAAGTCGTATCTCGCCAGAACCTCCGCAGCCTTCTTCTTCTTCTCGGGATACCTCTCCCATTCGATATAGCCCTTCCACCCCTCCCTCTCTTCCTCGAACAGTGGCGCCTCGCCCTGAATCTCAAAGGGCTTGTGGTTTGGCTCTGAAGGTGCCATGGTAGCGGATGACCCGGATTAGTTCAACAAGGCCTACAGTCCAGCGCCCACAGCGCCCGCAAAAGCAGATACCTCACTGCTTTTATACATACCAGCAACACTTCCCAATTCAGCCGGTCATGACTTCAGGCTTACTGAGCGCACTATCACTATCACATCTGCGCTACAAAGCTTGCCAGAGCTTGCCGCCGATAAACCCTTGTACGATCTTGTTACAGCACACAGGTATCATCGTCCTGGCGAATAGGACCACCTGTAGCCCGTACTAGTTGAGTGCAACGACTCGGTCTGGACGTCATCGTGATGGCCGTTGGACGGTCGCGGTGCAGGGGTGCTTCAAGCGAGAAATCCGACATGGGTTAACTCCGAAGGCCGAGTGACATGGCATCTGCCGAGATATGAACAAGAAACGCGCGAATGTCGCTTTTGGGGAGCGACACGCTTGGTGGTGACGGTGACACGGGGTACGAGGACCTGCTTTTGGGGTCGTACGTTTGTTGGCGCTGCTTACTCAGGCTGAGCACACAGGTACAGATGCATCTTGAGGCAACGCTGCACCACCAGGGCCAGACCGTTTGCAGCGTGTTGGGTGGCAGGCCGCATGTTATCGAGATGGTTGCAGGAGGGATCAACATATCATGTTGACGGCGAGCAAGGCGTATCGATTCAATGCGGCAGTCGCTCGGCCATGTGCAGGGCACGATCGCGCAGACTTGATCCGAAGAAGCCTGGCGGCGGAGGAGGAGTCCGAGGAGGCAGACTACCTACAACATATCGAGTAGATAGGTGGGTACTTGGATCGTAAACACGTGCGATACAGCTTTGCTCCACCGTTTGAGTTACTTTGCAAGACACTCTGGCAAACAAATCTTCAATTGACGGTGATGGCGTTGCTCGTTGATCAGCCAGGTATCATGCTGCACGTGTAGCTGTGTGCATCGTGGCTGAATCGCCATTCAGGTGGGCGTTCTACAGTCGTCTGTACCATTACGATACAAAGTGCGGTACTGTGTTGACTTGACGTGTGATGGATGAGCTGAGGAAATCCATTGACTGTGGGTGAAGAGGCAAGGGCAATGTTGGAACGGCGAATGGCCATGCAGCTAGCAGTCAAGGAATGCTGGGCTGCGCTGAAGTCCCCCATACAGAATGTACCTGGCATCGACACGGCAGCTGCACGTGCTTTCGTGTCTGTCCAAGGCGTGCATTCACACAGTATTCCTTAGCCTTGGAAGACGCTGTGCCGCGCGTTGTGCACTGAAGAACGGGTACCGCGGCAGAGTAAGCAGCGGCAAAGCGATCATCACCAACGGCACTGCATGCATCGCCAAGAGATTCCTGTCTTCTTCTTTCGCAACAATTGCATGCTCCCAAGGACGATGCAGTGTTGCGATCTCAGATGTCTGGAATGCACTTCACTTGACAAAGGGGCTCGATACGAGCACACGAGGTAGCTGAGCGGCGCCACAGTCAGGGGCCGGCAGTCGGCATGCCGCCTCCTCACGTCGCCATGGCCATGCGCTGCGCTTCGCACACAGCCTACCCTATCCTATCCATGCTTCAACGTCCACCGCAGCCTTCCTTTATTTCTCACAACGCCATGATCGCAACCACAACACTGTTGCGCCGATGAAGGAAACACCCTGGCGTCCGATTCGAACAGCCACCGCCTAGATAAGCCCAGCGATTGCGGCCTGACCTGATCTGACCTGATCTGACCTGATCTGACCTGACCTGACCTGCCACGATGCGCTCGCTCTTCACCCCTTCCCGCATCATCGTGGTGGTGGTCACCTTCTCGCTCCTCGGATTTCTCTGGACATTTGGCCTCCCTAGCCAGCTTGGGCGCCCCTCTCTCCCCATCATCCAGCATCCCGCAGACGAGGCCAAGCTCCACGATCCCATTGCGCCTGCGCCCGTACGCGAGTCGTCCTCAGCGAACCCTATCAAAGCCCCCGTTGCTACGCCCGCGCCGCACGAAGACCGACCGAAAGAAGAGGACGACCACAGGTGGGAGGACAAGACTAGGAAGCCGGACCACGCTGAAAAGCAGACGGTCTTGCCGGGACCCAAGGAGACTGGGCCTGCTGGCCACGATGATGATGGGGGAAGGTGGAATGATAAGGACAAGGCCAAGGCCAAGGAGAGCGGGAGCGGGAGCGGGAGCGGGAGTGGGAATGGGAGGACTGCTGCAAACCAGGCTGCCCCCAGTGTGACTTCTGGGCTCGTTGTGGACGTAGCATCAAGCGACATCACAACCGCGACTGCTACGCCGACCCCCGCGCATGCACCCGCCGCTGACGCCCATGCGCCCGTGCCTGTATACTGCAAGGACGCTCGCAACGCCCAGCACGTCATGGTCGTTATCAAGACGTCCAAGTCCGAGATAGCCGATAAGCTCTCGGGACATCTGTCCAGCATGCTCCCTTGCGTTCCCAACTTCGCCATCTTCAGCGACCATGCTGGCGAGATCGACGGCGTCCAGGTGCACGACGCCCTTGACGCTGTCAGCTCCAAGACGAAGCAAAAGAACGACGAGTTCCGCGAATACAGCATCATTCGCGCAGATCCCGATTACAAGCCAGATGCAAAGAAGACCAAGGACCTGGACAAGTGGAAGATCTTGCCCATGGTCTACAAGGCATATCAGATGAATCCTCACGCCAGGTTCTACGCCTTCATCGAGGCCGACACGGGGCTGAGCTGGACCAATCTCTTGCAGTGGGTGAACAGGCTGGACTACCGCATTCCCTACTACAGCGGCGCGCAGTCCTTCATCAACAAGGTCCAGTTCGCCCAGCGCGGCCCTGGCATCCTGCTCTCACAAGGCGCCCTCCGACGATACGCCAAATCCTACGACGAACGCTGGGTCTCCGAGTGGGAGCAGCGCCTCGCCAAGGAATGCTGCGGCGACTATGTCCTCGCGACCGCCCTCGAGGACGCACACGTCGAGCTCTACACATCCTGGCCCCTCATGCAGGGCGAACAGCCCAACACCCTCGACTACACCAAGAAGCAGTGGTGCACTCCCGCTGTCACCTGGCACAACATGGACAACTATTCGCTGGCCAAGAGCTGGGACATGCAGAGAAAATGGACCGACAAACACGGCTGGGCCAAGCCATACCTCTACCGTGACGCCTTCGCCGAGTGGGTTCAGCCTCATCTCGAAGCACAAGTCGAACACTGGGACAACCTCGGCTCAGACACGCAAATCATCGCTCCCGCGGGGCGGCAGAAGCAACTCAAGGAGACGCAACCCGGAGGCGACGCCGCTCGCGCGGCTAAGGCGAAACTCGCGCAAGCCGCCGCGAGCGACAAAGAGAACGCCGAACCCAACCCAAACCCCCCAGCCGCCACCCCGCCGCACAGAGACAACAACCGCCGCGACGACAAGAAAGACGCCAAGAAAGGTGACAACAAGAAAGAAACCATCGACTGGAACGCCATCGGCCCCATGGTCAAGGACGGCGCCGACAGCCCCCAGGCCTGCATGAAGGTCTGCGCAGAAGTTGAAGACTGCCTGCAATGGCGCTACACCACCAAGGGCGACGGCGAGTGCCACCTCAGCAAGGTGATCAAGCTGGGGCGCAAGGTGGAAGGGGAGAATGCGCAGGAGTGGACCAGTGGGTGGATGGTGGAGCGCATCAAGGGGGAGACGAAGAAGTGGGAGTGTAAGGAGGTGGCGTGGAAGTTTTATCAGTAGGGACGGGGAAAGGAAAGGGAGTAGCGAGGGAGGTGTATGGTGTGTGCTGGAAGTGTACTGTATACCCGCTTTGTGCAGTTTTCAAGATATCGATTCGAGTTATCGCATTGCATTCACCGCGATGAAGAGCAAGGCACAAGATCATCATGCCAACGCTTCGAGCGTCAGCTTCTCCATCGCGAACTCGCTCGGAAGTGTACTGGTGCGGTTCCAGATCACGTGATTGTATCTTGTACGATCCCAACATCTATACCCGTGGGCGCCAACAACAAGGGTCTGCAGCACTTCCGCCATCGAATTGGCTTCTCTTCCTTTCGCCTCCTGTCGATTTCTTGACCGCTACGCCGGTGGTCGTTGCTGCCTGGCAGATGGTCTTGCTTGTGATTATGCACCTGTCCGTTCGTCGGTGAGTAGGTGTGTTTGCTTCCAGCGTCGATGCGCTGTATTGGTTTCTCTCTGTTTCCCTTCCCTTCTCCCCTTGGATCGCTATACCCCTATTCATTACAGCGTAGCGGACAGTCTCGCTCGTGCCACCTCTCCGCTCCCCATCATCGATTCTCTCTCCCCTGACCGCTACTACTCCATCCGACCCCCGGCAAGCAGAACATCCTGTCCGTGACGATGAATTACTTTATTCTTAATTCACTCACCCGCATATCCCCCAGAAATACGCACCCTCGTTTGCCCCTCCCAGCGGGCCTTCCCACTACCGTCTCGCTTTTCTCCCTCCCGCTTGACCGCTGGTCATGCATTTGTTGCCGGCAGGCGAATGGATTCCGCTCTGGTACCTGCATGTCTGCCTCCAGCGGCTGACGGGATTTGAGGTCAAGGGGCTGTGTTTTCAGTATAAGAGGAAGGGGAGGGCGGTCAAGGTGTCGTGTCAGGCCATTAAGCGGTATAGTCGGCTGAGAAGGGAGTGGGTTTGGTATAAGTATGGCAAGGGAGACTTTAGGCTGAGGTATCAGTGCGGGTGCATGGACTGATGTGCTTGTGTTTGGTTGGGAGAGAGGGGCGGGATGGGAGGCTCCAGGGACTGTCGCAAATTCTGACGAAGTCACCAACGCCTGGCCGCAGAAAAAACACCGCTGGAAAGTACACAATGCAGCCCATTCTGCTGAACAGTTTTCGCCAGGACCTAAACCTTTAGGCCAGGATCGTCATACCAGATCATTCATATCCACCCTTTTCCCTAGATTTTGCAGATATTCACCCACATTTGGCTATCCACCATGTATTCTTATATTCTATCGTGTATCTTCACACATATAATGCCTTTGCCCCCACGAAGTTCAAATCACAAGATGTGCCACAAAGAGAATCGAACAATGAACGTCCATAGCACCTTCCAAGGTGTGGCGTAGTTCTTGCCTGTCGGTGCAGCTGGGTGGAAAGCACCTTGATTGGGCATCGATTTGTTTGTCAGTCACAAGGCTTCGTGTAGTTGATTTAGACAATTACCTCTCCGCTCTATTTTGTTAACATACTAGAACCCGGCTGGATGTTCGTCCACCGCAACAAGCGGCAGTGGCTGCAGCGCGACCATAATCCAGAGACATGGTGTTGAGAAAACTTAATCTGCGGATGCGGTAGTCTCAGCACCTCACAAGTCGCTTTCTCAGAAACATATTGGGAACACATTATCAGGGCTTGTATCGTTGGGGTCTCTATGCTGATTGGAGAGGGATCTTGCTTTCTGTCAGACATGCTCTTGAGGAGGAGCAGACACCCACCATCGGCCATCCTGCTTATGTCACCCTCCCTTCTCTTGGGGCTTGCTCTTGGCTACCTGGTCGCCGTAAGTGGAACTCTGTGGGCTTCCTCGCTGACAGGGCTCACTCTCGGTATGTTCAATGGGTTCACTTTCCGACCCTTTCTCTTCGAACTCCTATACAACTGCTATTCATCCAGTCGTCGCTGGATACGTCGGGTATTGCGTCGCATCGCCATATCGTTCCAGTCGCCGCGTGGCCTTCGAGACGAAGGCATCCTTCTTCTGCTACTTCCCGAACTCCGGCTCAAGGTGTACCCGTACCTACTTTCTAACAACAAGCCTTCAGTGAGCCGGTCTCTTCGACAAACATGCCGCCTGATTAACAGCGAGCTCGAGCACGAAACGCGTAAAGACTTCGAGCGTCAGATTGAAGCTGTCCGAAAGATTTATGCACCTCTCATTTTAAGTTGTGATAGCGACACATACCAGGTGGACATAGTGTATTCGTTTGTCCGAATGCATGGTTCCGTATCATTTAAGGATCATGAACAAGCATTGCAGAGGTCTAGATCCCGAGACGACCTTGAAACGTGCCTCGCCGACCTACCCGCAATTACGCGCAACGTAAAATTCACCATTGAACTTCCCCCTGATCTGCCAAGCGAGCTGCCTCTTACAATGTTGCTGAGATTTGACTACGATCTGGCTTCATACTTCCGTAACGAGAGGTACCATGCCCGTATCAGAGGTAAAGAAGTCCAATTACGTAGCCTTGCGAAGGTCTATGCACACCCCGTAGTCTTGGTTCCAGTGTTGTGTTATCGTAGCTTCGCATCGGAGCTACATTGTGTCAAGTTGGCAGGTACATCCAGAGAGTACAAGGGTGATTCACGACGTGAACAGACCAGAAACGTGATGAGAGAAGATCAGCAGTACCTGTTCTTGAAGCGGGCTATTATGGCGCTACCCCCCCCGTTTGGGAAGCGTGCATTACGCGCTCAAATCCAACTGATAAGCACCTGGGTGTGATGTACTTTACTTTACGGGGCCGGATTAGGTGCCTGAAAGTTTGGATGGATCGAAATGTCTGTGGATTTATCTATAGGAAAATTTGGGATCATGAATACAAATTTGGGATCGGAATGTTTTCCTCTTTGAGTCGTAGGTACCTCCAGAATGCTGTGATACTTGAATGAACAGGTGTAGAAAGACTCATGCCTTTGTGTATCTTATAATTGAACATACTGCGTCCCACTCCCATCAAACCACGATATGAGGCTCGGGACTTACCTGTCTTTGGTCTTCGACATGTTGAAATATAGAAGCGGGCATGCTAGTATGATGGCATAATTCATACAACATCAGCTAGGAGGTACGTCAGTACCTACGCCTCGACAACCCCCTCCACCCACTTCCCCTCATGCAACCCCTCCAACACTCTCCCCATCTCCCCCTCCTCCAAGCAAAGCGGAATTTCAAATGGTGCCTCGTCTCCCCTCCTCCGCGGCAAAATCTGCGACCCACCTTCCCATAAGTTATGCGGCTTGCGTATCGCCGCCGGCTTACACTTCCACCCCTCATCCTCTCCCTCTCCCGTCCTCATCGTGCCGGGGATACCCCACTCCTCATCCGCGCCGATGTGCTGCCAACTCGTGATGAAGATATCGGGTCCATTCTGCGTCTCGAGGTTGAGAATCCACTTGGTGGAGACTTGGCGCTTGGAGAGCTCGAGCAGTCGCGCGCGAAACCAGTCCAGATCCACCTCGCCCAGCGCGCCCGAGAGCGCGAGCGCAGCATTTTCAATGGCCATTTTGCCCGTTGGAGGGATGCTGGACAAGGGCAGCCGGACGATCATCCCGTTTGCGCAGTTGCCCAGGTAGTCCTCGGGGAGAAGTGCGCCGACCCGCTTGCGGTGGTCGATTGCGATGCCCAGCGCAGTGGTTTCAATGCCCGCGGCGAGTAGGGCTGCGCGACGCGCGCGCGTTACGTGAACCCAGACTAGGGCGCAGAGGGCGGTGAAGGGGGAAATGCGGGTTTTGGTGATGTGGGTGAGGGAGGTGGCGAGAGAGGAGATTTTCTGGTAGGGGAAGATGAGGAGTTTGGCGCTGAGGGGGTACGAGGAGGTGCGTAGGGGGGGAGTAGCTGGGGAATTTGGGTTGCGGAATTCGGGGAGCTCCATTGCTGTTGCGTTTTGTGCAAGGGTGTCGAGGGCGTGGCGAGCCCGGTTTAGTGAGGATGGGTTTACTTGGTCTGGCAGTTCAGATCCAGCGTCAAAGTTTCGGGTGTGACTGCTCCACACTTCGTAGATCTTTGCGATGCCGGTGCCGTCCACGACGCTGTGGTGGGTGTATGCGCTGAGGATTAGGCCACCGGGGACGAAGTTGAGCTGGGCTGCGAAGATGGGGATGGGTTGTCCTTTGGAGAACGTTGTCAGCACTTCGGCATACTGGTCGTCTATGCCAGGATGTGATATCAAGATGGACGGGCAAAGAAGGTCGGCCGGAAGACTGGATGGTGGAAACCCAGCCTCACGTAGAGTCTGGTAGTCGAGGGTGTCCAAGTCCAGCTCATTGGCGGTCAAAATCTGTCCGACAGCTCCTTCGTCGACAAACTTTGGATAATGTACTTTTAAAACTCCAGTCTCGGAGTCTGCTACTTCCACAGTCCCAGCAAGGAAAGGAAACTGCCTCACAGTTGCTAAAAACCCGGCGGCCAGGACGGTTTGTGCTACTCTCCTCAAGGTGGGATCAGGAAACGGAAAGATGAGCAGCTGGCGGACATAGACACGAAGGACCGTTTGATCCAAGCGGGATAGCTCTAGAATGCTGGACTCTGATTCCATGGTATAGACACGCTGAAATGCAGTCTTTGTTATAAGGAAGACTAGCTCCAAGACAAGAGGTTTGAGCAGTGAGGTTCAAGAAGCTGTGATGATGCTAGAGACGGACTGGAACTAAATGGGTTACTGAGCCCAATATATACTCGAAGGGCGCAAGGGCGTCAAGCTGTCAGCGGCCCGTCGCAACTTGCAATGTTCCGATTTGCAGGCTTCATACCGACTCTTTACCGATGATAGCGTGATTGGCGGCATGCTGGGCTCTGTAAAAGGTTATCAAAGCTTTCTCGAGCTTGTTGTAATGCTAATTTACAGCTGGCAAGGATGGCATGTTCTAGTAGAGCATCACGAAATAACTGTGGTGTTCAAGAGAACCCCGCCGCGGCGCTTTACCTTCCCCGTCTTGGCTGCGTCACATGACGTCACAGCACGTTATCGAAGCTGTTCACTGTACCCCGACAGTGTAACCCGCCTTGTTCGTTTGTGGTTTCCCTGGAGAAGCGGGGGTGAGGCATCCAGCATGTTTGCGTACTCACCTGATAAAAGCATGATGCACCGCTCTTCCTGCTGTCACACAACAGCACAAAGCTTCGAGTGGTCCCAAGTTACAATCTCACCATGAAAAAGCTCAAGTGTCTTGTGCTGCTGGTAAGCTTGTGTTTTGCATCGGCTCAAGATGTTGACTATGCGCAATTCGTCAACCCGTTCATCGGTTCCGAGGGAGCTATCCCTGGCTATGCTTGCAAGTCCTACCCATAGCATGCTACTCAAAAGCTGACTTCAATAGATGGCGGAGGTGATGTATTTGTTGGAGGGGCAGTGCCTTTCGGCATGGTCAAACTTGGCCTGGACACTTATGAAGAGCCCGTCAACCAAAGCGCGCTGAACGGCGGATGGACTCCACAAGGATATGTTACTGGCGCCAGCTTAATGCATGTCTCTGGCACGGGAGGTGGCCCGAAATATGGGTTTCCTGCCCAGATGCCCTTGACCTCGATCGACGGAGATGTAAACCTTCTTGACAACAGAACATACTGGCAGAAAAGAGTAAGTATTATCAATGCGACACATCAGCATGGCTGACAGTCTAATAGGAGGGCGAAGATGTGGCAGGTGTAGGCTATTTTCGAACAAAGTTTGAGTCTGGCGTAACAGTTGAGCTTTCCGCGTCGCGCCATGCTGGACTACACCGCTACACGTATCCAGCAACATCAGAGAAGCACGTGCTGGTCGACTTTTCTCACTACTTGCCACATCCTACACGCTCCTGGGACTCGCAGTTCTATACCGGCGGTGAGATTAAGATCCAACCTAACTCCAGTACATACTCTGGCTATACATCGATCGCGGGAGGGTGGTGCATCGGGGCTCCAGTAACAGTTTACATTTGTGGAGAGTTCGACACGCCGCCCAATGGAGCCAGAGCTTTCAAGGGTAAGAACACATTTCCTGTCAGTCGCCACTACCGCAGCTTCAACAACGCCACCACCCCATTCCCAACATTTACCGGAGACAGCGCTCGATCTGGGCCGATGAACGATCGCGTCGGCGCCGTGTTCTCCTGGAACAATGCCACGGAAGTGAAATCCCGGGTGGGCATCTCTTTTATGTCGGTAGACAAAGCATGTGCATACAAAAACTCTGAGATATCGAATTGGTCCATTGACGACACTGTGCAAGCAGCCCGCAATGAGTGGAACCGCGATGTTTTCTCTAAGATCAGGGTCGACACATCGGAGAAAGCGAATAAGACAAGATTGGCACTCTTGTACTCGAGCTTGTACTTTATGCACCTCATTCCCAGTGAGCGCATAGGAGAGAATCCGTTGTGGGAAAGCGACGAACCCTACTTCGATGATATCTATACCATGTGGGATTTGTTCCGCAATCAAGTTTCACTTTGGCATCTTATTCAGCCGTCCTACTACGAGTCAATGCTACGAGCAATCATCGACATGTTCAGACATGAAGGCTGGCTTCCCGATGGCCGGTCTGGAAACTACAACGGCCTAGTCCAAGGCGGCTCAAACGCCGACAACGTCCTTGCAGACGCCTACGTCAAGGGTCTACACGGCAGCATCAATTGGACAGACGGCTATGCGGCCGTGAAGAAAGATGCAGAAGTTTTGCCCTACTTCGACGAAAACCCAGTCGATCCACAGGGCTCCTTGAAAGAAGGCCGTTCCGCTCTCGACGACTGGCTGCCACTTGGCTATGTCTCTGCCGACCGCAACTCGCGTGCCGTGTCAAAAACCGTAGAGTACTCCCTCAACGACTTCGCCGTGAGCCAGATCGCCGCCGGCGAAGCCCCGGGCGACAGGGAAAAGTACCTGCAGCGCTCCGCCGGATGGCAGCTAAGCTGGGACCCGTCGGCCAGAGCGCGCAACTTCAGCGGCTTCGTGATGCCGCGGTATGCGAACGGAACGTTTCATAGGACCTACAACATCACCAACTGCGGCGACTGCAACTGGTCCGACGAAAGCTACGAGGGCACCGCGTTCGAGTACTCCTTCGTCATTCCGCACGACATGGCACGAGTCATCGACCTGATGGGCGGGGCTGGTCACTTCGAATCGCGCCTGGACTACGTCTTCCAGCCCAATACCTCCGGCGTGGACTTGGGGGTGAACGGCCTAGGCATAACGACCATCAACAACGTCGCCAATGAGCCCGACTTCCAGACCCCATATCTGTACAACTACCTCAATAAGCAGTGGAAAAGCGTGCAGCGCAGCCGCCAATTGGCGAACGACTTCTACTTCAATAGCAGCAACGGCATCCCTGGGAACTCGGATGCAGGCGCGCTGAACTGCTGGTTGGTCTGGCAGATGCTGGGGCTGTATCCGATTGTGACAACCCCGGTGTATTTGCTGGAGAGTCCCTGGTTTGAGGATGTCAATGTTACGGTCAATCATAATAGGACGTTGAGGATTAGGGCGGAGGGGTTGGACGACAGGGAGGGGAGGGAGGGGTACTATGTCCAGGGTGTGAAAATCAACGGGCAGGTGTGGGATAAGAACTGGTTCGAGCACGAGGATGCTGGAGGTATAATGACTGAGGGAGGAGAGATACTGTTTACGCTGGGCGCTGAGCAGAAAGAATGGGAGACGGGTAATGTGCCACCGAGTCCTGGGCATATCGTCTTAGATGTTGGGAACGGGATGTAGCATGCCCCATACAGTCTTCAGAAATGGGCTGGCGACGATTACTCTTGCCTTCACATTTTTTGCTAAGCATATGCAGGCAGCCTCTCTCGTGTAACCTATAGATTCACTCATGTCGGCATGCGCACACTGTTTGCTTAGACTGTGTGTGGCTTCACCATGGCTTTCACCATGGCTCTCACCAGAAGGCAGGCACTAGGGCCCAGAGCAATAAAGATAAAGCACGGAAGTGCCACCTGTCTAGCCACCAACTCACCACACCCTGAACCATGCCTCAGCCGCCGCCTACGCAGCAACCGCAGACATTGCGCGAACTCCTGGATGTGCCGATGCCGATAGATCCTGCACTCCTTATCTGTTTCATGTTACCGGCGGCAAGTGCATGGCTGATCATCGTGAATCTGCGCCGTACAAAGATGACCATTCGGGGCAGGATATCTCGCGTACGATGTGAAGAACAAGGCAAAAGCAACTTTCTCCAGCTACCACACAAATTACGGCTGCAGGTTTACTCTTACCTTCCACTGCCTGCGAGCCGCTCACTACGACAGACATGCCGTCAGATCAACCATGAGATCGCATATAAGCAGCGCAAAGAGTTCGAGCGCTACATGCGAAAAGTCCAAACACGACATATGGAGTTCGTGATCCTTAGTTACCCTCCTCCCACCAAACCATTCGAAGCTAACCTCGTGATCACAATCGTCAGTGATAATTTGGTGACCACCTGTGCGAACCCAAGAGCTATCGTAAATTACCTCCAGGACCTCCCTGCAACCACACGCTCTATAAAAATCGCCATCGAAACTGCACCGGACGTGCTAGATCCAAATTTCAAGTTGTGGATCTGTATTGCACACTTCGCCCGCTCGAAAAACGCGATTCGGACTAAACCTACATACCTTCGCTCTTGCAAGCTGGTCTGTCGTGAAAAGGAAGCTAACTGGAAACCCCTTGGGTTCAGCAATCCCCCATGGACACTCCCATGGATCACTATCGTGCGAGTGGCCGGCTGTATTAACAATGCTGGAAATTGGCGGACTTCGGCTGTCCTGTACCGATCTTAGTTGATCGAGATCACTTTCATCAGCTTTTTTGTCCTCATAGCACTTCGGAAGTGCGTCTGGTTTCGAGTCTGTTTTGTATTCATCTGTGGCTTCTGGATTCTCTATTCGTTACTGCACTGGACAGTAGATTTATCGGTCAAATGGGGCGTCTGGGTTACTCGTTCTTTGCTGCACTGAATGATGGATTCATGGGTCAGTTGGGGCGACTGGATGGCCCATTCATTGCAGGACTGAACAGTGAATTTATGTATCGAGAACGTGAAACTGTGGGCTAGGAATCTGGGCAATTGGTTTCGATGTGTATAGCTTGAGTATCGCCTTAAGCATGCAATGAATTCACGATAAAGGTCTTTTCAAATCTTTCGAAAGTCCAATGAGAACCTGTCTGAGCTAACGCCAACTGAATTTACCTTCTGAAAGTCTTGTTCATTATTGAAGATACTGTTTCTCCAGCGCGATCAAAACAGAAGGTTCCCGTATCGTTCCTGCCTTCACCTTCACTCTGCATCACAGCCTCACAGCCCTCACTTACCTCCCACATGCTACTTGTAACAAACTCTTTAGTTTACCACTGCATATAATTCCATTCAAGCGACCATAGTTCATCAAATCTGTACTATCTGAAATGGTAGTGCAGGAGTCCGAACAACCCTGAGGCCCTCCCCTCAAGCGTTCCAATCAAAAGGGCGCTCGTTCGAATCTGGATAAAACCAATGACGACTTTGAATGGCAACCCCCCAAAAGGGCTATTGTTAACAGGATAAGTTTGAGGTTTTCAGCAGTGCGACGAGACTTGTACTTAAGAAGGACCTTAAGACAGATGCGCCTGTTCTTTTTGCTTCTTTTTTGCTGTAGGCTAGAAGCTATATCGCATCTATGCGGGTCTTTTGTTGTGATGATGTTCTGAGAATTGTGGCCGATAGCCTTGGCCTTACTGTGTATACTTCTTGCATGAACTCGCTTCTAAGATTGTGACACATCCTTCATAACTGCCTTGAATACGCGCAAGAAGCAGTGAGACAGTATCTCCAAGGGCGTCTATGGTCGCGCAAGGCGATGGGCGAGATGCCAACTCGCTCACCTAGTCTAGCCTGGCCTTCACTTTCACCACCAACCGCAGCCCACAAACCACAAAATATCAACGCGCTCCCGATACAAACCCCAACACAATACCCTCTCACAATACGGAAACCAACAACAACATACCATCCACCATCCACCATGCCCCGCCCCAGCGACCCTGTCAATGATCCCGCCATGCCACCCACGCGCTCCCGCTCCATCCGCCTCCGCGACATCTTCAAGCCGTCGCGCCCCAGCACCGATAAAGACGCGCCGCCTGTCCCACCCGTCTCCTCCCTCTCCGCCTCCACCCCCATAATCGACTTCGCCTCCGCGCCGCCCTCGCGCAGGACCTACCTCCACGCTCCACAGTCGTTGCATACACTTCTGCCGCGTACTGTGGCCAACAGCAGCGGTGTCGCTAGTAGTGGCGGGATGGCCAGTAGCGGCGGGCTGCGCAGCACAGGGCAAGAAGACGTGATGAGGAAGCGACGCCGGGCACTGCTGAAGGCGAGTCAGTCCATGGGACTTGTCGAGGGAGTGCAGGGGCACGAGGCATTTGAGCGGAACCTGCTGAGGAAGCATGAGCAGTTCGCTTCAGATGGTGGTGAGTGCTTCGCCGAGGGAAGGTGTGAACTCGATAGCGGGGAGAGGGTTGGTGGCGAGGATGAGGACGGGAGGAGCCGTGCTGCTACGCCGGTGGATTGCTACGTCCCTGCTACGCCAGCAGTCGGTGGCTCTGTTCCTACTACACCTTTCTCAGGTGAGTCGATGACCGCTGCTCGTGCTCTGCGGAGGATGCTAACGCTCTTCAGACTCCTTCACCTCCTCGCTCACGCGCCAATCCACGCAGAAATCCTTCGCGAGCAACATCTTCGACGACACAGACGCGCTCTCCGCCGGGATCCGCGAGTACGTGGAGAGCAAGATCGCAGAGTCCCTTCACGACCGCTCTCCCCCTCCCCCTCCCCCTCCCCCTCCC
>KZ107849.1:581684-655884 GCA_002116315.1 Epicoccum nigrum
AGAAGCCGTCGCTATCGACGTGGCGCGCGACCCAGCGTTTGACCGCGATGAAGTGCTCGAAGATCCGCTAGAAGCGATGAACATCTGCTCTAGTCTAGTCACCGTCACAACAAACAGGCCGGACAGAAGGGGGGGGCCTGCCCAGCGAATTATTGCACTAGCACACTATTCTGTCCAGGAGTACCTTGTGTCAGAGAGGATCAAGCAAGGACAGGCAAAGCGGTTCAGCATGCAAGATTCTGAAAGCCACGACACGATATTGAAGGGCTCTTTAATGTACCTGCTCCAGTTCCGGCAACCTCTATCGACAGAGGTTCTCGACGCATCAGCACTTGCAAGGTACGCAGCTGAGTTCTGGAACAGCCATCTTCAAAAGACACAAGACCAAACAGAAGGAAGTCAACTTGCGATAATTCTTATGTCAGACGACAACCCTGCGTATCTCAACTGGATTAAGTTATACGATCCGGATACTCCCTGGCAAGGACCGGATCTAGGAAAAGATCTGGAAAATGTAGCTACGCCGCTGTACTACGCGGCACTATGCGGCTTAGATGTGACCACAAGACTGCTGCTTGAAGAAGGCGCCGACGTCAACGCGCAGGGTGGAGAGTACGGCAACGCACTGCAGGCAGCTTCAGACAGAGGCCACGAGCAGATGGTCAAGATGCTGCTCGACAAAGGCGCAGACGTCAACGCGCAGGGTGGATACTGCGGCAACGCACTGCAGGCAGCTTCACTTGGAGGCCACGAGCAGGTAGTCAAGATGCTGCTCGACAAAGGCGCAGACGTCAACGCGCAGGGTGGAGTGTACGGCAACGCACTGCAGGCAGCTTCACTTGGAGGCCACGAGCAGGTAGTCAAGATGCTGCTTGACAAAGGCGCAGACGTCAACGCGCAGGGTAGAATGTACGGCAACGCACTGCAGGCAGCTTCACTTGGAGGCCACGAGCAGGTAGTCAAGATGCTGCTCGACAAAGGCGCAGACGTCAACGCGCAGGGTGGAGAGTACGGCAACGCACTGCAGGCAGCTTCACTTGGAGGCCACGAGCAGGTAGTCAAGATGCTGCTTGACAAAGGCGCAGACGTCAACGCACAGGGTGGACACTGCGGCAACGCACTGCAGGCAGCTTCAGACAGAGGCCACGAGCAGGTGGTCAAGATGCTGCTTGACAAAGGCGCAGACGTCAACGCGCAGGGTGGAGTGTACAGCAACGCACTGCAGGCAGCTTCACAGGGAGGTCACGAGCAGGTAGTCAAGATGCTGCTCGACAAAGGCGCAGACGTCAACGCGCAGGGTGGACACTGCAGCAACGCACTGCAGACAGCTTCAGAGGGAGGCCACGAGCAGGTAGTCAAGATGCTGCTCGACAAAGGCGCAGACGTCAACGCGCAGGGTGGATACTACGGCAACGCACTGCAGGCAGCTTCAGAGGGAGGCCACGAGCAGGTAGTCAAGATGCTGCTCGACAAAGGCGCAGACGTCAACGCGCAGGGTGGAGAGTACGGCAACGCACTGCAGGCAGCTTCAGTCAGAGACCACAAGCAGGTGGCTGAGATGCTGTTCGATGCAGGTGCTCACCAATTAGAGGAAGACGATACTGTAGCAGGACTGGAATAATCAGCATTGTTTAGGCACCTGGTACGCAGCTTGACTCGCAGCCGTCAGCGTGCGCCACATCTTGTTTCCGGGCTGTGCTAGGTAGGCATAGCGCTAAATTTATTACGATAGATTTCAACTTCGCTATCTAGACGCTAATGTAGGCGCACGGGTACCATGAGGTGCTGGCATGACCCGTTAGTTCGGGCCTGTCTGCAGGGATCACCTCCCTCACACTTCGGTGGTCTCGGCATGCACACGCCTGCGTTAGAGTGATAAGTGACTGCCCTTGAGCGTGCTTTATTCTCAAACCTCCGATATCTGAGGAAACTGCTCCGCTGGCGCGTAGACAGGGGGGTATTGCAGGGGGGCTGCTTCGCGGCGTTGACATGATCATTAACAGCGTGATCAACACTACAGAGATCCCAGTCGGAGCCTGCTGATGCGTAGGAGGATAGTTTCGCAAACGTTGTCAGTAAATGACGACTGTATAACTCTGCTCGTCAGAGGCGCCGAAGGCCCGAACAGTCAACCTGTCTCGGGACATGGTGCGTCTCTTCACCTAGGGACGCACCTCAAGTACATGAAATCAAAATTCTCCATCGAAACAACATAACTGTTGACATTCTTTGCATTAATAATAAACATCCGCTAAAAAAAAAGTACACACGCGCGTCCCTTGGTCCTCCTAGATCACAAAATACTTAAAAAACTATTATTGCGGTTCCCATGATTTCTAGACCCCCTCTGCTGATTTCCGCGCTGATTGCCGCGTCGACCGCCCTGATTACTGCGTTGACCGCCCTGACCTCCCTGCCCTCCTGTACAGTTGTTCTTCTTGTGCCCGACCTGGCCACATCCATGGCACGTTACGTTGCCGGCAATTCGGAGTTGCTGGGCACCACCTTGCGACCGCTGCGAACAGTCGTTCTTCTTGTGCCCGATCTGGCCACACCCGTGGCACGTTATGTTACTCATGCCGTTGTTATTGTTGGGCACCGGCGGTGGCGGCATCGTCTTAGTAGCCTGCGGCTGGGCAAATACGACTGGCTGGCCGGGAACAAATGTGAGGTTGCCACCTGCGAGAGATTGGGCTTGTGCGATGGCGGCTTGGTTGGTGGTTGCGTAGGTCCTGGAGTTGAGGTTGGAATGGATGAACATGCAGTTATTGTTGCTGCACGCTCGGCCATTCGTCTCGTTTTTGCAAGGCTTGTTGAACCTGGGATTCCGTGCGACGGCAGCTGGGGCGCCGGCGTTGTGGTTATCGCCGTTCACGGCTGCACCGCCCATCTGGGTGTCTCCCACTTGCTGCGTGACGTTATGACTGAATCTGCATTTGTCGCCAAATTTGCACACTTCTCCCTTCGCAAATTGCCTGCACACTTGCGTGTTGTTCGTTGCTGGCTGGCTGACTGACTGAGCGCCTTGCCCTCCATTTTGGAAGTGGTTGACGTTAGAGAAGTCTGAAGAGGGATGGAGCTGCACCTGCCGAAGCTGCTGGACGAGGCCTTGAGGCGGATTTTGATGGATGCGAGGACACTGGTCGTTGTTACATTTGTTCATGTACCAATTCTTACAGTAGTTGTTGGGGTCCAGTGCATTAACTTGCTCTCCTCTCCCATTAAGAGCATATGCTATAAGGCCGGCAGCCGGAACGGCTGTGTTGACATGTGGCACCAAAGCTTGAGCTGCATTGAGCTGGACTGTGTTGAACTGGGCTGCGTCGAGCTGGGCTGCATGGATCTGGGCTGCATCAGGTTGGAGTCTGATATGTGCATAGCTGCAGCCCAGACCCCATTTGCAGATACCGTGTGTATTGAGATCCGCGCATGCAGCAGCTTTGCGTAGATGCTCTGGGTGACCGAGAGTGCAAGTATTGATGTTCCTACAGATCCCTTGAGCAAAGTAAGGGCAGTGACCATCAGTCAGCATTGTATCAACGGCCGCGGGCGTGTCTACAGACACGAACTGCCTCTTCAACAGTGGCTGTTCTGGACAATACTTCTCCAATACTTGGCAGATCATGTCAACATCCGACTTTGAATGGACGAGCGGTAGCTCGGATGCATAAGGTACCATGTCTGATTGTAACCAGCGCATGTGACTCAGCGACCACCCGGTCTCTCCAAGGTTCGTGCAAGAGTCGCCATAGAAGACGAGCAAATGGAGTAGGAAGTGTGCCTCGCGCATACTGATCGCGAAGGAGTAGAGTGAATCCTTGCAAGTGCGCAGCTTCTGAAGATCGTACGTCCCGTTGAGGTCCAGGTCCTTCCAGAGCTGGACCAGTCTGATGTAGCAGGCCTGAACATCCGGTACCTGGAGAGCGACAACGCTCGTTGGGATTGGTCCACCATATTGGTGGATCCCAAGTTCATAGATAGCTTGGTCGTACAACCACATTCGATCTTCTACCTTCTTGTACCAAGCTTCTTTTTCCTGCGTTTTCCTTGTTGTCATAAGTCCCATCTTGCCCTGTTGCACTCCATGCACAGCTCGAGCCTGCTCTTCTGTCGATGATACAGATGCGGCAGAAGGAGCACTTGCCGTAGTGTTAGGTGTCGCGGTGGCAGGTGCCGCGTTGTTGGGTGGCGTGGTGCCGGGTGTCGTAGTCTGATGCGATACAATTGCCTTCAGCACATCTGCCGTAGCCGCGTTCCCGTCAACTAAAGCGCCAACAAGAGTCTTAAAACCTGTCGACAGATCGTCGTGTCGCGAAACGACATTAGCTCTCTGCTCATTGGCAGCCGTCATCGATGCAACCTCCTTCTCTAACCTTCCATTATGTCGGTTTCGAGTCTCCACATCATCGTAGCTGCGCATCTTATGATCCTTACCAGGGTGAAGTACGCGCAAGATTTGGGCACATCTGCTTTCGGCTTCCTCCCCAGTCACAGCATAAGAACCCTGCTCCTCGCCATTACCGCTCCTGAGATCAGTAATATGGATCCTTATCTGATCCAGCTGCAGCCTGAGATCCGACAGGACCTGACGACATGCGCCCGGTAAATATGGCCATGCGTTGAACAGCAGAGGGCCGTCCAAAAAATCGCGAGCCCACATCTCGACGAGGCGTTTCGCTTCTTTGAGCTCTCGGTTCTCGTCGCTTGCTTTCAACTTTATTGTATATAGGTTTTGGAAGACAGGCACGAAGTCTTTCATTTTGCTCTCGAAAAGTTCAGTGTTGCTTGCACGCATCTTGTCTATGACCGTTTGTATGTTCGAGCGAACTGTTGATGCAGCTTCTTTGGTGAGGGGGAGATGACGGCCTTCGCTACGCCTGAAGTCCGTGTGTATTTTGAGTAAACTACTGGTGAGGAACTGTATATTGTCAGTTCTCGACCTCTTCATACAGTATCCCTGCAGTACTCACGTCAATTCTTCCCTGGTAGTACAAGCCATACTTATCAGTACGAGGCCGTTTCGGGACAGGTTCGTTCGTCAACGGAGCCTTGTTGTTAATCTCATTGGGTATTTCTTGCTGTGAATCTCTTAGTGCAGATTTCCCCTTTTTGGCTGCAAAGTACCTACAGAAGTCGAGGACGATACCTCATCTCTTGTCCGCTTCTTCTTTTTACTCCCAACACTTTCGGGAGCGACCTGTGGAGCTGTCGCAGGTGCGACCTCCCCCGTTACCTTCATGACTACACTTTTCCAAGCGTCCTGAAACATGCGAAATCCGTTCAAGTGAGTTCTACAAGCGTGCGGGTGACAGAAGACCAGTAAGTTATTATCAAGGTGACTGTTTAATGCGAGTCGATGTTAATTTCTGTTGTTGTGTTGGATGCAGTGACTGTGAAAGTTCTGTGAAAGTTCGGCGTGAATTATGAAGATGCATTTGTTGGCATGGCGGTAGGTCTTTGAATCCCTGAGATTACAAAGAGAGAATGTGAAAGCGCGGTGATGGACAATGCCGTTGTCCACCCTTGTTAGTGAAATGCGCTTGCTCATTGTTTATCCCATACGGTGTCTTTGACCTGCGACATGAGACCCTCGTGGCGCAGACATCACGATATGCGTCGAACAACGTTCGAAATCTGTCAGCGTAGTCAGCAGGTCTCATTTGTTCATGGAATGGCTTTGAACAGTGAAGCTTTGTACGACTGCGATGCGCGTCGTGGGGTCAAATGCCAGGCGATCCTAGAGCGTTGCGTTACGTTGCGTTGGTCTGTAAAACAAAGAAAGGACAATTCGCAGGCGAAGCCACTTCACCTTTCAATCACATGACGTTTCTTGTGCGCGCGATAGGACGAAGAGGTTAACGGAGATTAACAATGATTGTTGAGGTATCAAGTGAGCTGTGTAGGAAAAGAAATGCAAAGCGCGCGATGCATAGCATGTTACCCATAACGCCCTGCTGTGCCCAAAACTCGACAAGCTGACTTCTGAGGACTCTGGCAGCCGTGTGGCAGTCTAGATGAGCGATGAGGTATCTTTGGCCGAAAAAGCAGTAAAGGTCGTGACACGGTACAGTAATATTCATAGGTTCGTGTGGTCGCGTTATACAGTCTCGACGTAGTTGCTATGAGGTAGGGTGTTAGTGTGGGATGCTTCGACGCTTGACGGATGCTCGACTTACCTGGGGAAAATGCCCTCTCGGTCGCCTATCCTGCCTGTCCACCAATCCGTCTCGTTGTCTGTTTTCTTCAGAATAGTGATGACTTCGCCCTTCTTGAAGCCGAGATCGCCAGGCTGATCAGGGTCGAAAGTAAACTTTGCAATGGCTTGGTTGGCGCTCAAACTCGCCTTCCTATTGAAGACGGGCTTTGGTGCAGACGGTCGGCCGGGGGCGGGGGCGCGATCGCTGTAGGAGTAGTTGTCATCGAAGGTAGACGCACGGCTGCGGCCGTTCATTGTGTCGAAAGTCTCGTTGGGGTTGGCGCGGGTGGAGAAGGAGCGGTTGAGGCCACCTCCGGAGTTGGGCTGGCGGTCGTAGACGTCGTCGGCCCAGGTGGATGCGCGCTGCGGGCGGTCGCGGTACTCGTACTCGTCGTTGCCGCGCTGGCTGCCCTGGCCGAGCGAGCCTGTGCGGTCTCTCCGTACGCCCTCGCCCATGGCAGAGCCGCTACGTCCTTGCCACACGACGTTATCGTGCGAGTCGTCGTAGACGGGGATGTCGTTGTACATGCGGTCGTCGGCTGCTGCCGCGCCGCCTACGCCAGAGAAGACTCGCGAATTGAGGACGCGCAGCAGAGGCTCAGCGGCCGGCGGGGGAGGGACCTGGCCACTCAGCAGCTCTCGCGCGGTCCATCTCCGCCCGTACAGCTTCTCGTTTGCGTCGCGTCGCTCGATCAGCCCACTACCTTCCAGACTGACACCGGCAAACAGGCCCTTTGTCTTGCTGTAACTGAAGACGCCCGCCACGCCCTTCAGACTGGCAACTCCAGCCGCCTCCGCGTTCCTACCGACCGGCCCAGCCGCGATGGAGACGTTGCCGCCCAGTGTCAGGGAGCCGGCCTGGGCGAATGTGCGTACTGCCGAGGCATCGTTCAGAATGAAGACGAAGTCGGTCAGCTCGAAGCCAATCTGCCCGCCGAATCCGCCGCCGATGGTGCCGATGGCTGAGGGCGCCGACCACGATCCATCTGCGAGGCGCGCGACCACGACGCCGGAGCCGAATCGAGCTGTGCCGAGGAAACCAGCCTTGAATACTGTGAGGATGGCGAGGCCCTAGAATACCCTCGTGTTAGCATGTGGCGTTCACAGCGTGTCGAGCTCGGGCGCGCCTGGGCGGACTGGGCGCGTCGCGGGGAGCCCGGAAGCCGCAGGAAGAGGAAGAGGCCTCACGCACCTTTGCATTCGCAAGGACCGACGGCGGAATGATCTTGTCAGGCCCAAATGACTGTCGCGGGTCGACAAAAGACGCCAGAATCTTGCCCGTTTTTCTGCACTCGCCTGCGCAATGTGTCAGTCAGCCCAGCGACGTCACAGCGGCCGGCCTCGCGGAGCCTCAGTGGAGTTTCCCAACCCAGCCAATCGCCGTGCGAGACAGTGACTTACTCCTCATGGACGAGGGCAGCGGATTGTTGAGACTGAAGCCCATCTTGAAACCTCGATTGTGTGGGGAAGAGCGTGTTCGGTGGGGAAAAAGTGCGAGACAAGTGACAGCAGCTGTCAATGTCAAAGGCGCCGTCTGCCGTGGAGGTGGAGAGCTAAGAGGTGTGATGACCGAATGCCTGTGGCTGAGCGAACGCGCGCTGCTCCCCCACTGCCGCTAACTCCGCCCGTCACCTGGGCCAACGCCGAGCCTTGTGTCCTCGCTCTTTGTCTTCCTATTGCAGCATGCGAATGTGCGATTGCGCGGCCAAGTGGCAGATAGGTGGTGGTGTACGACGACGATGACTGTGCCAGGTCACCGCACGTGTTTGTGACTGAATGGATGGCTCTGACCTTATACAGTAGGTAGCAAGCGCCACACAGAAGGGGCGCAGCAGCACCTGCCACATGCATCAGTTATCGCGCGCGCCTTCCTTCACGGCTCTGGAGACAGCCTGCTGGCCCATCTTCAAGCAACATCGACCCATGTGTAAGAGAAAACATTACAACTACTGTTTAACAGGTGTAATCATACAAACGTCTCAACGCTACAAACCTCGGACCGCACCGATATTACATCACCGCCTCGCCATTGCTTATAATTACTAAACACTTCTCGCCATCTCTACCACTGCTCCCATCCTCGCTGCTTCTTTTCCTTGTGTTCTCCACCCTCCCTCTGCCTCATGCACTCCTCATCGGCGTCTGACCCTCTACCCTCGTCGACCGACTCCCTTCGCTTGCGCTTCCCATGACCAGGAGGCCACGTAAAATGGTAGTCGACACTCGTGAACGATAGGCCCTGCCCATTCGATTCCTCTGCCCCTCCTCCCAAACATGGCCCAGGCTGCTGTACTTGCTGCCGCAGAAGCTGAGGAGCCGTCTGGTGAGGCTGCACCGCTGTAGGAAAGTACTCGTCCACGTGCATCAAGGGGCACCTAAAATCTCGCGGACACTCCAGATGTCGCTTATACTCGAGGCAGACAATATCCCTCAGCGTATGATTGAATCTGCACTGCCTACCTTCTTCTTCTGCTCTGCAGCCTCTGTCTTTGTTAACGAAGCAGCACACATTATACTGCTCAGGATTCTTCAGCACTTGCTCCAGGAAAGGCCTCAGATCTCGGGCTCTTGAATCCACCAAGGTTGCCGAGCTCCATCTTGATGCTGCATCTGGTTGTTCGGGATCCGTGTACAAAAGCGCACTTGCCCCCCCAACGACAGTGCTCGCCCTCCTTACAGACTTTCCCTTCATTCACATGCGATTTGTAACCACAGTCATCTCTGTTTGGACAGCCTGCTGGTGTGTTGACGAGTAAGCAGAAAGGTCCTTTGCTTGTGCGCATTAATACGTCTGGGCCCTGTGGGAAAAGCTTGTCAGATACATCGCTTATGTCTGAACAATCGCTGAGATTAAGTGGGTGTTGAGGTGGCGCGCTATTGACTGCTATTTCATCATGGTTCCCTCCATCTGCGTTGTCATCACTGACGAAGTGGTTGAGTATGACATTGGCCGTTATGTTGCCAAGTTGACCCTGTTGTGGGGGTCCAACTGCAGGCAATGCTCCGTTTTTCAAATTGTGCCAGAAGTCTTTGCTCAATGGATTAAGAGTCTCGGTGCCTGGATTTATAGAGTGGGGTTGGCTACCGACCTCTACCGGGCTGGGGTCGAAGATGAGGATCTCATTCCTCGGTTCGAGAAGAAAAGACATGTCGAAAGCGAGCATCCCATCCCCCACCGGCACTTTTCTCATACTGCATTTGCCAACCTCTGTCCAGCCAAACAGGACAGTGCAATGGATGGTACTGTAGATCCGTCGCAACCCCTCCACCAGCGCAGCCCACGAACTAGTCCCCCCATCGGACTCGATTCGAAACTTGACACTTTCGGCAGCCGAGAGAAGATTCCCAAACATCTCCACGTCAAAACAAGTATTCTCGAGAAGCTGGTTTCGAGCAGAGTTGGAGTGTTGGATCTCAATTATGAGGTCGTATAATTCTCTGGGGACGAGCATCTCTGTGCCTTCTCTTTCCTTTCCTGCTCGTTTCCCTGTTTGCGCACCCATCGCGGTGTCGAGATCTCAAGAGGCTTCATCGAGCCGAGGCTGCAGCGCGGTCATGTCTTCATTGATGATCCCAGTTCGGAAGGACGATAGCAGCACGTCTATCCACAGGACGGCATCGGTGAGAAATCCGAGTCCGCTCCTGTTTTGCCACATGGGATTCTCGACTATTTCATGCGTACGAAACGCATCTAACCTGTTTGGATTCTGCTGTAGAAACTCGTTAATCAAGTGAATATGTTCGTCGGGGCTGGGTCTTGCGGCGGCCGCCAGATGCGTGCTGATAGGTGCTACACGTGCTGCCGCTGACGGTATCGTCGGAACTGGTGTCAATGGAGCCTCAATTACTCCGGAGTTGTAGAGAGCTGGGTCTGTTGTTGTCTCCACGATCGGCTTCAGACCATTGTCATCAGGGCCTGCGGCCTGCGGTGAGAGTCGATCATCATCGGTATCCTGGTCGTGTTGGATATCAACACTCTCTGGCTCATTTGCACCTTGTAAGTCTGTGATGTCTTCAACGCTAGCAACATCGGAACGCGGAGAGTTTGGCTTACTTCTTACGAGTATGAAAGCAACTAGCTCTTCCCAGTTTGACATCTGGCTAGAGTAAGATTCCCTCGAATCATCCGATCGTGGGGAGTCTGGCTGGATGTGAGGATCTTGCTCACTGTCCTCGAGTAGTGTAGCAATCATGTCGTCCCAGTCTGATATCTGGCTACTGTACAGAGACACTCTCGATTCATTGGGTCGCGGGGAAAGTAATTCTATGTCAGAATCATCCCCCTCTGATTCTGTACCTGTACTATCGCCATAGGTTGATCTGTTGGATGTATGTTCGCTGGGAACTCCGCCGTCTATCACAGCGCCATTTAGAACCTGTAAGTCTCCTATCGTGCCAGTAAAGTTTGATGAAGGTAGCGCGACGGTATATTCGGGATTCATTATCTCATCGATGGTGGTCCTCTGGTTACGCGCCTCTCCTTCCAGGTTCTTAAGCATTTCAAGCCGATTCCACGCTCTTTGCATGTCTTGGGTGTTTTGAACATTACATTGTCTTGTAATTATGCGGTAACCATCATTTGTACGCCTTGGATGATCGGATTCCGAACACGATGATGCGGTATTAGGTGTCATGGTACTCGGTTTTGTCCTGGAGAGTCCCCGATACAGCTTTACCTTTGCTGTGAAACTGTTCTTACTCTTGAGTTTGAGCGATAATGCATTTGAGTACTCAGGTCTCTCCACGATGAGTCCAACGAAGCTGGACGATGTGCTTATTCAGTAGTTCTTTATTTAGATCTGAGTATCAAGAAGCTGGACAATGGACTTATCCTGAAGTTCCTTGTTGGGAACCAAATATTGGACAAAGCTCGATGTGAGACAAAGACCCCCTTGTGCAACTCTCATCTGGACCAAATTGTTGTCTCGTACAACGCCTTTGTCCACGGGGAATACTGTACACTTGACAGTAATGACAACATGCTGCATTTTCTCCAACCAAGTGCCGTCAATTTGGACTCTTTTTTGGACTATTCTCGTCGCTACCAGCCCTTTGTTCACTTGCGCGCACTGCAGGAGGCGCATAAGGCGCGACTGTCGGCCCTTGGCTCTCGCTACCCGCCCTTCGTACATTTGCGCGCATTGCAGGAGGCACGTATGGCGCGACTGTCGGTCGAGGAGTATTTTCTACATGGCGGTGGGACGTGCCCTGTTCGACATTATCAATGGACTTCTTTGCCTGTTTCAACTTTTTATCGTCGTCCCTCATGTTTCCTAGCTTCCGTTTCGTACGCGATGACCTAGACGCCGTCGCCGTGTCGAGCGCTGGAACGTTAGTCAATCTTTCAGCTGATGCCTCACTCGCGGCAACGTCAGCTGTAAATCCAAGACCCTTCTTCTTTCCCACATCCTTGTCATCTGGTTCTCTCTCCTTTGTAACGCGAGGCTTCCAGTCCTTCGGCTTGATTACCTCGAAGCGCTGCTCACATTCACCCTGGTCCTTCTCCAATACGCTTGCAATGTCAATCCAGTTATTGTCCGCGTTCTTTAGCGTCAACAGCTTACTGTCTTCTTTTTCTGACCAAGTGCCAGCTACTGCTCCTACTGCTGCTGCTGCTCTTCCCATTGCCTTTTGGCCGTCGGTCCGCGTGTCTTCCCGCTTCCATGGTGTACGGGATAAAGCCAGCGCTGACGTAGTGCTGGGTGCTTTCTGACTAGCAGAAGACGTAGCGTCATAAACGACGAACTCATCGTCATGCGTTTTACCGCTACCGTACTCGTTGTCGATCACCAATGGCGAGCCTGAGATCCAATCACGTGAAGACGGTGCGAGAGCCGGTATCTTTAGAGGCGGCTTCCGAAATAAAACTGGCTGTACTTGCGCTATCACTATTGGCTGCGTGCTTGGCTGGACGAACGACTTGGTACCACGTATGTTGGGGAGCAAACGTCCTTTCGTTGACCCTTCCAGTAGATTTCCTTCCTCATCCAGTCGCACAGTTGTAGCGTATTGCTCGGAGTGTATAACCATGTTATTATCAGTAGCTGAGCTTATGACATATCCTTCCTTTAAGGCAACTTTGCGATATTTGTTGGCCATAATGGACGCTTTCGACTTTGCTTTCATCAATGCCATTCTAGTCGCGTCAGTGCTTTCAGTTTGAAATTCCGAATCCATATAAGTTTTCTGCGTCGATGTGGGAGCGGCATATGCTGCACCATGCAGAAGCTCATCTGGATTCGATTGTGGACCCTCAGTGAAGCGACCAATAGCCGCAATTCCCATTACTGGACGACCGATGGCCGGAGGATCGCGACCGTACACCAGTTTATAGATAGTAGCATTCGGCGGCGGAAGGGTTTGAATGCCTGTGTCTCGGTATGCTGAAGACTTGACTGGTGCTCCAATGGTTGATGCTGATTCCAAGGGCTCGTTCATGGCGCGGCCTTCCTAACGTGTTGTCAGGGTGACTTTGGGCGGCAGCATCTTACAGGATAGTGCGATGAGTATTAACTCCACCAGGAATGACTTCGGTGGGATGTGTAGTGTCGCAGTTTAGTGTTGTCAAACGTTGTGGGGTCGGGTTGCTGCAGAACGCGCAAGTCGCGCTCAGAAAGTAAACAAACAAACACTGATACTCACGCCTTCACCATCACACGACTCTCGATTTACATCATGATGACTCCTAAAAGTGAAAGGTACTGTTAGTATGTTTAAAGATCTTTTACATATAAGAAGCTGCAGAACAGATGTAGAACTTGCAAAAGAGCGAACCATCAAAGGAATTAGACTTTTCAATAAACATACCTCAAGAATCGGACTTTGTAGGTTTGTGCATCTTTCGAAGTCATCCACAAGTACTGGGGGGAAACGGCACTGCCAACGGTGAAAATGCGACATGCTCGAGCGCTGATATTTTGATCGATCAGATCTGCAGTACTTTTCACTAAGGTCTCATCAAGCAGTGCCTCAGTCCAAGGCCTGCTAGATACACAGCACGTTACAACATGCTGAGCAAGGATGTCCATCTGGAAACGCCAGTTATGAGCGAGGTTAGAGATGAGATGAACATTGTTAGAGTGGTTGGACTTTGCCTTGGTGGATTGGACGAAGCGCTCGGAGGCGTGTGAGGCCCAGGTGTAGTGCGTGAGAAGTCAAATCGCACTAATGTTCCGGCGAAAGTGAAGTCAATATGAGAGGCCTCAGCGTCCATTGTATCAGAAGCGCTTATAGATAGGGATTCGAATTGGATACAGGTTTGACAGGCCCTGATCATGAGCGGAAAGAGACCCGTGGACAAATGTGCTGTCATGATGTCATAACTCTTTTTTGCCTACACTTGTCTTTCGATCCACAACCTCGCAATTTCAGGCGGAGGAGGTAGGTGACTCCTGGGTCATGTTGTACAAACCCAAATCAGCTGTGGCGCTTCGAATCGAAACCGCTGTTACTGTGACGTGTTTTGTTTGCAGTAGGAATAGCGCTTGATAAATTGAATCTGCTTCATCCACGGCCACCGTTTACTGCATCCTCAATCTTACCCACCCCAATGCGCTCAGCCTTGCACAACCGCCTTGCGCATTGATCCGGAAGCAACAATATCGGTCCACACGGCTGAGCCAGGGCCGAGCTCACCGTTGCGTTCCCACGCATGTTGTCAGCGGACCTCGGCGTAAACGTACATGCGTCGCGATGTGGATCACGAAGCCATATGTACCCTGTGCAGAATCCCAGTCATGCTTCGAGGCTTTCGCCTTCTCATGATCCTTCTCCATGCCAGCTGAATGGCAGCTTTCCATTGGTGCAAACCGGCAGAAGTGCGGTGAGATTTTAGCTGCACATGCGACTCATAGGGCTGAACACTGCACCTCACGGCGACCAGGTCCGGATAGCACGGTCGAAATCCATTGCGTCTCCTGTATGTATGATGACAGCAGCGGACGGTAGCTGTTGAAGCCCTTACCGCTAGTTGACTCGACGTGGGGTTTTCCACTCTGCGGACGAAACGTTGCCGTTGCTAGGTACATGTGGTTGCTGGTACAGCCCTGGGCCAATCTACTCGGACGCAGCCTCAAATCCAGCGAAACGGATGCACTGAGACATTACCAATCCGTGGGGAGACGGCTGCTGATGCTAAACACCTGCGGCTACGATTGGCAAGCAGGACAACCCCTGCACATCGACAAGGCCAGCATGTGGGAACCTGGGAGGCTCCTTAGAAGGCCTGCACGCAGAAGGCCTTGGCAGGGCTGGACATCGTTCCTAAGATAGAGAAATGAAGTTGAAGGCTGTGGTTCTGTGCCTGATTCATTTGAAACAGACGGTTGGTCCGAGCTGAGATGGGTTTTGGTCGCCCAGTGCTTCGCAAAGCGTTGCTATCATGGTCGAGCAGATGGCACATGTCAGCATCTGGACTGATGAGCCCCGCGCCTGCTGGCTTTTCTGTCGTAGTATGCGTCGTGTTGTAGTATCGATACCGCGGACATCCATCTTCATTACTACCTCATCTGCTCGTACGTGCAGATTGTCACATCACAGGACATACAACAACGTCAACATGGTCAAGACTCTCACCTACAGAGCGGTAGACAAACGGCAATGAATTGGCAGCACAACTGCACAAGAAGTCGGTCAGCATGGCAGCCGCAGCCGACTCGAACAGGCTAGTGTAACGCCCCCAAGATAAACTAGCAGGGTGCTTCGATGATTCATCCCGTCCCAGAGGAACCACAAGAGTACCACGATGTGAGGACAGCATTTAATTCGCTCTCGGAGTGACTCGAGAGATGATGCTGCAGTTGCTGCAGGTCACGGCAGCTGGATCGAGCTAGGGTCTTCTTTGCTTGGCCGCCTTTTCTCCCTCGCGGGCCAACTCTCCGAAATATTCGGGCTCTCCGCGCCGATCTGATTCGTGACTCGCGAAGGGCGGGGGCCCAGCGGCTGTGCCGAGAGTGTCTGACGGCCCCACTTCTTTGCTTACAGCACGCTCGAAATACACTCCTTCTGAGGTCACAGCTGGGGGCTGAATGACCGTCACCCTCAAGGAACATTTATTAATGAACATCGAGCCCACAATGTCTACCAATCCTCATCTTCAGCAAGCCAAGCCCCTGAGTTCTCCAGCTGCGGCTCAGGAGTGACCATGGCATCTCAGGTATCCCCAAACGAATTCGTCAACATCACTAGACCTCAATCGAGAGCACCCAGTATGAACGGTGAAGCCTTCGCAGCGGCCTCGCGGTCGAGACTGCCTGTCAAGAAGCAGGCGCCACAAAAGAGCATCGACGAGTTCTGGGACAAGTTCACAACAAAACATCCCGGAAAGATCTTCACAATACTGCCGGATAACCTATACGCAAAACGAGCTGCTGCACATGCGCCAAAAGGCTCCATACCTGGAAAGAATGCGCTCGCATCCTATGAAGAGGCTGTTCATGCCTGTAAGGCGAAAGTGGCCAAGATTGTCAAAGAGTGCAGGAGGTTGAATCAAAAATATCGCGACCCGCATTTCGATATCGAAGCCGACTTCAAGAGGTCTCAAGCCTCCCAGGACATAGCTCCCGACTGCTTGACTAGTCTCAACAAAGAGGTTTCCGAGTTTCAACCTATGTCAGTGAAGAGGGTAGAGGTATGAGAGATATAGTCTTTGGGAAGCGTGGTCATGTCGCTGATATCGTCTTTAGGACATCTTCGAGAACCCTCGATTCTTCATAGAGGGCGCAACAGCGAACGATGTGCGACAGGGTAACGATGGAGATTGCTGGTTTATGTCGGCCCTGGCAACCATCAGCAACAAAGAGGAGCTCATCCAGAGAGTATGCGTCGCTCGCGACGAAAAGGTTGGAGTATATGGATTTGTATTCCATCGAGGTAGGTTTGTATCCTTGTCCTGGTAGATCACAAGCTCATGCGGCACAGATGGCGAATGGATCTCAGAAGTTATCGACGACAAACTCTACCTGATCAAGGAGGATTTTGATGAGGCCAAAATTGAGCGCTATCACTGGCTAGAGTTACAAAACCGCAAAAGTCCAGAGGAAGAGTATCGTACCGTAATGCAGACTGGATCAAGAGCTCTCTACTTTGCGCAATGTAGCGACTCAAACGAGACCTGGCTACCTCTATTGGAGAAAGCTTTCGCGAAAGCACACGGCGACTATTCTGCGATTGACGGCGGCTTCGTTGGTGAAGGTATCGAGGACTTGACCGGTGGTGTGACCTCGGAAGTGTTCGCCACCGATATTTTGGATAAGGACAAGTTTTGGCGTGAGGAGCTCATGAATGTCAACAAGACGTTCTTGTTCGGCTGTGGCCAGATGGGTGGAATATATGGCCAGCGTAAGGGCATCCAAGAAAAGCATGCTTACTCCATCATGGAAGCTCGAGAGATCGACGGTGAGCGCTTACTCAAATTACGCAATCCCTGGGGTCGGACCGAGTGGACAGGTCGGTGGAGCGACGGCTCCGAGGAGTGGACGCCTGAATGGATGCAGAAGCTTAATCACAAGTTCGGTGACGATGGCGTTTTCTGGATTTCCTATCGGGACTTGCTTAGGAACTACCAACACTTCGATCGCACTCGACTCTTCGGGCCAGAGTGGACGGTATCTCAACAGTGGACAAGCGTCAACGTTCCTTGGAGCGTAGACTACCTCAACACCAAATTCAAGATTCATCTTGAGAAGCCTAGCCCAGTCGTTATCGTGCTCAGCCAGCTGGACGATCGTTATTACCAAGGCTTGGAGGGCCAGTACGAATTTCACTTACAGTTTCGCCTCCACAAAGATGACGAGGACGATTACATCGTGCGCAGCAATGGCACCTACTATATGAAGCGCTCAGTGTCTACTGAATTAGATCTCGAAGCCGGGAACTACACGGTGCTCCTCAAGATCAAAGCAACACGGTCGGACGCACCGACTCCCGATGAGGTCATCAGGACGACGTGCAACAAGCGACGCGAGAAGCTTCTGGCAACTGGACTGTCCTACGATCTGGCCCATGCTAAAGGCCAATTCAGAGAGCATGAGAAGGATAAGTCTCGTCGACTACGGGAGGAGAAGAATGAGGCCAAGAAGGCCAATGCCAAGCGAGCGTTTGAGCGTGAAAAGAAATTGCGCAAGAAGCAAAAGATTCGAGAGCAGAAGAAAGCAGCCAAGGAGCACCGCAAGATGAAGCCATCAAGTGAATTGAGAGAAGTAGAGAAAAGATTGCATGATCTGACTGGCCTCGGCATCGCCGTCGAGGAAGAGAATCGCACCGCCAGCGAAGAAGAGTCAAAGCCCAACCATCCCGCTGTCACGAGACACCAGCGCGCTGCAAGCGCGAGTGTTGTTGGTGAGCGTTCGTCGAGCCCGAGTGGTTTCCAAGGCCGTGGTGGCTACAACCGTGGTCGGGATGGCTACAACGCAGCTCTTCCGGGCGTTCTCCAGGGCCGTGGGGGTTATAATCGCAATGAGCAGCACAGCTCAGCTATGTCAGAAGCTCTTGCACTTCAAGGCCGTGGTGGTTACCAAGCTGCGAACCAAGGCTTCCAGGGCCGTGGAGGCTACAATCAGAACATGCCTGGAGAATTTCAGGGCCGGGGCGGCTACAATGCTGAACTACCCGGCTCCTATCAAGGCCGCGACGGATATAACGGCCGTGATGGGTACAACGGTAGAGGTGGATACAATGAGGGTCAGGCTACAGATTCACCGGTACCGACGCCACAAGCTACCCCTCTGACCGATGAGTTCCGTCCCAGTACACCATCTGAACTCCCTTACAGCCCTCAACCTGGTAGATCCAATCTTTCTCCGGCACCTTCGCGCCGCGCCACTCTCTCGCCTATCCCTGGGGTCAGGCCTGCTATACACATCACCCGCGGTCGTGGGACGAGCGTCAGCTCGTTGCGAGCACGCCATGGCACGTACTCTCCCAATGAGATGTCTGACGATTCCTCGTGGGACTCTGACCTCGTGGACTCTGTCGATTCTGGGGCATCTGACAATGAGATCGATTCGCCACGTCACATCTCTCAAGACCAAGTTCGTTACTACATTCACAACGGCCGCACATACTACACCATTGAAGATGAGGACGAGTTCGAGCGTGACCCTTGGAACGCGGTCTGTGTCATTGGACTACGTGTATTCTCTCAGGATGCAGATGTGTCTATTGAAGTGCAGCACGGTGAGCCTGTAAAGAAGCGAGATTATGACTGCGAGAGCGTAGCGAGCGTCAGCACCATTCGCAAACGCCACACAGAGCTTGATGTAGACGACAGTGCGGCAGATGCCACATCGCCCATGCGCACTAGAATCAACATCGATGAGGCGCTGAGCGGTACAAACAGGAGGGCAGCCGAGGCAGAGCTGGTCAGCCACATCGGGACTGCGCCAGCTGGAAACGAGCTGAGCCGTCAAGGCACACTCTCGTAGCATGGAGTGCGTATTTGAGTGACCTTCAGTGATAGAGCAGGTCTCTTTCGTTGGTAAAACCAAATTGTGTTGGATTTCGGCAAGCGTGGTGTTCAAGGAATGCTGTCGTTTTTGAGGTGTATCTGTCTTTACTCATCGTACTTTGCAATATTTGAATTACTTGTCTTATATTGTTTATCATATTTGACCTAATATTACAATTTAGTGTCTGTGCCTTGTCAAGCCAGGATACAAATGATGGCCCGTTCTTAGTGCTCGATAACTGGCCATCAGTCAAATGTGCCAATCTTGGCTCAGCGGTACATACAAAGTATTTGAAGCCACTTCTTAGCCATGAGCTATGCTCCGAACAAGGCTTTGTTTTCGTTCACCCACTCATCAAATTCAACCGGTGGCTTTCCAGTATACAGCTTCACATTCTCAACACCCTCCCGATACTTCGGAAATCTTTCCCCATTCCCCTTATCCGGACCTTTCGTCCCCAGCGTCTTTGCTGAATAATTCGCAAAAGACAACGGCATTCCCGCGCGAATATAATTGTCATACGCCTCCTTCGCGTCCAGGATAGTTACCTTGAGGTCTTTTCCTAGCAGCCGCCCAATCGTAACTACGCACTCATAACCTGACCGCACCTGAGGCCCATACACGTACACCTTTTTCTGCCCCTTCTTCGGGCCGGAGACAAGGATGTGTCCTACCACTCTGCCCACATCGCGCGGGTCAACGCTGTCCTGTTCGAACTCGGCGCCGTACAGGCTTACGTCGTTTTTGATTATTCCCTCCTTTTCCGATAGAAGATTGGTTATGAAACATCCCGGGCGAACAGCGACGTAAGCGTCCGCCCCAAACACATCTTCCAGATTCGCCTCGACCTGCGCATGCACATACGGGAGGAGGTCGTCTTTATCAATATCACGTAGGGCTTGTGTCGTGTAGATAGTAAAACTGCTCAAGAAGACGACAAAATCTACCCCTGCATCCTTCATTGCCTTGATAGCACCAGCGAGGTGGTCGACCGCGTGATGCACAAGGTAGATGAAGGCGCGCTTGGCGCCGGCGGTGTGAACTGCTTGAGAAACCGTGGAGGGCTTTTCCAGATCGGCATAGACGCGCTGAAATTGGCCTTCCTTTTCTGACGACTGGGAAAGGCCTGGGATGGGCTTGGAAGTGTTGCGCATTGCGAGCCAGACTGTAGTGCCGAGGGAAGAGGCTGTCAGAGCCGCGACAGAGCCAACTTGGCCTGTGGGGCCGAAGACAATGACGGGGTCCATAAGGGATGAGATTAGGAGGGGAGAATTGGTGCCGCACTGGGCAGTAAGTATGATGGAGGTTTTGGCGTAGTGTTGTACTTTCGAAGTGGTGACGCCTGGGGTAGGTACTGATAATGATAATAAGCGCTAGGCTCATTGTAGCTGCTAGTGCCCAGTACATTTGTCTTTTCGGGAAAGGTGTACGAGATCTGGGGAACAGTTTGAGAACATTGGTAAACCGCGCTTTTGTGTGAAAAAACCGACGTACATATAGAACCTGAGACACCTATGCTCTGCAACTTTGAGATCTCTAAGAACTACAAACAGTCTACGCAAGTAAACTAATCTGCTTGTTTGTACTTGTAGTCTTCAGGTTTTGATCTCAAGTTACAATTGCGGAGTTGCAGCGTTGCAACGTTGTGAAGCCAGTCCTTTATCTGCCACTAAGGGTGACTTGTCTCCTCAGATCCATGCCAACCCTTTGTATCAGATTTGGCCGCTTTCCTACTTTCTTCGTTACATAGAAAGTTCTGAGCATCTTTGGTCCAAAGCCAGGATCTCATGACAACGTATCTTCGTTCATGCAGACATGGATGGCTTTCTGCTGATACTTGGTCCGTGATCTTGATGCAGCATGGTGGTAACGGTAATACACTTGTTTTCCACCTGTAAGATCTCCTGGCTACTCCTGCTGTCATCCCAGTGAGGAGATTGTTTCGATGCTCGAGTGCGACCAACGCCAATATGCACAGTGTTCAGTTGTAGTACTTCGGGGTGGAGCTCTTCAGCATCTAAGCGGTGAGTGTGTACACGGAATCCACGCTTGTCATCAGTATTACGTGGGGTGCGTGTGGTCCGGTAAAAGACTGCGAAAGCGGGACAACAGCCAATACAGATAGCGACACCCCCCTCGATTATAGACCAGAGACCAAGCCAGATTGGATCGACATCGTCGTCACCACGTGACTGTCGTCCAACTTGAACTGCTCGCAGAGTTGCGAATGCAATGCATACAAACCCGGACGCGAAAAGCGCAATGATGGCTATCTTTCGCCTCCGGCGCACCTGGAGGTTCCAAGCTATTCGGATCGGGAGTATCATTACTGCTGCTGTTAGTTGTTACACGAAATATGGAAAGCGTTGGTGACTTTACTCATAAGATCTGATACCACATCCCCAGCGAATACGGTAAATACGCCTGCCCATTGAAGAGAATGGTTTGAACCACCTGGGCAAATTCCCGTTCGCATCAGTGCTGCGATATCGGAGCAACCTCCAAAACCAACGGTTACACCACCACACAACGACTATCGTGATGGTATTAGTAAAGTTTAATTCGAGGACATGTACGACTAAGAAAATGATGGACTCACAAGTAAATAGGAGATAATCACTATCCACCATAGTCGTGTGTAAGGTCCTGGAAGTCCTTTGATCAACTTTTTGTACAGTGCCATGAATGACAGTTTGACCATCCACAGTGATAACAAGAACAAGACATTACATGCGTTGATCATACGGACACTCCAGATAATGTCTGTCTTTAAAGTTATAGGAGGTGAGATCAAGTGACTTTGCACTCTGTAGATCATAAAGATTTTGGTGGACAAAACCAAGGTAGAAACCGACATGGCAAGAAAAAGGACATAGCCGGTATAAAGTAGGTAGTCTTGCGATTCCACACGCTTTCGTCTCCGTGCCTGAACACAAGCGCGTGCAATCGTAAATATTGTAGCCAAAGCAAGCATCGCTTGAATGACCTGGTTGAATTGCTGTTCAGTCACATAATCGAGTTCATAAGCCGGCGCCATGGTTGGATATGTGCTGTTCGAACTTCTGCGCCGGGATACAGTGTCTTCGTGACCGCCTGAATCTGTCAATCTGGACATACGAGGCCAATTCTGTTATTGCCAACCCTTTCTTGGTCTAACATAACTGTTTCTTGATTGACATTCGTCATTTTCAATCGCAAATCCCCAACTGGAGGAGACCATTGCTGTTTGCTGGTATCCCGGTCGAGCATCGAATTTCACTTCTTTGGGGCTATGTTCCAGAAGCCCGGTATGATGCGATATGGCAACTGGCTAATTCCCTTTTACAGTAAGCCCTCTGAATCTCATACGACTTTTCAACCAGGGTTTTAAGAATTACATATATCCCCGGCATGTCTTCGCCGCCCTTTCCTTGGCTGTATGCCTGCGCATTTCCCAGCAATTGTACAGACTTTTCCATGTAAAGTATCCCTTATTGTCTATTCCGAAATAGCACATACCCAGCTCTGGCACAACCGAAATAGTGGCAAATAAGAGGTGAGTTCACAATGCTATTGCTTCACAATCACAACTTAAGCTCAACTCCTAAAGACCACAAGAAGGAAAGTAACACTTTTGTACTTGCCTAGGTTGTTCGTAGTTCTTAGAGGTCAGTTTTATGCAGAGGAAGTACCTGCGCCCATCTCTGTCGTGCAAGAGCCTGGAAGACTTTGTATCCGCGGGCTCCGCCCTTGCTAAAGGTGTCTCTGGATCCATACCTCGACCTCGGTTCGTACATTGTAGCAGATTCGCCAACTTCAAGACATAAAAGCTGGCTTTAGCGGGTCTTGTATGGCCTACGCGGTCGATGGCGAAAAAGACAAGGGTGCCGGCTGCTGTGCCACTTCTGTGCATGCAGTTGGTGGCACCAGCCTTCCGAGGCTTCCGGAATCTACTAAACGACGCGATGTCGACTCATTGCTCGATCATATCACAGTTCTGTAGGAAACAACAAGCCAATACGTGTTCATTTTTGTCTGTTACTAGGTACTAATGACATCAATATTATTCTTGCCTGCGAAGCTTGATCCAACAGGACTCCGCGGAACTCTGTAAGCTCAATACTTAGGTAGATATTCTATCCGACGGACACAAGATAGGATGCTCCCGAGCCATCTGGAATTTTACTGCCGATGGACTTTTGCGGCACATCTCGGTTCCACCGCAGTCAACCTCGAGCAAGAATCGGAAGAATTGCTGTGTAAAAAAGCTGCACTTAGCTGCGATTCACCACGCAAGCATTCATGTGCATGGCAATCTTAGGTAGCGTAGTATGCGTTGGCAGACCGCTCCTTCTTTGGGTCTTCACACATGCAAAGTTGATAGATGCAAGGAGAACAATTCATACTGCACCCACAATAGAGACAGGGCGTACATAAATGGGGCTCGAAGCTCGAAGCTCGGCTCCCAGCTATCCCGGTACTAAAGATCTCTTGCTGATCACACATCTTCTTTCGAGAGCCATGATCTTCACTTCAGAGGTACTTGGTCAATTTTTCTATTCGTTCGTTGCATCGCATTCGACACTCTTACTGTGTTGTTTTCTTCTGGGACTCTGTCACGACGGAATGAAGGCTATTGTACCCACGAACATGGACTTCGAGCCACACTCTGATTGATCTCATTTTAGTGCAACTTGTGGCGGCGTAGACAGCCGCTGAAAATGATGGAAACTGCGCTGAGTTGTTATCTAGCTAGAAGGTGACGATATATACATGCTCTGAGACGTGCTAGTCCAGGATAGTCAACAGAGGTGACGATCAGGACCTGTAGGACCGACTTGCACCGCAACACAACTCTCTTAAGCTTATCTATGGAAACAATCTCGCACAACAAGACGAGGCAACCTTCACCAACTTTATCAATACATACTGGTCGCGTCAGCAACGCGAAATTACTCCTCAGTGTGTGCTTCAGCCGTCAAGATCCATTGATGTGGCCAACGCCATCTTGATCTCGCGGCTGACGCAGTGTCCCTTCGCTGTTAAGAGTGGGGGTCATTCTAGCGTTCCAGGAGGCTCCAATGTGGACGGTAGCATAACTATCAACTTCGAGAAGCTAAACAGGATAGTCCTTGCTAATGACAAGAAACCTGCCTCATTTCAACCCGGCAATACCTGGTTCGATGTCTACTCCGCTTTAGAGGAACACAATACCACAATCATTGGAGGGCGCGTAGCCAGTGCGGGTGTAGGAGAACTAACTCTTGGAGGCGGCATTTCCAACTTGTCTAGTCAGTACGGTCTTGCATGTGACAACGTCCTGAGCTATGAAGTTGTCACAGCATCTGGAATTGTCCTGAACGTCAGTCAGATTTCGTATCCCGATCTCTACTGGGCTTTACGTGGTGGCGGAAACAACTTTGGCATCGTCACCCAATTCGACGTTCAGGCTATGCCGCAAGGATTGATGTGGGGTGGCCGGCAGATTTATCTTGAGTCCGCTTTCCCTGCGCTGATTCAAGCATACTATAACCTCGGTATGGACGGCAAGGAAAGTGGGAAGGCGCACCAAATTCTTTCCTTAGGTTATAGTGACATGGCAATCGCCTCGCTGGAGCTTGAGTATGCCGACCCTACCCCGAACGCAACGATCTTAGCTGAGTAAAATTCAATTGATGGCTCTATTGGAGATCAAACAAGTATCCAAAGGATATCAGAGCTGACTACTGCTCTTGAAAGCGACAATGATGGTCTTCGGCAAGCCTTCTGGACGTGGTCTGCGAAACTTGAGAAGGAGACCTGACCACCGAGACCAAGGATGTATTCCTTGAAGAGGTCGTAGCCATCACCGACGCAACAAACCTTTCCGCGTCAATTTCTTTCCAGGTCTTTACCGAGCCGATACTGGAGAGGATGGCTGTCCGCGGCGGCAACGCACTCGGTCTATCTCCTGCTAGCGGCCCAATTATGAATTGCTTGATCGCTCTCACGTAGTCTGATGATTCGGATACAGCGCGCCTGCAGAGTTTTGCCGCTCTGGTCAAGGATCGCGCCATTGCTAAAGCTCATGTGAGAGGCAAAGATGTGCCGTATCTATACATGAATTACGCCAGCCCCTGGCAGGACCCAGTTGCTGGATACGGGGCAGCTAATCAAGCGAAGTTGCAGCAGATCAGTAATAAATATGACTCTATGGGCGTATTTGAGAGGCCGCAGCCGGGTTACTTCAAACTGAGTGGCGCATCCATGAGCGGTTCTCCGTAGTTTGGATCGATAGATAAGAAGTGACAGTGCATAGGAAATATGCAGCATGTCTCTTTTACCACAAACATTGCTTGTCGATACAAGACATAGAAAAACAATCTCAACCTGGTAGAATTAGATCTCAGACCCCTTTGGCCATTACATTCTTCAGGGTATGCTTTGTGTGCTCCCACACTCTTTCACTGGTATCTTCCCTTCGAGACTTTGTCCAACTAACAACCTTATTCTCATCACCCCTCTGACCCACCGCGTAAGCGCCGCCTCCCAGCTGCCGCTGCGAGCTGTAAGCAGTCTGCCTAGTCTCGTCCTCCCTGCCTTTTGCAGGGTACCTCTTCGTCGCGAGGAAAACCATGACCTCCCCGCAGTTCACTGGACTCGTCATGTACCAACTCAACAAAATCTTGAAAACTGGCCAGATAACACGAAACCACGTCGGCTGCACGTCGCTGTAAAAGCCTTCTCCATCCACAAGACCAGGGTATATGTGAACGAAGCTGATCTTGCCAGCATACTTCTCAGCAAGCTCCTCGAAGTAGAAAGTTTTCATAAAGCAAGTATTTCTTCGGACACTGGTGATGCCATAGGTTTGCGCTGGAGGTGTGCCAATTGGGTCTTCACCCGGCTTGATGCGGTCTTCCATGTTACCCGCAAAGATCGAGATCACGTGCGCGGTTTCCGAGGATGCGAGCAGAAAGGGAGTTAGATTCTGGATGAATCGCATTCGAGAGTAGTACAAGAGAGACATCTGGGAGTCAAGACCCTCTGAAGTAACTACACGAGACTGTCAGTGCTTGCAAACTGATACTAACAGGTGTTGATTACCTTTCGACTCCTGCAGCGGCGACAGCGCCGGACTCAAGTACAAAGCATCGATTCTGGGAGGACCTCCCGCAAAGGGCGATTCTTCTTCTCTCTGGATAATGATTTTGGATACCTGATCTACCTCATGGAGTAAAGACAAATCGGTCACTTGCACGAACCGCCATTCTGATCCGGGACTGGTCTCGCGCCCGTATTTGAGGAGAGCTTCTGCGCGAGCGACATTCCGTCCAACGATGTAAACACGGAGCTTCGACCCATGTGCTGCGAATGTATTCGCCCATGTTTTTGCTACATAGGACCCTATGCCTGATGTGGCTCCGACAAGTGTGATTACGAGAGGAGGTCCTTCGGGAAGCTCCGCGATGCCGGCGCGGATGGTCTTCAGGTCTGGCATCTCGGAAATAGTATGTTAGAGATATCTCTGCCTGCTGAATACCTACGATAGTACAAGCTTTATACCAACAAGCCATATTGTGTGGTGATACAGATTGCGGAGGCTTGTAAGATGTAGACATAAGCGCTAAGGCGCTTTTGGCCGTAGCTCTAAGCTGTGATTGGTTGTAGACCCCCACCCGCGGCCGCATCGGTGAACGCTGTTATGCCGGTGGACCGATATTTACCACCGTCCGATGTCAAACCGCCCACGAACGCCTCTGAAAGGAACCGCTCAGAAGAGTGATCATACCTAAATACACGAATCATCTAATCAACCTTACAATCATGCAGTAAACGCCTGTGCCGCGGCGAAGATAAAGTACAGTCTGTCGGCTACAGTAGGTTAGCGGGGCTGAGATGGGATAGCCGATAGGGGATTTACATGAATAGTGATTGATGCTGTTGAGAATATGAGACATGTTGTATGAAAGTCAATCAAATGTGTGTGTGTATAGTTGGGTCTCTCAGTGGTTGGGTGGTTGGGTGTCGAGGTGTGTGGGAGGTAAGAGCGTCAAAGCAAGACACAGGGTTAGCTATGTAGTCGACAAAACCGCTCAGGAAGCATCGGTTGCTTCGTCTTCAGAATGGATGTCCACCAAGTTAGGTGGTAACCAGGGCCTCTATTCACTGATTACCGTCTGTAGTAACCAAAAAGGGTAGTGACTAGAGCTATCATTCACTGTCCGCTATTTGTATTCCTCGAGACTAGCTCAAGCAGCGACCCGAATCTCATCATCATATTCAAGGCTTATAGAAACCTTATACGTTTAATACCCATCAATGAACTTCCAGCCATCGCGGCTTCGTCTAAATCCAAAAATACCGTCAAATGTATAACACCTCGCTACTCTCACCAGCTTCACGCCCTGTCAGGGGTTCTTTGTGTGGGTATGGGAAGTATGAGGGTCAAAGAGGCACCCATGGCTCGCTTTATAACCTTTGTTGGCTCAGAAAGCATGGTTTGCTCCGAACTTCACAGCGGATATTCACCAAGGCGCAGGCGTCAATAGAGTCGATGTTCATAAACACAGGAAGGTGCACCCACCGTCACAGAGTAGAAGCCATGTCCGCAGTCAACAAAATTCAGTGTATAACGGAAAGCGCGCTCTTGTGACAGAAAAAATGACAGATGAGAACTGACTTCACTACTCTAATACTCCACAATCACAAGTTGATCCCAGATTAGAGAGGCTACAAGTAGAAACAGGCAAAAGTATCTCACTCACGTAGCCATTTGTAGTTCTCAGACGTGTTCATTGCGTTCATTTTGGCCTCGTCAGCATCTTTGCAGACGGCCTTATGTCTACTTCACTATCCCTTTCAGAACATTACACGTGACGTCATCACTCCCATCTAGCCACGCTCACTACCTCTCAGCCTGACTGCCTGACCGTACTTCTGCAGCTTAGTAATAAGCTGATCACCCTGCTTGACGACGTCGCCATACTGCTTATTCTTGTCGTCGGGGCGGTTGGTCTCGATGATGCCCTTGACGCGGTCGATGGTGCAGGGAATGCGGTCTGCGGCGATAAATTTGGCGAGATCCCTGGATCGTATTAGCTCTGTTTGTGCATAGGTGAAAGATGTTTGCTTACTTGTCAAGGAAATCGACAGTCACACCAAAGTCGTTTGCCATGCTCTGCAGCCCAACGACGCGGTACGACTGCAACAGCTGCTGGTAGCCCCGCAGACGCATCTCGCGCACGTACCATGCACGGTGCTCGTGCAGGTAGCGGTCCTGGCTGAGGAAGTTGGTCTCGACCTCACCAAGGGCAGTGAAGAAGTGCTTGTAGTTGCCCTCGTACAGGCTCTTGACCAGCTTGGACAGCGGCGAGAAGTCGATAGCGACCTCCTTGTCCTGCTGGCCGCCGAGCGTTGTCAGGTTGACGGCTGCCGGCGCGGGTGTGGCGCTCGAAGTCGATGCGTCGGTCATCTCCTCGTCGCCGGCGGACGGCCCTGCGGATGTCTGCCCTGTGATCGCCGATAGGCGCTCCTCTCCGCTGCCGACAATGGCCTTGATCTCGGGGGCGTCTACGACCTTGGACTTGAAGTCTACGCGCTTCAGCGACGAGGAGCCGGCAAGGATGGCGTAGACGACGAGGTTGGAGTAGCTGCACAGCTCGTAGCTGGTGAATGTGGACAGACTGTCGAGGAGCAATGGCGCAGCCTGTGCGTGTGACCTGACTGTCAGCAGGTGAAGTCCGGTGTAGGCCTTCAGGCGGTTCCTGCGGTCCCAGTCGCCGCCGCTCTCGACGAGGGCGCTCGCGCGCTCGATGGTCTTCTTGGCCAGCACCTTGTCGCCGAAGAACAGGGCGAGGCGTATTATGGCGAGAACGATGTCGATCTTGGTGCCCAGGATGCCTGTCTTCTCGAAGATGGCCTCGTAGCTGGCAATAGCCTTGTCCTGCGCAGTGTTAGCCTACCAGTCGTACGAGCTGCATACGACATTTCCTACCTTATCGCCTATGCGGTTATACAGCTCTGCCCGCTTGCCCCGCGCTGCCTGGACCTCTGTCTCGCCCGCCTTCTCCGCCGCCTCGTCTTCCTCTTTCTGTATAGCCTCGAGCTCCTTCTCGTTCTCAGCGCGCAGGCTCTCATACAGTTTCTCGTCCCAGGCCAGCGGGCCATCTAATGAGGGGTTCCGTGTGGCGAGCATGCTGGCGATACTGGCGGATGGTCGGCGGTGGCTCGTGGGCTGGTCGGCGGAGCCCTCGCCGGGCGCATTCAACACGCCCTCTGCGGGATGTGCGAGGTACCGGTACAGCGGAGCCATTTTGTTCTCCTGGATGGCATCCTGCACCGTCTTCAGCGACGATTGCTTGGCCGACTTGGAGGCGGCGGGATTGGTGAGCTGGAAGACATGCTGCGCCAGCTGCAGGTCGGGGTACTTGGCGAACTGCGGGTCGCCCATGGTTGCTGCCGAATGTGTAGGTGTAACAGTGAAGGAGTGACGGGCGAGAGTGGAGGTGGAGGTGGAGGTGGAGGTGGACGGTAAAGGTGGCGTGGGCGTGGACGTGGACGTGGTGTTGTTTGAATGACCGATGGGAGAGCTCGAGGTGATGCAACGCCGCACGGACTGCACCGCACCTTCCGTCGCCGCAACCTTCAGCCCCATCTGAACCTTTACAAACTGCACTCTTGAGACGAACACATTTCCAGATACGTCGCCATACGCCGCAATTAACTGCCTTCTGTGAAGCTACCACCCGAACCACCATCACTGCTGCACATACGCTCACCTCCACCTCCACCATGGTCGAGAAACGCGGCCGTTCCCGGTCGAGGTCGCGGTCAGGCTCACGATCTCCTCCACGACAGCGCAAACGTCCCGGCGCTGCCTCCCGAATCTCCGTCGCAGAGCGCGAAGCTGCCCGTCGCCAGCAGCTTGAGCGCGAGGCACAGGCCGCCCGCACCGCACAGCAGGAAGCAGCGTCTCGCGGGGTGCACGATGTGGTCAAGCAGCATTATAACATGGTCCCCGAGCGCGGCCGTGAATGGCGTCAGACGGACAGCAAGATCAAGGGCCTGCGCAGCTACAACAACTGGGTCAAGTCGTCACTGATCCAGAAGTTCATCGGCGAAGAGCGCAACCTCAAGATCCTCGACATTGGCTGCGGCAAGGGCGGCGACCTGCAGAAGTGGCAGGCCTCGCGCAAGGTCGAGCTGTACGTGGGCTGTGATCCCGCAGATGTGTCCATCAAGCAGGCCAAGGACCGCTATGCCTCGATGCAGAAGAAGTCGCGGCGGCTCTTTCACGCCGAGTTTTACGCAAAAGATTGTTTCGGCGAGTGGCTGGGCGACATCCCCATCATTAGAGACGTCGGCATAGATCCGGGCGTGGGGCCAGGCAATGCCGTCAGCCAGCGCTGGGGCGGTGGCGGCTGGGACATGGTCACCATGATGTTTTGCATGCACTACGCCTTCGAGTCTGAAGCCAAGGCTAAGGGCATGCTGCGCAATGTGGCCGGCGCGCTGAAGAAGGGAGGCCGCTTTATCGGCTGCATTCCTAATTCTGACATTCTGTCCAACAAGGTCATCGACCACCACAAGGCCAAGGGCACCGCCCCTGATACCAAAGCAGACGACGACGACGACCGGCCAACATTTGCGAGCGACGACGAGGATGACTGGGATCCGGAAAAGAGTCTCGACAGCCCCAGGCCCGAAGACACCGAACACGCCGAGGACAAGAAGGGCGAGGACAAGGCCAGCAAAGACGGCAAAGACAAGGTCGAAGATGGTGAGGTCGAAGAAGACGGCTTCTCTTTCGGCAATGACATCTATCGCGTCAAGTTTAGCGGCCACACACCCACAGACGGGACCTTCCGCCCGCCCTTTGGCTGGAAGTACTTCTACTGGCTCGAAGAGGCCGTCGAAGCCCCCGAGTACGTCGTCCCCTGGGAGGCTTTCCGTGCGCTGGCCGAAGACTACAACCTCGAGCTGCAGTACCGCAAGCCTTTTAGGGAGGTCTGGGATGAACAAAAGGATGACCCTGAACTGGGGCCATTGAGCGAGCGCATGGGCGTCAGGGATCGCAGGACAGGCAGCCTCCTTACGAGGGAGAATGAGCTAGATGCGAGCGACTTCTATCATGCGTTTTGCTTTTACAAGGTATAGAATACTCACATGAGAGATATTCACGGTTCTGTATCATTTTCTACGAGCCTGGCGTTGGAACCTTGGGACCTTGGGATAGCATTGTTATGCATTGCGGCATCTACGGATAGCAGCACGGAAAGGGCTCTTTGATCAACAAAAATATAATACAACATTTCACGAGCATAACGAGTCGAATTTACTTGTGGGTGCAGCAATAATGATGAGACTGTGAATCAGCTTCTCCAGTCTGTAAAGTACGCAGGCGTACTTGAGAGAACGAAGTACAAGTGACATATCGACTGCCGCTGACTTGTGAGAATCCATGGGAAGCACGCGACAGGATGCTTTCAATCACAAAGATCAGATCATTCACGAAACAACGCGACTTCACGTGCAGAAGGATGCAGCAATCTGCCCCCGGCTCCAAGGCACGTCGACTTGCGTGCTCGTGACTGGGGCAATTTTGCCGAGGTTGTCACAAGCTTTCCCCAGGTTGTCACTGCCGCTTTCGCAACCGCAACCGCAATCGCATCATTGCTATCTCGCTTCGTCTCCCGCTCGACGACACTACCACCTGCACCGTCGACTTTCGTACTCACCTACGACGGGAGAATCTCGACCGTCACTGCACCCAGCATACCGAAAGATCGGACTTGCTAGTAGTCCCGCGATAGCCTTGCAACCAGCAACCACCCGCTCGGTAACGCCATCATCATGGTCGCAGACGCCCTCGTCTACCACCCTACGGTAGCCCACTACCTCAAGTTTGTGGCCACAACTGGTACGTCCGCAAGATTCGCTCTTTCACTCCTAAAGCCCTCGCTTCTCTTCCTACACCTTACCTTCTCCATGGCCAAACCGGCCTTCAAGCAGCCTAACATCCCCCAGTCGGCCGCGATAAAGTCCTCCGCACAGTTCAGTACTTCGCACGTTTCCTGGCATGGTACCTCTACCGCACAAACCGGCCTCTCAGCAGCATCGCGCCCTTCGACGCGACCAAGAAGCAGCTCGGCACTGCGCGCAAGCTGATGCGCGTGGGCAAGTTTGTCGAGCACTTCAAAGCCGCCGCCATCGCCTCGGACAGCACTTCCCTCGACCCCATTATCAAGGCCACCACCGTGGGTCGCCAGCTCGGCTACGCTACCTACATGCTGTTAGACAGCGTCAACATCCTGGACGCCACGGGCATCCGCAAGAGCGCACATGGCGCCACCCTCCTGCGCAACGCCAACAAAGCCTGGTTCTCGGGTATTGCGTTCAGCATCGTTCAGGGCGTATATGCGCTGTACGGGTTGCAGGGACGGGCAAAGGTTGTCTCTGCGTCAGCGGATCCGGAGAAGGTTGTTGAGCAGAAGAAGCTTGCCAGGGAGTTGGATGCGGTGAGAATCCAATTGCTCAGCGATCTGTGCGACGTCACGATCCCCGCGGCGGCCCTAGGGTGGGTGAATCTGGATGATGGGATTGTTGGATTGGCAGGCACCACAAGTTCGCTGTTGGGAGTCTGGAGTCAGTGGAAGAAGACTGCGTAGGGCGGAGTCTGGCATGTATATCTACAAATGGAAAAGATGTTTTTCTCCCTCTCTTCATTCCTCCCCTGAGAACTACAAATCGCTAAGGAAATGAGAATATCTTGTTTTGTCTCAATTGTAGTCTCCAGGATTTGTTTTTTACAATGTGATAGTAGAGTAACTGCGTGGTGAATTTAGTCGTTATATGCCACTATTTACGTTGTATCGTTTTGTTAGGGAGTGGGTGGGTAGCGTGGAAGGGAGACTGGTGGACGAGGTGACTGGGGCAAATAAGGTGAACGATGTTGTGAGTCGTAGCTAAGTGGATTAGATGTGCTGAAGGGTGAAGTATTGATAGTCGAAGAAGGAGGGGATAAGATCCGGTCTTTTTCCAAGCGCTGTTGCCGCGAGCCAGCTGTACAAGGTCAAGCATAGTCTCACATGTCGCAGTGAAGGCTCCATCACTGCAAGCTTACATGTCGCAGTGAAAGCTCACTCCAAGCTTGCCCAAAGAGCAAAAAGAATGGGACACGACGCGAATCGAACGCGCGCCTTTCACATTTTTGATGAACACTCAAATCCTAGTGATCTGAAAGACCTGCGCACCCTTTGTTGACCCTGACAGTCTAAGGCTCCTCCTGGAGCTTACCAATCACAATCTGTAAGACTATGGTTCTGTCAAACCAGGAAGTGATAAGATTCGCGGCGAAACAGGGCCGACGACTCAACCGCAGAGCAGAACTGTCGAGTTCGGTCGCCGGTGGCGGGTCGAGGCTTAATTGGCCAACCTTGGTTCGTGTGAATGTAGACCACTCTACCACGTGTCCTGGTATTTGATGGAATAGTGACGGATGTTTGGGTATATAACTGGCAAGGAAGCCAGTGAAAGTAAATGGGGGAATGTTTTTAGGTTCGTTACTCTTTGCTTTCGTTCTTCTCTTCTTTTATTTTGGCCTTTGGCCAACTCTTATTTTCGAACAGCTGTCCACCGATCTCATTGTCATTCAAACCTGCATGTTTGGGTCAGCGCAACGGTCAGGAAGGAGTCTCCAGAGTCCGCCTTTATAGTAGGTATCGCTTTCTACTTTCTGTGTCATTGGCATATCATCTAGCACCAAACAGATGTGACGAAATATACTGGCGGTGTCAGACTGCGCAGTCCGGTCTCTGTGAGTGTCTGAATACATGACCCTCAGGGCATGTCCATCCAAATTACACCGTCCGCTCCTTCTAGTTGACCTTCAGAGGTCATGATCGCCAACTGTGCAACTTCAGCCTCACCAATCGTCTCAGTTGTCCGGCTAGCCGTGCTGTTTCCTTCCATAACTATGGACCGATACCAGCCGCCGCATCTCTACAATCCAACCTCTGCGTCTCTGGAGAATTGCACCAGAAGACAACACTCCTCTGCCTACAGATGATGCGAGGTGCCGGGTACGTGTAGCGATTTTGCGCTCGCCGCACCCGACCTCCTCCGACAACCTTTCTTCTACCACCATGCGTGTAGAATCCTCCTTCGGCCACGCCGGAGACTGCATTTAGGGGACTCGCCTGTTGGAACTGTAGACGAGGTAGTAGCCCGAGCTTATAGCTTTGATGGAAACGACTCTACATGAACAGCTCGTAGAGCCTAAGTGCAGGGACAACCTTTCTTTTGCCACCATGCTAGCAATCGCCCCGAGTAGATGGGGTACTTAAAACTTATCTTGTCACGATTTTTGTTCAACCTACATCAGAGTCTTCTCTGACATGAGTATGTGTCGTGGGTCCCCCAGGCGCAAACTCCTTCTCGAACAAGCTTTCTTCTGCCACCATGCGCGCAGTACTCTCTTCACCTCCCTGTTGCTCCGGGATACCACAGCTCAGCAACTGAGGCAGCCTACTCCAGCAATTTGCACGACGCAACACACAGCCAATTAATACACGTAAGTCTCTCGCATGTCACTTACTTCATCACACTGACGTCCATCAGCCTCTACAACATGAAAGACATCGCTCAGTTCACAGACATTGGCCAAGTACACCGCCTCGAGAACAAGCATAAACAGGGCAGTGAAGGCGAGCACAAGCGACCTGCCGGCGCGAGAGCTGTCGATGGTATCGAGCCTTTCGCCTCTGATGTGCTGCGGGTAGTACCACCGTATTCAGATGCTGCAACGGAGGTAGATTTGCAGTCGCAGGCGACAACCAACCATTACTGATCATTGTCTGGCCTCTTTTCCTGTGACGGTGGTACTGTATGCGCCATATCAAGGCTGAATGGATGGACTTTTTCATCATTAAGTATAAACCATCTGGAGTCCGGGAGAGGTGCTGTGGATACCATAGTGCTTGCTTCCAGTGCAAGGCGGGCATTTGCTCTGCGGCGTAGTGGAACATAGCGTGGGACAGGAATTCTCCCGTGCGAATACAATTGTTGAAACAAACATTGCCTCGCAAGATTGTGCAGGTCATGACATACATGAAAAGCTTATTTCGCCTGTCTTTTCTGTGCTTCGGCAACTGTCTTGACGTGACTGTGACTTATTCCTAAGCCAGTGACAATCGGTAGTCTAAGTAATGGCTCGGAGCTCTTGACATCAAGCTTTCATCACTGAGTATCGGCTGAACAGGTTGGAGTCGCTACGTTTACATTCAGTGTCTCTCCTTCTGCAAGCTAAGACGGCGCTGAAGTTGCTGGAGAGTGTGCAATGCGGCGTGTAATATGCAAGCAGGACCAGGATTGGGTTAAGTTAAGCACAGTGTACGGTATTTCCTATTGGACTACAACCGCATGTCAAATACGAAAAACATGGCCTTTCAGCGTCAAAGTCCCCCTGGTATCAGACGTTTACAAATATCTCAATTCAGAGTCCGTCGTTTCCCACACGCCACACAACTAAACCCTTTACAACCGTAAATTATCTCCTTCGCAAACAACTCCAAAGCACTATCCACAGCAGAACATCATCCTTAGTACTACTGAAAAAACCATTGTTCTCGTGAAACATATTATATTGTACACTACACACTAAACCAATCGCACCACGTCCCCAGCTCACCACTTAAGCCCCTTCTTATCATTCTTACCATCCCCACCCTCCTTAGGCAAATCATTCAAAACTACGAAAGGAGACCGTCCCACACAAATCGCCACATGGCCCATAGCCCCCGTACACTCGGGCCCCTCTGCGAAAAGCGTCTTGGTAACCCCCGGCACCAGCCCGCTCATCAACTGCTCGACGGGCACCGACACGGCCTGCGTCGCGGTGCTCACCAGCGTGGCCATTGTCGTCTGCGTGACGAGCACTTTTGTCGGCGAAGGTGCAACCGTGCCTGTTGTCAAAACAGCGACGTGCGACGTCTTCGCAAGCGCAGCGTCGGCGTCGGACAGGCGGCGCAGAACGTGCGTCAGGAAGATGGCGAGGCCCGTGATGCCGCCTAGCAAGGTGAGGGTGAAGAGGAGGAGCAGGGTGATGCGCGCTTTGTGGGCGCGCAGGAGGGCGCGCAGGTACGAGGTTGATTTTCCGGGCCGCTGGGGGAGCTCGGGGAAGGGGTGCTTGGGGGGAGGATTGGACTCTTCATCTGGGAGGGAGAAAGAGGAGGGGGAGGGGAGGGTGGTGGGCATTGTTGTTGCTGTTGTCATTCTTGGTTCTGTTGGTGTTAGGGGACGGTTTGTTGTTTGTTGTTTGTTGTTGTGGGTTTGGATTGTGGTTGTGGTTGGCTTTGTTTGTGGAGAAGGAAGGTGGGCGGTGGGAAAAGCATGATATGAGAGATGGGGGAGGCGGATTTGGGGGTTGTGGGTGAATGGTGGAGAGTGCATCATGTGAACGGCGCAGTCGAAGGTGTGAGCACTGTGTGCTTCAACTTGCCCGACATTTGACGTGTTGTTCAAAGTAGGCACATCACGTTTTCTTTAATTGACTGAATTTAACGCCATCTTCCTCGAAACGCTTTTCTCAAACCGGTGTGCGCAAAGTATATCGAGCAACGCGCGATGTACTGCGCGCTGCTAGCTTGAAACAGCATTCCTCGCAGCACAAGACTAGCAAGAGTGTTGAGTACCTCAGGCTCATAAACGGAGGCCACATGGGGCACTTTTCTCCATGGGGAATTTGAAGAAGTTACTGGGTGTATTTGCTTTTCTATTCTGTCTCTCAGTTCGTTTTTTCAATAGTGCCGAACGGTCTCTTGTGACTAGAATTCAAGACTCTTGGAAAGATAAAGTGTGGTCGTCACCGTGGCCTAGGGTGAGATGTCACAAGACATTGTTAATATTGAACGCACAGTGTCGGCATTTGATTTTGGATCAAGGTCCTTATACATTATCAAATCACAAATCCATCAGGTCAGGTGTTCTATCGGACCAAAGTATTTCCATTTCACTACGTCCATCAACTCCTCACATCCGCGTGAGTATCCCATAATTTTCCGAGCCAATGTCCAAGCAGGCTTCCTCACCCAAACGACGTAGAAGTCCTACTCAACATGCCTGCCGCACCTCAAGAGCAGGACACGCAGACCCATCGGGCACGCTGGTTGCTCTCGCAGTGCGTGCTGTGGCCAGCCCAAGCGGAGCAGTGCGCCTCACATTGCGACTTCAGCGGCCAATTGCCCGAGAAGAGACATCCGCGAGACGGACCGCCTCCCTTCACCGGCTCCAGGTCCGCAGGCGCGGTTGTGTGTACGTTATCAGTGGCAGTGGCGGTCGTAATAGCAAGACCCTTCTTGGTGAGAATCGGACGAAGCGCCGCCCCGGGGACGACTGTGGGCACCACAGTCACTGTTGTGGTGGCGAGATCCGGAATGAAGATCTTCGGGACGTGCGTGGTGGTGTTGACAACAGTCGTGGCGTTCTCAAGGACGATCTGAACTTCGAGGGAAGCTGTGGGGGAGCTGCTCACCGTGAAGGTGGCTTCTGGAACCGCGACATTACTGTGGTGTGTGCATGTGTAAGCGGCGACACAGATGATGAGGATGATGAGACCGAGCGTGACTGCGATGCTCACTGCACCGAAGATGCGCGTCTTGATGGACCAAGGGCGACGGCCGGTGAACCGGTGCTCTACGTTGCCAGGGCAGAAGGGGTAGTTTGGATCCTGATGATTGAGAGGAACGACTACTTTCTCGGGAATTTGCGCGGTTGAAGCCATGTTTGGAATTGGTGGAGGGTGGTTGCGCAGGTGTGGTGATCAGGTTCAAAGGGTAACAAGGTGCGAAGATTATGTATTATACGAGAGGCGCATTATCTACTCCTACCGTTCATCGCTATGAAGGAGTAACATACTTCATGTGAAAAGAGAACAGATAGTGAAGGGTAGTCTCGCTCATGACAGGGCTTCCACCGTGAGTCAATGACAAGGTCAGCTGATTGTATCGCGCTCTACCAGCTCTAGCCGCTTTGCACCTGCAATGGACTCGGCTGATTAGAAGTAAAGAGCAAACCTGACTGATGAATTGTGTAGTCATGACGATAACGTTCTGACCAATCTGGAACCCGCCAGTTAGACCAGATAAAACTCCGATCGAAAGCTGTCGCCCGCCATTGTTGAACTATGCCAACAGGCTGCCTGGATCCGATAAGGTGTAGTAGTCGTGACATTGAAAATTGGCCAGAAAGTCTTCCAACAAGCAATCGGCGCAGCAACAGTGTGCGAGTCAAAACCTCCTTCTTTTTTATTTTCGCCAGCGAACAGACGCAGGCTATAAGAATGGCTTTTGGCAAGGTCTGATTTGAAAGAAAAGTGCCGGTTTCGCCACCGGCACTCAGAGGCACTCGGTGGAAGAGATACCCCCGACAGGCGAGCATCCCTGCTGATCAACCGGACATCGCGAGGTTTGTGCGAAGCGAGAGGCTCGATGATGCAATTTCACGGTGTGTGCGGTCAGACGCTTCACCGGGCATGCCAGCTCCAGGTATGCAGTCTGACCCATTCTTGCTCGGAAAGGGGCCGGGTGTGGTTTGGTGCTTCCGAGGGTTGGGCAAGAACGCGGAAATCCTCATCTGTGACATATTCCTGAATTTTCTTGTTTGGCTGCGCAACGCCAGCCAGTTGCGCCTGTGTGGCTTTTCGCTTGAGCGTGTAGTTGAATGTTGAGTTCATGGTGCCGTTGGTGATGGGAGACTGATGATGCTGGTATTGATTTGGTATGCTGACTCGTATAATCCGAGTCGAACTCAGATGACCGTTGATGCTGTTGAAATGCTAGGACGCTTGCTGAAAACGCTGGAAGATGCCGGACTGAACGGAAATGCTGACTGAATGATAGGGGAATCCAAGGGCTTTGAAGAGTGTGTTGAATAGGAAAGGCCACAGGAGTGTCCACAGAAGTTTTGGTGATGCGCTTTAGCGAGTTTCAGCTGCGACGAACCTTACCGTGGTAGGATCCTACAGCGCGCCTATAGTCGTTGTCTGAGACTCGCGCGGTGCCTTCAAGCAGTCGAGGAGATTAGAGCGATGTGTTGGTAGTGTCTGGCAGTCAGGTTCAAAGGAGGGAGCCTGAGGCATTGTTCGTGTGAGATGATCGAGAGGGGGCGATTGTTTGCTCGTCTCACGCCAAGCCGGAGCACACCGCTGCCATGCGATTATCTCCGTCTGATATGTCCAGACACGCGCCAGGGTATTGCATGCAGACATTGAAGTCAGTAATGCATGACCCTGATGCAAATAAAGGAGATGGAGTTGTGTTGAAGTTCAATACACTACGTAGCGGCGTGCAAATAAGCATCTATGTTGACAAGAAGGTGTGTGACCTTGGCGTGCGAGCTGCAATACTGGCCTGACGCACATGCCGCATAGTCCTGCACGGCTCTACAGTTTGACGCGTTGGGGGGGACGACGAGGCCTGTTCTCCCGGAAGATCAATGGTCAATGTGAGATGGTGAGCTCAGCAAGGCCGGCGTTGCAGGAACCATTGGTGATTATGAAAGACCAGGGACGCGTCATGACGAAGGATTGCGGATACGACCGCGCACGCAGTTATGGTGTTGATTGCTCATCGGCTCCTCTGGCTCTGCGCAGTCTGCCTCGCGGCGAGGATGATCGCAGGGCGTCGACATGCAGGCACGGTCGGAGTTGCTCAAGCGCTTTCAGGAGGCTGTGCACGGTGCAGACACGGTGAAACTGTTGCTCGAGCTTTATCCACTCGACGAAAGACGTTACGGCGCACAACAACAGCTTCGCGGCATATGTGCCGATCACGAGGCCGTCAGCCAGACGAGCACAGGTTGAGTGAATGATAGAGAAGGAGCCTCCGAACCTGCCAAGAAGGTACCGTTTGGGTTTGAGGCTGCGTCCAAGAATAGCGGCCGACGATCGCTTCGCTTGACCTGGTTGGGGAAGGCGCAAGCGGGGCGGTAGCATGGTTTCAAGCAAGCTGCGGCGCTGCGCCTGCGTAACGCGTATTGACGTGAACATTTCAACATGACGACTCCTGCGGGCCAGAAAGTCGCTCACACGCTCCTTTGCACTCAACGCCGCCACACATACATACACTGAGGATACCCAACGCTGTGCGATTCACAGCACGTGGGATGTCACCATGCTAGACGAGAACCTCCCCAGTAAGTGCCGATACCGTGGGCGCGCAATCGATTGCACTATAGCCGCTAATGTACCCCAGCTTTTTTCCTCAAGGCCACGGACAAAGCCAACAAGCACCTTGAATCCTTCCTGTTCACCCAAAACGGCTCTGAACCTGAAGCGCAGTATGCTCTCAAGCACGTCGACCCCGCCGCGACCTCGGCGAAGAACACATACGCGGTAGCCTTGTTCGACTCGCACTCCCCAGACATCCTGTACGGCGAGGTGCTGGCCAAGCCTGGCTGGTCACACCCAACACTGTCACAGGAAGAGATACGCAAGAATGGCGGAGTGCCGCCTCCACCCGAGCCCATCTATCCCGACCAGTTCGCGATCCAGCTGTACAACCCGGATATACAGATCATCGTGAAGGAGCAGAAGTCCAAGTGGAGTGGAACGCAGAGCTGGGAGTTCAGCATACCGCAGGTCACCTTCCGCACACCGAGTGCTTCGACTCTCGACCGAACCCAAAATGACCCTGCGGCGGATGCATCGACACCCCGAGTCAACTTTGTCTGGCGCAAGGAGGGCCGTTATGGCAAGGACATGACGTGCTACTTGACAGGCAAGTCGACAGATCTGTTGGGCAAGAAGGCCAAAAAGAGCAAGGAGCCTGACATTGCCGTGGCTCTTTTCACCATGCTGAAGGAGATGACTATCATGGAGCCGAATCTGTACCGCGTTGAGATGGAAGACTACAAGGGGCTGGAGGTGGTGCTGCTGCTGAGTGCGGCTGTCATTCGGGACATTTTCATCCACAACCAGCGAGAGGCTTTCCACATCGTCGACCCTGTGGGCCGCAAGAACAGTGGTGGTATACTGACGCGCAAAGCCTCGTCGCCTCTCACAGGACCTGGCGTCACTCCGCCTATGATGACACCGCAACCTCCTCCTCCTCCTCCATACACAGGACCATCGCAATATCCTTCCGAGAAGGCGGCAAAAGCATCCTCGGGTAGTGCACAGTCCGCAGCGAAAGCTGCTGCATCGACCCCTGCTAGCTTCGCCAATCGCGCTGCGCAACGTTCCTCCTTGCCACCTCTGCAGACACAGTCGCAGCCACAGCAATACCCTCCCCGTCTCCAGCAGTCAAGTTCTCGACCACAGCAACCTTCTCGAAGCCACCAAAACCCTGCGCAACCGCAGCGCCTGCCTCCGAGGACGACCCAGAGACCACAGCAGCCTACACAGGTTCCACCTCAACAGCCACCTCGACTTGATCCGCGCGCGCAATGGGAGATAGACGCAGAGACCTCTCGTTTGAAAGCTGCTGTCGAGGCTGAGGCTCGCGCGCAAAAGAAGCAAGAGGAGGCGGCCCGCAAGGCGCGCCGTAAAGCCGAAGCCGAGGAGGAACGAAAGACGATGCAGTTCCTGGAAGACGAACGCAGAGCTAAAGAGAGGGAAGAGAAGGAGCGTCGCCGTAAGCAGGCAGAAATCGACAAGGAGACTGAGCGTCTGCGCAAGCAATTTGGAGATCAGTCACACTTGCTCGGCCCACAGCGTCCTCAAACGCAGTCCCACCGCCATTCGATGGCACACGTTCAGTTTCAAGCCCCACAGTCTGGCCCGTCCCGACCGCAGCAGCGTCCGGCACCAGTACCCACGCAGCCTGCGTCCTCTGCAGGTTCCCACCGACCGACAGCAAGCGTGAGCAGTTTCTTCAGCAACGGCCTGCCGAAGCCACAATCGGCACAAGCCCCCATGAAGGCCAAGAAGAGCTTCTGGGGACTGCGGACGAACAGCGAGACCAACGCTGAGAAGTTGAAAAAGAAGAAGAGCAGCATGTTTTAGGCGACTATGGCTGCGGACGGAAGGCAGCCTGTGCATATACGGCGTACCTGGCGTTTCTAGCCCTCCGCTTGGAGAAGCTGGACTTTATTTCAGAGAAGATTGCCTTTACGATACCACCTTTAACGACCATAGCGAATTCAGTTACCTCTCTCCACTTCACTGCTCCACCCTTGCTTACTGACATCCCGCAGCGCCAAGATACGGCTGGTCTTGGCATCTTAACAACCCATTACCACACATTGCGATACTGCCAGCGGATAATTCCTATGTGCCCGCCATATCTTCATCGTTCATTATCCATTGATGAGCGAGTTTCGTTTCCGCTTTCTGACCGGACAGCGCCTGCCGCATTCGTTTCGCCAAGACTAAAACTTGCTCATTGTGAGCACGTTTCTCAGGGCACGAATGCAGGGTCACAGCTATAGCTCGCGCCACAGGCACTCGCCCTCGGCTAGCCTACATGTTTGGTAGGCTTGTGGACCAATTGGTGGACTTGAACTTCTGTGAAACGCCAGTCATCCAATCGCTACGACGCCCCTGGAGTTCACAGACGGTTGGCTCGCGGCAACAAGAAGCGAGCCCAAGAAATGAAGTAGCTCTAGATGCGCGATTGCGGAACCTCTGGGTGGGTCAGTTGCGGGTGAATGTAGCTGTAGTACAAAAGGAAGGCGCTTGCGAGTATATCATTGTTTGTCCATTGCTCTCTCTCCTCCACCACACCGACTCACGGCATAACCAACCCGAGAAGACCATATCAATCACCATGCTCTCCAACACCCTCTTCACCCTCACTGCCCTTGCTGGCAGCGCTGCGGCGCACTACAAGCTCCTCGCACCCGAATGGCGAGGGGACTCTTTTGAGGGAACCGCCAGCCAGTGGATCTTCCCCTGTACGTCTTTCTCACCATACCTTTTCCCCCTCCGCGCATCGTCCACTCAAGACCTACCCCCCTCTTCCCACATGCTCACACACCCACTAACGCCTCTCAGGCGCCAACGTCAATGAGACAACCGACATGGCCAGCCGCACCCAGTGGCCCGTGACAGGCGGCTCCGTCTCGATCAACGGCTCGCACGACCACGCCCTCACCTACGTCAACCTGGGTCTCGGCACTAACGTGACAAACTTCAACATCACGCTCGTCGACAACCTCAACCAGACCGGAAAAGGCGAGTTCTGCCTCAAGAACGCCGGCCAAGCGGCCCTCGAAGCCGGGCTCAAGGCTGCCGGGTACAGCGGCTTCGACGACGCGAGGCTGAACGGCTTGCCCGCTTCGGTGCAGGTTATCCAGCTGGGACACTCGGGGAGTGCGCTCTACAACGTGAGTCCTGTTCAGACTGTATTCTCAAGATTGAAGAAAGGGGGCAAGTGACTAATTTAACCGCCCAGTGCGCGGATATCGTCTTCAACTCCACCGCCCAGCTGCTCGGCGACGACCAGTGCAAGAACGGCACCGGCGTGAGCGCCCAGGAGATCGGTAACTTGGAGGAGTCTGCTACCAACACCAGTGGTGGCGCGTCGCCTTCTCCCAGCTCCGGTGCTGCGGCGGGCTTGATGGCGCCTATGGCCGGGACGGGACTGGTTGCTGGGCTGTTGGCCTGGGGGCTTTTGTGAATGCGGTGAGATGGAAAGCGGCGGTAATGCTTTAGGGTTTTAATGATGGACACGATGGATGATGATACCTTTGCGAGTTTGGATACGAGAGTCTTGGTCTGAGTGGATTGAAGAATGTCAGTGTGCTGTCACATATGGTGGTGTGAGACTGGAGCTAGCTACGGCATCGTGATTGGTGCGAGCTAGGTAAAGAAAAGATACCTCCTTACGACAGATGCACAGTCTATTGACCACACTCTATGACCACACTCTATAACTACAGTCTATTGCCCTTTCTCATCTAAACGCTTTAAACGTACTAAGCCACTGCTCAGAGAAAGCAAGACGTAGACAGTCCACCCAGCCTCAACCGCAGCGCCTCGAGCCCAGAGAAGCAGGAACCATCGTCCCCTCCTACTCACGCCCCTCATAACCCTTTCCTCCCTGCATCTCTCTCATGCAACAACTCCTTAACATGCTCACTAAGCCAGTAGTCATCCAGATCAGCGACCCGCATATCCTTCGCGCCCCTTATCGTCCCCCTACATTCGCTGCTCTTGCACAGGCAATCAAAAGGCTGCACCATACTCCACTCGGTACTCGGATAAAAGAACGTAAGTTCATCCCCTTCCTTCAACCCCCCCTCCAGATCCGGATTCACACGGACCTCCCACCGGGCCATGTCGAAGATCAACGTAGGGGAACAGGAGTGGTTGATGTACACGAGGTCGCAGTTGAGCTCGATGTGCAGGGTCTTGCTGGCTTGCACGGAGGAGTAGGCGACCGTGGCGGGCGTGGGCGAGGTGATGCGGGCGAAGACGGCGCCCGCGGGGAGCGAGACCAGGCTGTACGAGGCGGAGGCGAAGGCGCCGGGGCGCTTCTCGACGCGCATCAGGCGCGTGAGGTCGGGGTTTACCCAGGCGGGGATCGCATCGTGGGTGCCGTTGGACTTTGTGGAGGCTTGCGTGGAGGGGTTGCTACCGTTGGTGGGGGTGGGGGAGGGCGTGGTGGAGATGGCGGAGGGAGACATGGTGAACTGTGAGATACGGCGGGGTGTGAAGAGGAGAGAAATTGGTGTGAGTGAGTTGGATGATCGGGTCGCTGCTTGCGGACGGGGAGGCTTTAGTACTTTATAACGTCCTTCGTCCAAAGCCGAACGTCCGGGCCAGGCCACGTATGTATCGTCACGATGCGATGCGAGGCCCGCTATTTACCAGCCGCCCATCGTGAGCCTGGGTTTGTGGGGGCTGTGGAGTTGCTCCATGTTGCCGGTGGAAGTGCTCCGTTGACTGGCAGACGCTGTACATCCGAGGTATCTCTGCGCTCGCTGAACGGTGCATGAGAACTCACACGTTGGATTGGAGCTGGAATTGTATGGTCTACTTGCTACATTGCGCATGCAGAGCGGGATCGGGCGTCGTCGTGTTGGTGACAGACTCGGGTGAGGCTGATGCAAGGCCCTGTGACGTGTGCCACTGGAATGCCCGTGACATCTGCTACGTCAGGTGATGTTGACCTCGGCACTGGTGGCGGGCTAGCTGCAGGCTAGATCGAATTTAGACAAGCGTAGATTGAGGGACATGTGACAATAATAACAGTCGTTGTCTGAAGTGGATAGCATTGTTTTATGGTAGAATCGTTGTTAGTAGGCGGTTGTGACGCTGCCGGCTTTCAACGGGTATAGTACCTTGCCTCGGCCGACTGGGCAAGGGCGAAAGTCGTCGTCTGGAAGACTCCAGGTTTAAATGGTAAGTTCTGAATAATTGCAACAGTCTCCAAAGTGACTTTACCTCTTATTGGCCGTCTCTCTTTTTTTCTTCTTGTTCTTCTTCTTCTGAACTGACTTCTTCTAGATCGCTCAGTGTCTCGCTGGCCATGATAAAGTGTTTTGCGTCGTGCGAGAAGGACCGCTTGCAAGGTGTGGGCACGAATGGCCATCGCAGGCTCCGTACGGTACGTACCAATTGAGACGTCTGCTTTTTACATGTCTTAAGTCCAGTGGCGCTGACCGTCTCTTCATTTATCCGTCTTGACAGTTTGCTCGTTGCTTATCGTGCTCATTGGCTCCAGACCCATCTTACTGGTGTCGTACCCATTCGCGTGGAGGTATTCTCTGAACTTGACGTCTTCTTCATCGATTGTGTCCTGTCCGATATGAGGCAATAGCAGCACCAGACCCCCGGCAAAGAAGGCTAACGCACTAGCAACGAAGAACGGGTTGCGTCCCTTCGCGATCTCATCGTCTCCAGCAGCAGTCTGTATGGCATCAAGCGCGTAGGATCCTGCAAAAGCACCGATCTTGCCTACCGCGGCGGCGATTCCGTAGTACTGGCCTCTGATCCCCGTTGCACATGTCTTGGAAGCAATAAGGCCTATGTTGTCACCGGGCCCGAACTCGCCAAATGCTAGGAAAATGCCATATACGACCACGAAACCGGCGACATTCTCGGGTTTGCCCAGCCACGGATAGCATCCTGCCATGATGAACCCGATGACTCCCTGCAGCATAACGCCAATGAACAGTGTTTTCTTCGGCCCCATGGACGGCAAATCGGCGACGAAGGCACCAGCAAGCGCGCCAGGAGTGTAGAAGAAGTTGAGCAGGATGTTCCAAGCCAGGCTCTTCCAGAGCGGGTAGTCCTTGCCTAGAAGATTGGCGAGGATGGACGACCCGTAGATGCCGAAAGAATACGCACTGAAGTCGTAGATGAACCATATGATGCTGACGATGGAGAGACGGAACCAGTAGAATTTGCAAATCAGCAGCCATGGTGTCTTCGTCTTTGCTAGAGATTCGCGCTTGAACGCTTCAGGCTCCTGGAGCTTGAGACGCAGGTATAGTAGGGAAAGTGGTGGGATAATGCCGATGCCAAGACAAACGCGCCAGGCGACTCGTAGATGGCTCTCGCCAGTTATGGCGACAACTATAGTAGCCACTATAGCAGCAACCAGGAAAGCGATGTCGATTTGAACGTTGGTAAAGAGGATGAACCATTTGTTTCGGCTCCCAGATTTCAGTTCGCCTGTTGATTCTGCACAACCTACAGATCCAGCTGGGTATTCGCCACCGATTCCTGATATCTCGTCAGTCGCTGCATAGTCCGATGTTGATTGCGTTGCATATATGAGAGCTTACCAATACCCAGGAAGAAGCGGTAAGCGACAAGGGCTGCGAGTAGACCTGTTGGACTGCCTCCAGCGCCATACGACCCCGTTCCGAGTGCAGCGAATAAGATGATGATAATCGTCGATACGAAGAGCGACCACTTCCGGGAATAATGATCTGACGTATAGCCGAAAAACAGCATGCCCAACACCGTGCCTGCGAAGGTTATACTGGCGACATTTGCTTGAGCTGAGGACGCATTGTATGCGTCAGGGTAAATTCTCGCAAGCATTGTGTTGACTGGGCCTATGATCTGGGATTCACGTCAGCAAACTCGAGCGCGTAAAGTAGCATTCTGCTGTCGCATAGGGAACCATGTCACGTGGGAAGATTGTCGCACGGGAGGTGTTGCTTGGGAGGTTGTCGCTCTGGAGTTGTCGTACGTTATTGAGATAGCCATCACTGAACAATCCAGCACCGCATGCAATTACTGGCCACAGTCGCTCCCATTTGCCCTTCTCGACGTCTGCAACGGTGCCGCGCCGCTCCATGTCGTCATTGCTGGAGTCTCGCATGGGAGACGCTTCTTTTGCCGATGCCATCACGTAGTTGGTGCAAAGGTGATTCGGGTGAGTGTTGCTTCCAGATGGATAACGTTTACGAGATGAAAGATGGAAACTGTTCTGAGTGAAAGATGACAGACGTCAAAGCAGAGCCGCAAGACGTCGAGAAACGGCGGTGGCGATCAGTCCTTTATGTGCATGTATCGACTTTGGTTCCTTAGTTCCTTGCATCTGGTTCGCTGCCGTTGTCCCGCATTCGTGCCACCAAGTAGTTGATCGTGTGATCCCCACTTCCAGCCTCTTGCAACTCCCATAAACGGCAACGCGTAGTATTGTTTCTAGGAAGTAGCCAGTGGAAACTCAAAGAGAATTCGCTAGAAGACGGGAGTTCGTAAGAGCTATGCTTCAACAGGAAGGGTGTCGCGTGCACAAGCACTCGATCACGGCAATACCGCAACTTATTGCACGGCTTTGCCATCAGGCCATCAGTTGCAAATTGTGTGCAGCATGCTTCATGTGCGAGCACACCGCAAGGTGGCAGACACATGTTTGCTTGCTACTTACCCATAATCAGCAGCAATGTACATAACCTCCTGAGCAGGAGTACAGCTATTCCTCACCAAGCTTTTGGTCAACCTGATAAGCATCCCCACAGCGGGCGAAGCATCAGCGGCGCTGGGAAGCTAAGCACTCCGCGGAGGGGTTGCGCGGTCGCCCTCGCCGAGAGTGTGTGATTGGCCAATTCTGTGCTATGCTCTTTCGATCTTGCCTAAACTCCCAAATCCAGATCTGTTAGATACTGTCCAGTGTCGAGTCAAGAATGTCTGGATAGCAGGATTGTGGCTGACACATTACAGCCCTTCGATTCCTTTGAAGACGTCTCGACACATGGCGCAGGATGCCTGCCTCCTTTCCCACGTGTATGATCGTCGCTTTCGAATCAAGCCTGCTCCAGAACCCACACGTGGTTCAGTGATTCGAGATTGCTCTTTGCAGTTCTTCGGAGACGACCATGACAAGTGACGAGTCAAATGTTTTGAGTTGTTCGGCAGTGATGAACTGCCGAGGACCAGATAAGAGAAACACCTGCTCACGAGTCACGATAAAGTACCCTGGGAGAATTCGGCTCAGAAGAGACAATACGCGGTACATGTGGCCATGGGTAACCATCTTCAAGAGCTGGGGTCTCAGTCTATCAGTACGAAAGTGCTTCGTTGCACAAACCAGATGTCAAAATATTTGCGTCACATTAAATGGCTGTTCGCTACTGGTGAGGTGCTGTATATACACTGCCTAGCATTGTTCTGCAGTACGAAGTACCTATCCAAGTAGTCAGGGATATCAAGGCGAAGGATGCTCTATCGTTTCGCGCTATATAATCATGTTGCAGGATGCAACGCTCTTGCACAATCGGACCCTGTTTCCGTGCCTGATCGCAAGACCTTGAGTCGTAATGTTTTGACCTTACTTGCAGTCAAAGTCTGTGGACATGGTTATGTTGTCAGTCGCTGTTCCATCATTGTTATGTTGAGTGCGCACTAAGGGACAAGGAATATCCTTCATCTGCTGCGCGATCTCGCAACCTTCACGATCCCCGCACAACCACGCCATTGCGTTCCGCAGCACACGGATGTGCACAATGTAAACCATCTTGCACGCGACGGGAGAAGACCCTGTAACAGACGTCACGCGATCGAATTCTCTATCGCACGACTCAGACTCGCGACACCTACCCTGAAAACCCGTTTTCCTAGCATGGGACGAACGGCAGGCTGTATCCGTGGAGGGTGAGGATCAACAAACAAAGACCGAAAATGGTCGCGACACTGAGTAAGGGATGCCAAACTTCCGAGGAGAACAAACAGTAAGATTTGCGCCGTTGTGGTCAGGGATCGGACTTAGAGCAGCACAGGTACATTCGTACCCGCAGGATGCTCAACGTCGCTTACCGAGGCATCGTGCTCATACCTACTTCGAGACTCGCTGCAAAGGATTGACTGACTGATGAGGAAAGACATGCCGGCTTCAATCCGTAACAGTATACATTGCCTACAGCGGAAGTGGACAGCCGCAGAAGCCAATGAACGAGCCTTCACTACCTGGGATCTCGTCTTTGTCTCAGAGCAGGGCGGTGAACAAAACCCCGTTGGTCGGGCCTTCAAACAACGGAGTTCTGCTTCCTTCGCCACATCCAGTGCATGCACCACCACCTGCACGCGCAGGACTCTGGAAAATATTGGTGAAATTCATTGCAGTAACTGCGAGCGGAAGCATGCAATCTTGCAAACATCCGCTTGCAATCGCGCGAGTTGCTCAAAAGATAAAGTTGCGGGAACGATATCCAAGATGGTAAGGCGCGTCAGGCGGCCAGCAAGCGGGAGAGGTCCGAGGGGAACCATTGTTCTGCTGGCTCGCAGCTAACGGCCGAACACGTCTCACCAGCATCAAGTGCAGGCCTTGTTCACGACAAGGATGCATCTACTGTACAGTGCAAAGAAACTACGATCCTGCCAACCACATTAAGCTGGCGATCAAACTGCCAACTATCGCCACGGACGCTCATCCAGAATCCGTCGTGACTGCCGCGTTGCTCCATATCAAGGTTCCCATCCACTAAGAGACTACGGCGTGGGAATTGTGCCTGTGTCGGGGTCCGAGAATGGCTTGCTTTTCCAACAGTGTGGCACCTTCTTGCCCGTCACAGCCTTTTCTGGCTAGTCGAAGTAGGAGAGCCCTGCACACTGCACGACTTAAGTCATGTTGACGCAGGCAGGGTTGCCCCAATCCTTGGTGTCCGCACACATGGTGAGGCACGGTCGTTCCATGCGAGGAGATTAAGGTTCAGTTGGTGTGTGGGCGGATGTTGATCGTTGGTATACTCACTACTCTTAAGCAACTCCACTCCCGCTCTTCTGGCACTCTTGAGCTCCGTTGCCAGCCACGAACACTCGGTCCACGTGTGATCCGCTATCGATACCTTCGGGCTATTATGTAGATCTTGCGGCGGACTTGATTGTGCGGATAATTACTTGAGGCTCTCTAACACCTTCGGAGTATTTGTTTAAAAGCCACCCACGAACGCAGGCGTTTCACAACAATCGCGAGATACTTCCTGCGAGCATGACGATATCATTACCGCCCGCGAGAAGTGACCCTAGGAACGCAGACATCCCGCTTGTCAACCAGCCCGAGACACTCCTGGGCACTACGATTACTTTCCTAGTACGAGCCCTCCATTTTGTCACATGATCTGAGCTCCACCTGACAGATGCTTAGGCGCTCGCTGTCCTCGCAGCCAGCTTACGATTATGGAGTCGCTTCAGAGATCGTCTTTGGGGTTGGGATGATGCATGCGTCTTCGCTGCTGTCATTTGTAGCATCGCCGGCGATACCCTGGTTTGCTCGAGTATGTATTAGCTTCATGATGATCGATTCTGTCTGACTTCGGTGCAGTGGCCTATGATGGACTTGGCCTTCACTTCTATACTTTGAGTGACAGCGACAAGATGGCGTACTTCAAGGTCAGTGGGACACTAACACCGCCGAATATGCTGCGGCTGATACCTTGTAGCACGTTTGGTCGAGTAACTCAGCATACTGTGCTAGCACCACCTTCATCAAGCTAGCCATCCTGTTCCAATATCTGCGCCTTTTCGCCGAAACAGCAACATCTACCACGACAGCACAGTATCGTATTGCGCGGAGATGCACCTGGGCATTGATAGTTACCTGCTCTGTATGGGGCTTCGTCTTTTTCATGCTTGCTCTCTTCCCATGCCGGCCCATTGCGAAGAATTGGAACCCAATACTGGAGGGTACGTGCATAGGATGGGGCACGAAGGAGCCACATAGGTTCTTCGCTATGTGGGCAACTCACGCTTCAACGAATATGTTTCTCGACATTGTTGTCTTGTTGCTGCCCCTGCCTTTCTTAGGCATGCTTCGAATTGCTGGCAAGAGTAAGGTTGGTCTTATTGCCTTGTTCGCTATGGGAGGAGTGTAAGTATTGTGAATCTCTTACGGACTGCCATCACTAATGCCTTTGCAGCGTTGCTATTGTCTCAATTGGCCGAACGATATCGCTCTGCATCACCCGCGCCGGCACCATCCCAATCCCAGACATGACCTACCACACGTCTATAGTGTATATCTTCAGCGTGCTGGAGGTCAACATTGCTATTCTCGTCGCCTCCATTCCCATTTTCTGGCCCATGATCAATTCTTTTGCCACAAACAAGATCCTCGTCGTCAACGAGATCGTGGTCCACGTCGAACAGTACCCAAAGACAAGTCTCGACGGCGAACCGGGGATCGGCCTTGCTGAGCAAGCTGCATTCAAATCGCCTCCAGAGTCTCCAGGCGCCACGCCGCCGCCGCATACAAGCTATCTCAGCAACATTGCGCACAAATTTGACCGTCGACCCAGCCGTGACGCGCACCCGCCGCTCACGAAGCACAGAAGCAAGGGCAGCGTCGCCTCGTCGGTTAGCCAGCCACTTCCACGAAGCGAGGTACACATTCGTGCCAGCCACGAGTCGCAGCGGATTCTATACAAAACAGCGAGCCACGAGTCGGCCGCGCTGGACAAGGGCGACTACGATTGGTTCGCTGAGCTCGACAAGGATGTCGGCAAGCGGACGACGACGCGCCTCCAAAAGAGCGACAAGTACAACCCGTTCGAGACGCGTCGGCCGTCGCAATCGTAGACGAATGCTTGGCTGTAGCTGTGGACGTCATTAAGCGACAGAACTGGATAATTATGATACCCCCGTACATAGCGCGCTTTGCTTTTCCACGTACCAAGGAGATAATACAAATACACATGTGTCTGGAACATTTGGAACATCATTACTTTTTCCGGTCGCTGCATGCATGCATTGTGTGTCTGAAACTCGAGGCATGCAGGAACGATGGGAATTGATTCCTTGCTTCAGAGGCGGCCTGTCCTGCACGCTGCAGCAAGCCCCGCATCGCACACATTACTCCGTGTGGTTATACCCTACCTCCTTTACGAAAGGACAAGCGATACCGAACATCTACAAACTCGCCAATGTTGCACACGTGCTGAGCACCCAAACGTCGAGCCAGCGTGTTGGGTATTATAATTAAGATCCAATTAGTTTGTTGTTGGTGAGAAGTGATCCTGCCGTGAAGAGGCGGCCCTATCGGCCCCGTTCCCTTTCGTTTACCCTGTCACCAAGCCTCTCGTTTCGCGGGCCACGCCGTTTCAAGCGACCTGCGGGGCTGCCTACGAGGTAAAGAGTAAGAAATACGTAAGGCACTCTCCACTGTACATGGCCAAACTGTACATAACCGTTTAGCCGAATGTAGATCAGCCGTCATTTCGTGCAATCTACCTTTTGCGTTCTGCTATGCCTCGTATGTATATTCTACTCCGTAAATTGAGTCCCGCAAAACCGGAAGGCTAAAACCTTCCAAGCTCTCGCCTCACAAAATGTCGTCGACGAACTGTGCCTCGCAAATTACACTTCAGAGTATATACCTCGCAGGATATACTTTGGAAGAAAGTGTAACTTCGCTTCGCAGGCTATACAAACCATGATATAGCCGCTATACCCTACCGTTTGCCCCTGTTCCCCGCAGACGTTACAACGTCCACAACGTCCCTGCAACGTACCTGCATACCTGCTCTTGGTTGGGCCGGGGCGGGTGCGGTAGGTACGGTGTGTACGGTGGCACGTGGGTGCGGCATGCAGATCAGCATTGCGGCTCGTCGCGGCTGCCTATTTCGCCGTACGGAAGGCACGGCAGAGGCGCACGGTGTAATGTGGGAATTGATGAACATCAGGTCATCGACGGATCGATCCTGATTGCTGTGGTTGAAGAACTTTTCATCCGCCGCCGACGGATCACATTTGATACGGTCGTCGGTCCGAGATGAGATGAAGTATTGTGCTGCGCTGTGGCCTTCGTGATGATCACGATAGGATGTGGTCTTTTGGATGAAGTGGCCGCTTCTTCGCCATCGTCAGGGCGAGCAGATCGGGAGACTGTGCTAATAAAGGGATATGTTTCGTTGTTATCACGATGGAGCTTAATGATGAAGATCTGCCGCCGCCAGAGAGCCAGAGCAACGTTTAAACAACGACATTGCCATTCGCAATGGCTTCGCTGGAAGCTGGTAAGTGGTTCTGAGATATGCGTTATCAAGACGGAGCATTCACATGACCCGACTTGGTCTCCATTGCAATTACATTCCAACGTACGATGGGGTTTCGAAATGGATAAGATAGAGAATATGGCGTGGGAACTTGTGAACATAGACATGCTATCCTGCTAAGATGCTGTGACTGGATATCAAGCAAGCATGGACATAGTCGCAAGTAGACTTACATGATTTTATTAACATTAGGTTGCGTGAGTTGATGTTTACATGCTCCACGTTGACAAGATGACCACCAAATTCTGATAAACTACTAAAATGTTGCTGCACATCAACAATGCATACATTCGTCATATACCAGGAGCATACTTCGAGTTGGACATCGAACTGAATTATATTCGTCAACGGTGTAGCTCATGGAGCACCAAACGATGTCTTCCATATGGAACAAATATACTCAAGAAACGCTCCTGTGCGTACTCGCTTCGAACAGGATAGACGTCAAATCCACAACACACTGCTACTTGCGCTCCTGAAACCATGGCTCTCATCCCACGTATGAATGCCGCGATTCGTCTCTAAATGGCCTCCATTGATCGCGCGTAACCCTTCATCAAGCTTCGAATAGCGGATATCGGGCAGCTGCTCCCGATATGGAAGCAGCTCTGTAACATTGGACGGGATCAGATCCTGCACAAGTGACCACTCTGGCGCGCTCTGCAGCAGTATAATTTCTGTAGACCATTTTGACAGTATCGCTTGGACCACCGGGATTATCCTTTCAAAATCTCTGAGCACACGCCGAGCGAGTATAGTGTCTTGGGCTCTATCGTTCAGAAGATTGATAGTTGCGTCAAAGCTTTGTTGCAAACGCGCGACCCAGCTGTCGAGAGGACCAACGCGAATGCTGCCAAGATCGCTGACCAGAAGACTGCACAGCATAAGCAGGCTGACAGCTAAGGGAGGTATGGCGTGTAACCAGAGTACTCTAGATCTAGCAATCGGGTACTCGACGTTGGCCTCAAAAGCTTGTAGATAGACCAATGGATTTTGAGCCAAACTAGCACACAGGAGTGCAGTGGTAGAATCAAATTGCAGAGACATCATATTTGCACGTTGAGCCATCAACCGGACATTGGTAAAGCTCAGCTTGATGTATTCATGACGGCGTGGCGACGTGCCCTCCAGCCAAGAACCTTCGAATGTGTTGTCGAGGAAGTCAACCACGGCGACTTGATAGGTGTATATCCGCTCGGCCAAGGCTTCCGGGGAGACGTTAGCTGTGAGGAGACTGTCCCAGAGTGATCCGGCGAAGCGAGACCAGTCCACCATGAAGCCTAGAAAGGCATTTGTGCTGTCACGATTCCCAGCGTCTCGAGGTAATTCTTGGTCATGACTCATCATATTCTGGCTCAGTCTTAGCTGCAGACGACTTCAACAGGATCATGATCACTTACGCGCCCTTGCGTATCACCTGGTCGTTCCAAGTCAATATCAACATCTCGTATGGAATACGGGCGACCACAAGACAACGAAATTCTGCGATCAAGTATAAAGATGACCCAGAACACTCGTAAGCGCTCGTACGCTTCCCGAGTGTTTGGCTCAGGAAATGTGGTTTGGCGGTTCAAACCTTGATGAAGTGCGTAACGGCTAGCAAGGCCAACGGTGTTGTAAGCAAGACTGGGATGATCGGCCAGTGTGCAGTAAAGAGCCTGCATGTTTTAGTTAAAAAAATTGAGTAGCAATAACCTCACTCACCTTCAAAACCAAGTAGTGAGCCAAGCTAATATCGCCTTGCCCATAAAGTTGCCTCTTCCCAACAACATCATCGGCAAGCTGAAGCCAGTGCCATCCATCCGGCGTATCGTCACAAACTGACCTGTTTGGTTCAAAGGAGATAGCATATAGAGCAAATATGATATAGTTAAGACCCAAGAAACACACGTCGTTTGGAAGCACCTCTGCAGCAGCTAACATTTTCTCGCTGCGAGTCCGAAATAGCTGTTCATCGACACAAGGATGGAATATCTGTAGCTCACGGAAAAAGGAATCGATGTAGTCTTGATAGACGTTGGGCGCAGGAAAGAGAACAGTCTGGCTGCCCATACGCAAACTCGACATATTGGTGCCAAGCAGGGGATCTATAGCATCTATCGCATCTTGAGAATGCGAGAGCTGTGGTGCTGCTTGATTCGGTAGTGTCAATGTAGGACTCATAAGATGGAGCAGTGGCATGGACATGGCCATGTCACTGCCAGAATCGTCACGTTCCATGCTCCTGTGAGGTGACGCATACAGGGCGCGCTCCTGTAATAGTGCTTCCATCATAGACTCTACACGAGCCATGCGAGCCTCCATGGATAGACCAAGTGTACTCGAATCACTGGTGCTCGGCTCAGCACAGTCCTTTCTTGGCATCAGATTGCGCCGTGCATGGTTGCTGGCATTACTGGCTGATGTCGAAGTTGATTGTTGCTGGGAAACTGAAGGTCGACTGAGATTTTGTAAGGCTTCAGCCGCCGTCTGGTCTTCTGAGAAAAAGCAGCGCTTGCCATTGTCCTGACACCGCTGACAAGGATTGTCGCCTGAGCACTGCGGGTTATCAGCACGTGATACGCAGCGCCGAGGAGGAATGGATGTGTACCTTCAACTTCGATCGCCTGCAAGAGACACCTTGGTTAAGTATCAGCTACATGTGTATTCAATGCATACTGTGATCCATGGACACGACATTACTCGCGAGGAACAGCCGCGGAACGATCGGAATGGTCTGGGGTTGAGACGCGGTTGATGCATAACTACAAAACGTGACCTACAGGCTTTCGGCGCATACTTCTGCCGTACTTTCTTTCTCTTCGGCGAAGATGACCGGCCATTGTCGTTCTGCCCGAAATGGGATGGTTGGTCGCTCATAACGAGGTGGCTTGGACAATCAATGAGGTCGCCGAGAGTGACGGGGCTCGGAACTGACGCGCTCAGGCAGTCAAAGCGCCAAGCCGACGCGTAGTTGCTCACCAACCACCTTCAAATCACGGTGCCCGTTATTCTTACCTGTTGTATCAGAACGCGTCGATGAGTTACTATATTCTCTCGAGTCTTTGCTCTCTGCACGTATAACGACATCTCCAGTATCCTTCAGCAGCTACATGGCTCCGCCACGTCTTCTATCGCGGATCTGGCTGTCTACGCGTTTCACGAACCACAAAATGACACTCAAAGTAGTGCTTCGACATAAGAACGACTGTCGCCGTTTTGCGCGATGATACTTAAAGACCAGTCCTGGGGTCGACATTCAATGTCAAGCCATGAATGTTGCACGCGCATGATTCCCTTGATCGAATCGCCCCTTGCTACGCTCGTGGAACATTGAGTACCGGCGGGGTGTCCGCAGAGGAGGGATAGGCCTTTACATCTGCTTCCTCGATGTGCTGTACAATGTGCAGTCTCCGCTTTCCAGCCAGCAAGTATATCTCGCACTGTTCGCTGCTTCAAAACCAGCTGATGGAGCATATCATGACATCAGGCATGAGATGCTTGGTAGCAATGAGCTTTAGTCTTGTCATACGGAGGACGTTCGGTGTTTCGCTATCCACTGCCGAAATAGATTCTTTTGACATATTTTCCACTCCCAGATGGGATTCCTTCCTCTACACAATACCATATTTGTTACGTATTCTCCCTGAGATCATCTTGGCGATCCCTTAATCACCGAAGAGCTGCCATGAGGCTCTCATTCTTCCTGAGAGCTTCTGGGCGCGATTGTTGAGTAATGGTCCGTGGCAACGGTACTGGCGGCTACAGACAGCCGCTTTTACTATGCGAAAGGTATAATGGCTTGAAAACGCCCTCTTCCAGTTGAGCTCTGCGCTGATACAGCGAGTTCCTGCTTGACGCCCATTATCATTTGTTTTGATCACATTCTCTGCAATCTGCATTGACCAACAACCCCTCTGATACGAAATCTTCTTCCACACTCGAAACAAGGTACAATTCTCACGTCTCTTCAACTGTTCCCCTCAATATGGGGCGTGTTTACCGACATGCGCTCACCATGAGCTTGATTCTTTCTGTCGTTCATCTCGCGAACGCATTACCGGCTCCTATGCCCCAGATCCCGGGCGTGAACGTTCTTCCAGCCTTTATAAGGACCTCTCCTTTGGCTGTTGTGTCTTCAAGGCCTGTCTCATCAGCCGTCAACGTGATCGCCCCCATGTCGAGCTCTGCCCCAGCTGTCGGCAGTGCGGCCGGAAATCTGCTTGGAGCTGTCGTCAACCCTATTGTCTCTCCAACTGTGACCTCTGTAGCAGTGTCCTCAGGAACTGTGCCTGCTGCCAGCCTTCTGTCAGCCAACACTGGCACTGGTCCACTTCTGGGTGGACTTGTCGGAGGCGTTGTTGTTCCTCTTGCCAGCCCTTCATCTGGATCTGGTATTCTCAACGGCCTCTTACCAGTCACTTCACCTCTTGGAGGAGCCTTGACCGATCTTGGAGGCGTCCTCAACAACGCTGTTGGCGGTGTAGCAGATACCGTTGGTGGTATTGCATCGAGCGTTGAATTGAGAAATGTCGGCGGCGCGGTTGAGACTGTTGGTGCTGTCGTAGGTGGTGTTGCGGGTGACACTCTATCAGTAGCCGACAATGTTCTGTTCGGATCTGGAGTCAGTGGCGCTCTTCCTACCGGCGCTCCTCTTGTCAATAATCTTCCAATCCCTGGGGCTCCAAACGTGCTCGATTCGGCCCTGCTACTAGCTACCGATGTGCTTAACTCTGCCTTTCCGTTAGCCGCAGATCTCCTCGCTTTAACTGGGGACGCGATTGATACTTTCGCGCCACTGGCCACTAATCCGTTCGCTCTACCTGAAGATGTCATTGGTACTGCTCTGCTGCTGGCCACGGATGCCCTTGCCATACCCACGGACGTGCTCCAAAGTGGTTTACTCTCGGCTACAGGTATTCTGAACGATGCTCGGTCTCTACCTACGATTGCTCTCGCCGCACCTACGGGCGTGCTCGACAACACTTTCCCGACCGCCGGATCTGACTTAGGCGTTGGCCAAGGTATTTCTCTATATCTCTTGACCGACCTTCCTTCTGCTATTCTTGGATCTTTACCTGTCAATCAGTATGGTGATGTACCCCTGTCTGCCTTGTCCTCTTTATCGTCAGACGTCCTTGGCATCTTGCCTCAAGACGTCCTCAGCCTCGTTGATCTTGGTGCACTACCCTCAATCCTTCCTACCGATTCCGGCAACCTTGGGAGCCTGCCCTCTGATGCCACCAATCTTGACGCCGGGGCCATCATACCAGACATTCTCGGCACGATTTCCATGGCCGTCGGTAATTTCCTCAATGGGAGACTGCCCACAGATGTATTGGATGTGACGAACGTTTTGGGTGCCCTTTCCACCAATGGTCTTGGCAATATCCCTGTCGTCAGCAACCTCCTCAACAGCGGCCTGATCTCTCCGACGGCTACAAGTGATCTGATCAATGAGGTTCTACCGATTAATCCACTTCCCACAAATATACTCGGCGATGGCCTCAATAATCTACCGTCCGATATATTGGACACTTTGCAACCACCGTTATTGGGTGTCCTACCTGGTCTTTCCAATATACCTGGTCTCACGAGTGTCCACGGTCGAAATGTGCTACCTTTAGCTACAGCATTGCCGGTTGTCAGTAATCTTCTGGCCGATGGCGGCATTCTGGGTCCTATCACATCTGGTCTGCTTCCAGCGGTGTCTACGTCAGCGCCTAGTGTTATTTCCATACTTCCTGGTGTTACCGTTGGAGCTGGGGGAGGTATTGGCATCGACACTCCAATATTAGATGCTGGTGCTGGTGGCGGTACGATTGTAGCCGTCCCACCCTTCGGTATCCCCGGACTCTTACCTGGTATTCCTGGTCTAGACGCTCAAGCCGTCCCTGGTCTCGTCAGTAGTCTTCTCCCAGCCGTCGTGGGCCTTCTTCCAAGTATCTCGATTACTTCTAGCTTGCCCTTGACCTCTGGAGCATCTGTCGTGTCTCATATAGATCCGATCCTCAACATTCTGAAGCCAAGTAATGTTGGTCTGTTAACGTCTGTTCCGAACCAAGTTACACAGGCACTCAATGATACTGCGCAGCATCTATCCCCCAATGATCCAAATTTCCCAGGCTGGCAAGCATTTGGATGCTTCACATCCAACAACGCTTTCGACAGCACCCTTACGCTCGAAAACGCCGTTGCAGGAACTGCTGTAGTCGACATGACCCCAAAAGTTTGTATCGCTCGTTGTGTGGCTCAAGATGCCAACTACGCGTCGGTGATCGATAATTCCTGTTTCTGCAGTGCGGTAGCTCCTCCGGCAGATGCTGGCTCTAACCAGTGTACGACATCTTGTGCAGGAGACGTGTCTTTTGTCTGCGGTAATCGTGGCGTTGGTGCTTATAGTGTTTTCAAGCGTGTTATCGCCCCCGAAAGTCTGGTCCCATTGCCGCTGCGCATTGGCGTGAATGGCTACCAGTACAGTGGATGCTACTATGGCAATAGCTTCATTGCCAATGCCGCGCTTGTAACATCGGCGTCTAAAGGCATCAGCGACTGTTCTACTAGAGTCTCACAACAAAACTATAAATACGCTGCACTGCAGGCCACTACATGTTACGCATCTAACAACAATTTTGCGGCTGGCCTCGAAGCCGGCATCGGTCTCTGCTCTACTCCCTGTTCTGGAAGCAGCAGTGAGGCATGCGGTGGCACGGCACTAGCTGTCAATACCGGCGTTGACCTCACTCAGCTGATCACTCTCTGCACTGCCAATCCCTCGGCTATCACGTCGCCAGCACTAACTCCCGACACCGAATCTACTGATCCTACTGGACCTGAGGGAAGCTTCATCGGGGGCTGCGTCGACGCCACTGCGTTCGTCTTCGGTGCTCTTACCAATGGCCGACACTTTTCCAACCCCGACAACAATGGTGCTTTGTGTTACACACAGTGCAGTGGCACAAACTTCCTCTACTCTCTCGTCAACTCTGCTTCCTGCTACTGTAGTAGTACCCCTCCCTCAATCCCTGCAGCCAGCCAGCCCGATTGCACCACCCCCTGCCCAGCGGACCTCGATCAACGCTGTGGTGGACTATCTTTCGACGGTACTACCGTTCTCGGCAATGTCCTTGGCACCATTTTTATATTATTTCCTTTGGTATGTCCCCTGCTTCTCTATCCAAAACATCCACGACCAAATTGCTCTGTGAAATCACCTGTGCTCTCTACCAAACGTAAGTCTTTTGCGCTGTTCTGCCGAGACGTCTGTTCCTCCCGCCGCCGCCGTAAGTCGTGTTTTCCAGCTTGCTGCCTGCAATCATGCACCTTTCCCGGGAGCTCGTATTCTTTGCTGCGAAATATGTCGCTGCAATACGGTGAGATTTGATGTTCTCTTCTTTCGTACGGCACTGCTTTATATAGTCGATGTATTAGATGGAGGGTCGGATGCTGGAGTAAGGATAATGATAGTGCATATATTAGAGAAAAGTTTCAGGGTTGAAGCGAGAAGAGTGGACTTCAGACACAACGTATGGTTTAGGCAGTTATTCTTCGAGGTAAATATTGTACCTGACTACGAATATCATGTCATCATTAGATCCGAGTATGTAAGAAAGCGATGTCACTTAGTTGCATTGCAAGCACCTCTTAGTGCGCCTTTGCAGCTCTAAAAGTACAATTAGGCATCCAAATACTTGATAGCGGGAATGCGTGCAGTCAATTAGATTCGTAGCACCTCGAAGATTCTGTAGTCTCTCAACCACACCAATTGGGATTGAAATGCTCTACCTAGAATACTAACCTGCGCTGTTTTTGCATCTCACTGGGCTGTTGCTTGGAGCTGTCAAATTACAGTGTTGGGTATCAACTCTTGAGCATGTGCATCACAAGCCTGCCCAAGTCATACTAAGCAGCTACGTATCTCAACAGCCTCCAACAGGAGATTCGGTCAACGTCTTAGCAATAGCCTCTTATACGCACTTTTGAAGTGTCCAATTGAACAAACCTGCATAGAAAACTTGGCCTGTAAGCTTTGTAGCCACATCAAGGAGCTTTTAATTGATATAAAAGAACATTTTGTCCTCCACCTAAATCCGGAGAGCGGCCGTCTCAGCACGTTGTATCCCAGAATCAGTCAAATTTAGTATACTATAACACTAAGTCGTTGTTCAGATTAGTATATACACGGCCTATACAGGCAAAGTCTATTTTCAATGATAATTGCATTAGAAATCTCGTGGTATCGTAAAAGTATCACCGCGAAATTTTTCCTTACAAAATAGAGTTATGAGATTAAAATGTCTTACATTCATTCTACTTGCAGTCACTTCTATGTCACATGCCATGTTACACGGACGATATCCGTCCAAGTAGATCATCTGAATTGAGTATTGAGCCCGTAATAACTAATTATGCTTTCTTTTTAGCAGACTGTCACCAATGCCAGCACCGTACGCATGTCGATCCACGCTCTTAGCGCAGCCCCCGGGAAGTTGCTCCGCGAATCCCCACACGCTGCAGACCCATAGCGTACCCGGGCAAATACAACGATCTACAAACCACCACCACAATACGAGGACTTAGTACAGCAGCTACTGAAAACAGCCTCGGCACCTACCCTATAACATAACCACTCGTCCCTACGTTAACCACGATAATTTAGAAGAACGCAACCCACCCATCCAACTCAATCACCGACCATGCATCTCCCACTTTTCCCTCTGCTCGCCCTCCTGCCCCTCGCATCCTCCCTCGCGCTCCCCCAGGCCCTCCTCCCAACCGGCCAAACCGTCGTGCAAGACATCATCAACATCCACGAGGCAGTTCTTGAGCTCGACGATACCGTACAGGCCTATAATGGCAGCCCCTTCCCCACCTCCCTCGTCGACGGCACCCCCGTACTGCTCGGCGTAGCCAAAATCCACGAAGTCAACCGCGCCGGCTTCCGCCACGCGCTTGCCGCGCTGCCGTTCACGATTTCGGACTCGGAGGACGTGATCGACACCGTGACGAACACGGGTAAGCTCATTCCCTTGCGTGTTACGTGGTCTGACAAATCGTCATAGTCAACAAGAGCATCCCGGCGGCGACGCAGCACCTGAAGGAGAAGCTGTCGGCGTTCAAGAAGGGTCTGTTGATCCCCGCTGTGATTGCGAGTTTAACGCTGTTGCTGAGCGATCATGACACGTTCAGTGCGGCAACGCTGGCGAAGGTGAATCCTGGGGTGGGTGCGGCGAAAACCCAGGAGGGCGTGGATGGGGTTGCGAATATCCATGATGCGATTCAGGATGCAATATTATTTTACACTCTGAACGCGCTATAGGCTGTATTTGTGGATGTTGTGGGGAAAGTGCTGGGTATGGCTCTTACATGCCAGGTATGCCCTGAGTGCAGAGCTGTAGATGTGTATTCTTGGCGACGTTACGATACTATGAGCATACATCAAGGGTGTGCAAACAGATACATGTAACCTGGTTTCACTCGCCCTCTCTCCAGTTTGAAGTCTAGTTGTGCTTGTGGAATGACTACGTTTTGAAGCAGCTCATCATCTGCGGCTTCCTCTTGTGCAAGGACATGGGTCAGTATTATAAGATATATTCCAACCAAGTAGGCTGACTCGAAAGTATTATTGCTCATTACAAACTTTTGTGCGGCAGTAGCTGATTTGTGGAGAAACAAAGACACCTAATCAGCGTGTAATTGCTACCATATGTAGCCCCTGATCCAGATGCCAAACTCTAAAACGAAACAGCTGACTGCAAGTTGATAAGAAAAATGGAAAAAATTCGACGAAATTTGAGGGTATATCATCTGTCGCACGTACAGTTTTGATCTCCCTATACACCACTGCCTTCGATCTCAGACGGATTCTCCTGGACAATTCTCCCCCGATGGAATCTCCACCATTGGGTACTCAGAAGCCTTTTCAGTGAAAGTGACGGACGATTTGAGCACTGGAAATACCATCAGGGAAGGCATCTGAGATGCAGGAGTTTGAGGTGCGCTCTTCAACCCGTACTTGGTGTTCAGCTGCTTTCTCATCTCGTGCTGTTTCTCGCCAAAAGTCATGAGAAACTCAATACCAGCAAGAACAGCAAAGACGACCCAGACACTCTTCAAGCTTTGATTGAAGGCATTAACGATCTGAATCTTTTCATTCTCTCCGAAACTGCTGACGAAGGCTGCGGATGCATGTTGATACGCCTGGCCATTGGCGAGTTGCGATTGAGCAGTTTTGCTTGGTATGGTTGGGAGAAGCGTGGAGAAGCGGATGTTGAACACAGCACCGGGGATAGCGACGCCGAACAGAGACCCCGTGCCGCGAAGAAATGCCCACGAGCCAGCAGCTGCGCCAGTACTACTTTCAGGCAACTTGACTTGCACTGATGGTAGCATAGCAGAGATGATAATACCAAGATCACCAGCGACCACAAGCTGCAGGACAAGCCAAACTTCGATTGAACTTGATGGTCCAAGGAGGAAGCATAGGCTGAGGCCTGTAGTCATGATACCGAAGCCTACAATATGCATGGGCTTGTATTTACCCCAAAGAGACATCAGTGGACCGCCTACCGCGGCACAGACCACGACTGCCAATGTTGCTGGCATGACTTCAAGTCCTGACTGACTTGGAGAGGAGCCCTTCACCGCCTGAAAAAATGGAGGGAGGTAGAACTGGAAGCCATACGTGACGAAGCCGTGGATCGCCGTCAAGACGAAAGCAATAAAGGTTGTACGGTTCGAGAAGACATGCGGTGGAAAGACCGGGTATTTGCAATACTCGGAGCGTTCCCAGAAAGCGAGGCCCATGAAACCAACAGCACCAAGCACGATAGGTGTGACGACGGACCAATGTGACTATGGGCTTGTAGCACCACCCGTGCTGAGTGTGATTAGTACCATAACCACAGAGAAAGCGAGTAGACCTGTACCCAAGTAATCTATTTTACTAAGCTCATTCCATACAGAGACTTCATGAGCTTTGAGGCCACCGCCGACGTCCAGCCGCAAGTAGATGACGATGAAGGCGATGACACAAACTGGGATATTGACGTAGAAGCACCACCTCCAATCGATCTCTGCGAAAACGCCCCCAAGAAGCGGTCCGAGGCAGGTTCCAACGGCGAACACAATGTGCTTGATCGCGAAGTACGGTCCACGTTTTCGCAGCGGTTTAAGGTCGCAGAGAATCATCTCAGCGAACAAACCGATACCACCGGTTCCAAAGCCCTGCACAATTCGCCCAAAAATGAGGACGGCACCCGAGTTGGCGATCCCGCATATCCCACTTTCGATAGCAAAGACAGTCACGGCTGCCATCATCGGAATCTTTCTCCCCCACATATCGCCAAGCTGGCTATACATTGGTTAGAAGATTGTGCTTGCAAGGAGGAACGCAGTGGCGACCCACGAAAATTTGATGCCGAGGTTGAGGGCTTCAGATATTAATGGTTAGGCAGTGTTCGTTACACTTCCCTCGAGGGCAGACAGCAACAAAGGCAGACACACTGCGATGAACGACCGCCAGAATCCCTTTGTTCGTGTCCATTTCTCTGATGGTGTTCCTGAATCTTCGGACGGGAAAGATTGAAGAGTCGGTTGGTACGGTCGATTCTCACTTGACAATCGATCAGAGGTTCTACCCTGCTGCTTCTCCTGGTCGCCCTGACCGACCTCTACTCTCTGTTCATTTTGAGGTCTGGGGCTGTCCAACATCCCCAACGAGGAAGCCTTTGACGGCAAGCCATTAACGGCCAAAGTAGAAGACGACTTAGTGTGAACGAATGTTGCACAGGAGTCAAAAAGCGAATGCACAACAGTCTCAGCAAAAGAGTATTGGCTAGCATTGATGGCTGGTGATATGATCGAAGATCGCCTTGAGGAGGGCGTTGATCCCGGTAAGGCTTGCATGCTGAAGATGTAAGCGAAAGCTGCAAAAAGTCAATGAAGTGACATTGAACAGCTCATCCGGCTATATGTGCAGGCAAGCAGCACGATCAGATCAGAGGATAGCCTGACAACGAAGAATGCTCGTGTTCTCTTGGTAAACTCTTGAGCAGGGCGAGAATACTCCCCGCGCATGACGTTTCCTGTGCTACGTTAGGCTAATGATATAGACAGTGATGATGACAATGCCCGGAATGATACTGAAACAGACTTGAGAGGTATGTCCTGATTCGTCTCTCCCACAGGTCGTTTCGAGGCGATGCGAAGACCGTGTATCCACGGCTATGGGAATAACCAGGGTGCCACGAACAACATGGAATGAGACGGTTACTCCATAGAAATCCAAGGCGTAGATGCCGACATTTCCGCACCTCTGAAGCCTCGCTGAAGTCGGTGATGCTGAGAATGTTATCGATGTTGTGTCCAGCGCCATGCTGCGAGCGATAAAGACCTGAATCTTGCAAGATAGATGGGCTCGGAGAAGTCGCTACAACTGTGACTAGATGGAAAGCTATCCTTGATCAGCATACAAACTCATAATATTCTTTGGCCTGGAAAGCATCCAGTGGACGTTATCTCGCTCTTAATGAGTTGTATTGAGGGATCAGAGACACACCTCATTTTGAGGGCATCACTATCGCCACTAAAGCGCGTACAATGTATTCTCCTAAGTCTCACCCTTCTTAACCTGACGCATGCCGATCTTGAACATGGGGCTCTGCGAGAGCGTCTCCCAGTCGTGGATGAAGTAAGACTGTTTCAGTGAGATTTCCATCTCCGTTTGGCCTCTCTCCAGGACTTCATCGTCGTATGCTTGGACTGCCTCAGCAAGCATCGCCGAGCCCTTGGATACTGACACAATCGTGCTAACGAAATTGGATGCATCTTGCAGGGCGTTGTTCAAGCCTTGTCCTCGATCTGCAGAATGCAACGTATCAGTGATAAGACTTGGGTGTGGGGGTCCAGGGTCTACCGCAGGATGCAGGAACGCGAGGAAACAAACTTACGCGGGGTCATGGGATGGGCTGCATCTCCACATAGCGTCATTCTTCCGCCTCTATTGTCCCATTTCTTTGACTTTTCCCAATAGGTCAAACGGTCCATGGGGATCGTTGTGCCATCCTGGATGGCGCGACCTACTGAGCGCCAGGGCTCGGCATACTCCTCGCAGCGTGCCTTGAAAAACTTTAGACGTCCTTCGTTGGTTGTCAAGTCAGCAGAAGGGGGTGTTGTCTTGTCGTTCCAGCTCTGCATGACCTGGAAACTCCAAGTCTCCGGCTTATCAGGGTCAGGAACATCCATAACTGTCTGCGGATCAGCGGGCCGACCAGTAGGCATGCAAGGGCGAAGAACGTACTCGACAACCAGAACATAGTCCCATGATCTGGATGTATAGTGTTGAGGAAGATCTTGTTGTACGCGCGTATCTGTAGAGACAACTCGGCATCAAATTTGTACGGGAAATTGATGAGGTTCACAGGGACAGTCGTTAACTGCGCATCATCGAAACCTACGATTGACTCTCTGAGCAACGATTTCGCGCCGTCTGTGCCAACAACGACATCGCCTACCGCATGATCACCGTCCTTGAATTCGATCTTGACCCGTCCGTTGTCTGGTGACGAAGAATCTTCGATCACGTAGGCGCGTACGACTTGCTTACCGTACTGCACATCGATGCCCTCGCAGAACAGGTTACGCATCTTCTTTCGGCTAACACGCATCGGCTTCTCAGCCCCCATCTCCAAGATGAGGTCACCCGTCTTGCCATTGTAGATGGGCAGCCCGGTCACAGCGTCAAGCGTCAGAGATGGATCGGCGTAAGATTCATGGAAGCGAGCAGTAAGGTCTTCAGGGAGGCAGGAGGCAATATGGGATGCACCCCAATGAAGTGTCATACCCCATTCTCGAGGCCGTGTTTGGTACGTGGTGTTTGACTCAGACTCGAAGATGGTGAACGCAAGGCCATTCTGCAGGAGGATCCGTCAGGATGATGATGTCTTTGTGATCGTTTCCACAAACCTTCTTCAAACCCTGCGCTACAAGCAGTCCACTTGTGCCTGCCTCGCTCGTTAGCTTGAAGCTACCCCTCCTACCATTGTCAAGGCATCTCATGCACCGCCTTACTTACCAGCACCAACGATCAGCACGTGTATATCCTGTTTAGCATGATCCGTCATCATGAGTGATTGTATGCTGTAGGTCTGTCCAAGCGTGGTAAGAAGTGTACCAGGACAGTGGGAAGGAATCATCGGCTATCACGAAATACGTCCTGGGGCTTTGAGCTATCAGCTGCATCGGCGAGCTAGTATAGAATTGCTAGCGCTCCGCGCCACGAGATCATGCAGGGACGGATCACACTCCCGCTCCAGCTGGGGAGGTGAGAGACTTTGCAAGCATTCTGCAAATGACGTCTACTGTACAGTTGTGGTCTTTGTCTGTGCCACCGCCCGGGGGGCGTTCTTCTGGTACCGCGACGTCCTTCACAGCTCTTGCCACGTTCAATGTGGACTAGTAACCATGTCCGTGACACAAACAGCAGGCCATCCGAGGAACATGGCAGTCAGGCGCAGTGCAACCATTCAAAAGCAATGCGTGCTCTCCGCTGTGTCGCATTGGCTACGACAGGTCGAGAAGCTTGAAATGGAGGGGTCGCAGACCGACGCGTCGCAGCGATTAACGGATGCAGGTGGCTCGGCCGGCGCCAGCGCGGCAGCTGTTCGCGGTCGGGCCGCCTGGCAACATCCCCGAACGAATGTCAACCTTGACCACGAACCAACCCTGAACCCAGGTTTTCTGCCCCTTCGCGACCAAATCTTGACATTGTTGTTGCGACTGCTGTGACACGACAGTGCTGTGGTGACTGTACATTGCGATCTCAAGCACGTGGTCATCTGCATTCCACCAGAATCTGCAGGGTGGTGCAGGAGTTCGCCCTTGAACGTGTGGCTAAACGGTGGCACGAAAGACCGCACGAGCGCGAGGAGTTAGGACCTTCAGCGGCTATGGAGCCCAGTGCAAGCGAGGGCGGTTCGCAGGTAGCTGCTGGCGGTACGAGCGATCTCGACGTCTGGTCCAATTCAGACGCGGACTCGTCGTACGGAGACCTGGCATCTGAAACGGCATCGTTGACCTCCAGCATTCTAGCCGGCCATTTCGAGAACGGGAGACGATATCACGCCTACCAAAAAGCTAGCGGGGATTACATCTTACCCGATGATGAGCAAGAGCAGGACAGACTGGACATCAAGTATGCATCAATACAGCTTCTCTTCAGCGACACAGTCACGTTTGCACCGCTCCAGAACCCCCAACAGATCCTCGACATCGGCACCGGCACGGGAATATGGGCCATCGACGCTGGAGAACAGTTTCCCAGCGCTACTGTTACTGCAACAGATCTCAGTCCTATCCAACCAACCTGGTACGTATTCGTGTTATGCACGTTGCGACTCCGCTTCGCTTCAGGCCACCAGCCGCCGTCTCTGCCCGACGTCATCAGCGTGATTCAGGTACCCGTTATCGTCCAATACAGACTCCTAGCATCAGCTGTAGAATCGTCAGCTGTAAAATCATGTAGACCTCGACACTAACCAACGCAGGGTCCCGCCGAATGTCAAATATGAAATCGACGACGCAGAAGCAGACTGGACCTGGCCGCTGGACCACTTCGACCTGGTCCACATGCGCACCATGACAGGCTGCATACGCAACTGGTCGAGACTCTTCCAGCAAGCCTACGCCCACACCAAGCCGGGCGGCTACATCGAGCTGCAGGAAATGGACTACGCGGGCATCATCCAGCCCACCTCGCGCAACCCAGGCACCTCCTTCCACACGTGGTGCGTCGAGCAAGGCAAGGCGGCGCTGAAGGTCGGCGTCAACCTGCGCACGAGCGCAGACTTCATGTGCAAGCACCTCGAAGCCGCCGGCTTCATCGACATCACCGTGCGCGAGTTCAAGCTGCCCATCGGCCCCTGGCCGAAGCAGAAGCGGCTGCGCGACGCGGGGCTGCTGCAGCTCAGCGCCATGCTCGAGGGGATAGAGGGGCTGAGCTTGCGGCTGCTGAAGTTCTACGAAGGCTGGTCCCTCGACGAGCTGAAGGTGCTGCTCGCCAAGGTACGCACTGAGCTGAAGGATCCGGGGTGTCATGCCTATTGGCCTGTGTAAGTTGCTGCTGTTGCTCTTCCCTTTCAACATACGTGTTCGAATGATCGAGTGAGTGTGGAGCGCTGACTCGTATGCAGGATTGTCGTCGTGGGCAGGAAGGCTGGGTAAGAGCGCGCGTTGGAATTTTGAGACCAAGCAACAACACCCACCCATCCCTCTTCTCACAGTTCTTGTTACAATTTTCCTTTCTTGTTTTGCCTTGGTCTTTGTATCTAGCTTTGTTCTTTGTTGATCATGTTTTCTGCCTACGTGTTTAGCAGTCGTACATACATTTTTAGTCCACATATATCATGGTAACAGGGAGATCGATTTCGGCCAGGCGCTGGTATTACAGGCAGTGGAAATAGACATCAAGACAAGAGCATGGACGAGTCACGCAAGTGAGGCTGGAATAAAACGTTATATGTCCATGTACATAGTTCGTACTCTGTATTAGCGTGTATAGTATCTGAAACTATCACTTCTCGTACAACTTCGTTAGTTGGTGAGCACCTCAACCAGATTATCCCAGAAGCCCAGATCATACACATTCTCGACAGCAGCAAGACTCCACACCCGCTCAAATGAGTCCGGCTCCGCCACTCGCTGGACTCTTACCGGCAACGTCTTGGGCGCCTGCCCATCCCGCGTGCGCACCAGTATGTGCCTACTCTCCAGTGGCCAAGACGTGCTCGGCTCCTCCAACGCCACAAGTTCTTCGTCTTCTCCCGGTGTGAGGATCGGCTCATCGGACGAGCTCCCGCTGCTGGCGCGCCGACGAGACGCACCAGCAGCATGGATGCGATCGACCCTGTTCTCCGCCATTGTGTCGTCCCTCCTTCTGCCGAGGAAGACAACGCCATCGGCCATGTCGTCGCGCCAGTCCGCCCACTTCGCGCTCTCGTTCGTCGTCATCCCCGCCCAGATCAGGTAGATGTGGTAGGCGAGCAGGCCGAGGGGGAGGGGCCATGTCAGCAGCGCGAGCAGGCCGACACCTGCGACGCGGAGGCCGCCGGCATCGAGGTACAGGCTCAAGAGTATGGCGAAGTAGTGGCCCTTTGCGCCTAGCCAGTTGGTCCAGCTGGTGGGGTCGGTGGCGGGTGTGGGTTTGTAGGTGTACCAGCTCTCGTATTTTGTATACTGTGCGTTCACGAGTGGAGTGAGGAAGTACCAGGCTAGGTAAGCGCCATATGCTATTAACACGCCGGTGGAGAGGAGCAGAAGGAGGAAGTATTTGTAGTTCCCTCGCCCCAGGCAGTTGTTCACCCATATGCAGTGGTGATCCATTCTAGAGACGCAAGTCTTGCATATACTACAGTGTTTACTGCGCGCGGGCTTTAGGAGGTGGCAGGTTGAGCATGTATTGCCAGGGTGGTACAGGACGCGGTCGTACGGGTAGAGCTGCATCTGCGAGGCATGATTATGGGGTGTAATGTATGTGGTGCTGTTCGACTTTGCGCTGAGCCATAGCCATAGATAGGGCTGTGGTAATAGCAGTAGAACAAGCAGCTTGTGATAAGAGCGTATCCCTTGCCAGGCAGTAGGCAGGATAAGTACGGCGCATGCAGTCACCAGGCCAAGGAAGAAGACGACGATTACAGGATGCTTGTCGTGCATGAGGTAGTGGCCCAGACGCGAGCTGCCGGAGGTGATGCGGCCATTGGTGAGCCTAACATCGAGACGACGGAGGAAAGACGGTATGTGGAGCACGAAGAGCCGATTGAGGAAGCCTATAGGGGTGTTCCTGTTCTACTTAGCATTGGGTGGGGGTGGACAACGGGCAAGATTACCTGAACGTTGGCAGGCGTCCGAAAAAGGCTACAAAAGTGAAGAAAGAAATCGCAAACACGGCGATAAACAAGGTGCGCGCGAGCGCCATGTTGTCTACTATAATGTGTGCATCATAACCAGGGCGTGATGTTTCGTGGTAGGTGCCTCGAGTGGAGGGCCGCGGTAACCGGACCCCACAACCGGGCGGCAGCGACGACATGTGAGCACGCGTCCTTAGCTCGGCGCGTCCACTTCACCCGCAAACACTGCTGGGGGCCGACGAAAGAAGCATCTTAACGAGGGATAGGCAGCAGAAACAGCAAGTTGGCTTCGCCGCGAAAGGAACCAGAAGATAGAGTCAGCCGCCTCCCTATCTGTCGACCTTGAATTTGTCCCAGCACGACTGCATCTCTCGACGTTTCAACGACCATACTACGAGATTTCGCAGTCCTGGATAGCGACCCATCAGTGTTATAGTCTCGTGGACAGGAGGGAAAAAACGAGCGCACGCAACTTCCAACAGCGCGACAGTCTCGCAAGAACGAGATAGGACAGCTGGAGGATTAGTTACAACAAAGCCAACTGTCGGTGAAGTGGGTTGAGAAACTGGCGCAACCGCAAGCCGCGCGATGGCGCCAGGTATTGTATATGAAAATGTCACCAAGACTGCTGAGCTCGAGGCTGGCAGCCTCTTCAAAGGCAAGCAATTCTGGATCGCGCTACGCGTGCCCGGGCGCAAAGAGCTGGAAGCCGTGGTAGTAGCTAACGGCGGGTCTGTTGTGAAGCTAGAGAAGCAGGCCGATTATATGATAGCAGACCATTTCCGCAGAGATTGTCCACCAGGATCAATCAGCTACACGTTCGTGAGAGAGTCCGTCGCGAAAGGAAAGCTTCAAGACCCGGACGATCACCCAGCAGGGCCAAGAGTAGGTACAGCGCGCGAGGTAGGCTCGTCGTCGAGGCCCGCGAAGAGTACAAGGACTCCCTATACCCAAGAGGAAGACCGCATACTGTATAAATGGGCAAAGACTGCGGAACGAAGCGGTCTCCAAGTCAGAGGAAACGAGTTATACAAGCAGCTCGAGGCACAGGTATGCGGCTTTGTAAGAATCACAGTGTGTAATTGACCATGCGCAGTACCCGCAACATACATTCCAGTCCTGGCGCGACCGCTATCTGAAAAAGCTCCAATACATGCCTGCTTCTGCTTTCAACATGTCTGACAGTGCGCCGCTGTCACCTATGAAGGCTGCCGAGAACCTTGCGTCGAAGGCCAACAAGCCGTCTGCAGAAAAGGGCACTGGACTTGTTGAGAACAAAGACAGGGCTGCTGCTGCTGTCAAGACTGAGCCAGTCAGCACGGGCAGCTCCGCCAGCAAAGAGCACACTACAAGTCAGCCAGTAGTGAGGAGCACTGGTCTTGTTAAGAATAAAGACAAGGCTCGCGCAGCAGCTACTTCAGAACAGCCTGGAAGCACACAAACCGGCAACAACAAGAACCAAACAAACGCAGGCTCAGTCTTAAGCAAAAAGCAAGATGCTGGCGAGGGAGACTATACCTTGAAGCAGCTCGAAGCAACGTTCTCAGCCGAGGACTGGGAAAGCCTGTACGCGTTCGTCGAAGAAATCGAGGACTGCTCGAAAGAAGACGGGGAATATGCCAAAGCGTGGGCGAAATGGGCCAAGGATCGGGGCAACCAGACGGCCGAGCAGTGGCGGCAGTATTATGAGAAAGTGGTTCGACCGCAGTGGCTGAAAGATCCAGAGTCAAAGAGGAAATGGATTAGGAAGAAGGTCCAGAAAAGACACGATGATGCGGGCTCGGATGAGACACAAAGCCAGAACTCGAGCCAAGCGCAAGAACAAGCCGAGTCGGCGTCTCCGACTAAGACGGTACCTTCCCCAAAAGCTCCGAAGCACGTGGCAGCGAATGTGCTACCTTCGGATTCGGGTCTGGCTTCGGAGTCGACAGCCCAACAAGAGTCGCCGAAGTATCTGCGAGACGGGTATGAATCAGCACTGAAGCGTATCAGGGGCGAAGTGGATGGCGCGGCCGAGTCGAAGGAGACATGGCGGCCAGCCAAGATTGCGAGGAAAATCAGTCGATCACCAACTCCGGTGCAGCCAGAGGATGTAGTCGGCACGCAAGAGCAACCACTCGAGATATCCTCCGTCGCCAATCCGCCCAGCCCAGAGTCAACACCAGAAGCTGCAATTGACACTGCTCTCGAAGAAGCAGAAGATGAAGAAGTAGAAGACGAAGAAGCAGAAGACGAAGAAGCAGAAGACGAAGAAGCAGAAGACGAAGAAGCAGAAGATGACGAAGACCTCAAGAGCAACGCCTCATCCACCGACTTTGTACACACCACACCTCTGCCTCGACCAGCGCGAATCCCGGAAATCGAAGACGAGGACGTCGAGGGAGAGGAAGACGACAAGGAAGACTCGGACGAAGACTCCTTCCCCTCCAACAGCCGCACCCCGCGCACAATCAAATACAATGCCTTCGACACGCAAACCATCCTCTCGCCCTCGCAAAACAGACCCCAGATCAGCGCGCTCCCGCGCCCACGTCTCGACTCCTCGCCGCCGCACCGCTCCAACTCCGACGCCAGCGCCACCCAGTCCCTGCAGGAATTCAGCAGCTACCTCCAAGACGACCCGCCAATGGCTCCTGCCCCCGCGCGCCCCGCGTCACCCACGCCCTCTTCCGCCTCCTCGGCCTCCACCATCGCCTCAGACACGGACCCCGACCCGCCGCTCGCCCACGACGAACTCCCACTCTTCGTCGCCCAGTGCACCGACGCGGGCTTCGACGACGCCGCCATCCGCCTCGCGCTGCGGCGCACACGGGGCCGGCCCGCGCTCGCGGAGACGGTGCTGGAGGCGTGGCGCGAGGGCCTCCCCTTGCCCATCCAGCGCGGCATCTGGAGTAAAGAGGAGGACGCGGTGCTGGAGAGCGGCGATGGGCGCGCGCTGCAGGCGTTGGCGACCAGGCACTCGCTCGATGGGTGGGGCGGCGTTACGGAACGGATGAATTTCCTCAGGGCGTGGAGGGAGGGGGATTAGGGCAGGGCGGGAATGCATGCAGGTGGAAGGGGGGGGGGGGGGGGGGGGGGATGGGAGGGGGGGGGGGGGGGTGGGGGTGGGGGAGGGGGGGGGGGGGGGTGTGGGGGGGGGGGGGGGGAGGAGGGGGAACGTGAACGCAGTGCGCGGGGAAGCACAAACACTAAAGCGATGGCAGCGCGACCTGGTGTCACATCAGCCCACGCATACCCAGCACGCCACTACAACCCCCACGACGCACCCACCC
>KZ107849.1:667880-802725 GCA_002116315.1 Epicoccum nigrum
GCCGCTGCGTGCGTGCGTGTGCTGTGTGCGTGTGTGGTGGGTGGGGGTGCGTCGTGCTTGGATGGTGGGTGTGGTGTGGGGCGCGGAGAGCTGCCTGGTGTAGGGTTGTTGTGTTGTGGTGTCGTTTGGGTTGTTGGTGTGTGGTTGTTTGTGTTAGTTGGGTGGGGGTGGGGTGGGTGTGGTGTGGGGTGGGGGGTGGTGTGACGAGGATGGGATGTTGCGTTGGATTGTTGTGTTTTTAGTGTGACGATATATCGCTGGGATGGATTTGGGGTTTGGAGGGCGCTTCTGCTCACGACACAGGGCTGTGTTGAGGATACTCTCTGTATGGTTTGAAAACGGGCCCTTCTCATATGATTTGATGATGATGGTGATGATGTTATCCGCCCCGGGGCCCAACCCCAGCTCCAAGACTCCAAGGACCTCCCTCTCCCTCTCTTCCGTGAAACATGTCCCAGGTGACGCCACAACGCCATTGCACTCCCCTCTCTGCCTCCCCTACCTCCCCCCGACCACCCTCTCCATCCCCTCCACCCCCCTCAAACACGCCGCAACATGCCACGGCACGCTCCCGTACCGACTCCCCCTGGTGCCCCTCAGCCGCGCCAAGAGCCCCAGCCCGCGAAACTGCTGCAGAATCTCCTTGAGCAGGTTCTCCGCCGTCGCGCGCGTCTGCGGCGTCGGCGTCCACATGAGGCTGCTGGTCTGCTGCTGCGCGGGCGGGTTGCCCGCAGCGGCCGACGACGCACCGCTGCTTGGCCCCTGGCCGCCGCCGCCGCTGGATCCCGCGTTGAGGTACGAGCCCGCGGCGGGATGCGCAGGCGGCTCGGAGCCGCCCGGGGTAGGCGGGAAGGGGCTGGTGGCCGCGCGGGTGGAGCCCACGGCGCCAATCCAGAGGATGTTGACGCCGACAGCGAGGGGGCCGGGCGCGTTGTCTGGGGCAGATAAGGGGGCTTCTCCGGGGCCGCCGGGCCCGCGCTTGATCAGCAGGCCTGAGATGAGCGCGGGGCTGAAGACGCTGGTTGCGTTGGTGTTGTGCAGGCGGTGCGCGAGGATGACGCCCCATGTCTCGTCGGTGGAGTCAACGAGGCGCGAGTCTGGGTCTTGCGTGGGGTCGAGGGGAGGGTCGGCGGCGGAGGGCGTGGCCGCGGGCGTGAGGCCAATGGTCGGGTCTGGGGAGACGCCGGCGCCGGGCGTGGCTGTGGGGGTGTTGGGGTTGCTTTGGGCTGTTGTTGGGATTGCGGCTGCGGGGGTGAATTTGTATAGAGGCTTCGGGTCGACGGTGAGGAGGGTGATGAAGAGGTTAAGAGACGTAGGGCACGTGATCAGATACACCCATGCCTCCAGCTCGTCCCGATCCATGACGCCAGCTCGCGCAATGCATACCCGCCAGTGCACCTTCCTCGCCTGCAGGATTCCAATGGTAGTCACCCAAATCTCCTTTGCGAGTTCGCTAAAAGGACGCGTGCCGAGATGGTAAGTGCTCGTAGCCTGGCTTTTGCCACAGGAATCGGTCCAGGCGACTGTCAGCCATGTGCCATCGAGGCTGATGGCGTAGGCGAGATGCATGTATGAGTTCTCTCGAAGAAGATCCTGCGGAGGCTCGGATTGCAGCTTGAATGGGACATTGCGAGGACTCGACTCTTCCAGTTGGAAAGCAGGTGCCGAGGCGATTGGCAGAGGTGTTTTGTCCTCTGGCTCGGCGTTGGGCGGACTGCGGTTGTAGACCTCGCGAGCCAGTCTGCTGTAGATGCTACTCGAGAGTATGACGGGGTGGTCGAAAGAGGCAATATATCTGATGGGTACAATCTGCAGGACCAGATCAGGCTTCTGAGGCTGACTGGGATGTGTCGGCCCCTGACCGTATGTCTGAAAGAGCGTCCAGAACGCGGCACACAGCTCCCACAGCGCAGACGACTCTTCAAACGGATTGACCATGTAGATTATGAAGGCGTCAACTCGAGACTCGTGCTGTTCCTGGATGTTGGCGTGTCGTGCAGCCAGCATCTTTCCAAGCTTGACGCATGTCTCACGCAGCGCTTTGTATACAGCGCGAGGAGCTGCAGGCGTGGCGATTCTACAAGGCACCAATCCGCTTTCGTACTCACTGACTGTGTTGACGCGCGTGTGGGTCCCTAGCTTGCAGCTATCGTAGGCAAGCTGCATGTGCAGGAGGAAACCTTCCAAGCCAGGCCTGAGTGAATCACTGTGTGGATAGATGCAGAACGCGACGACGTTCTTCGACCCGTTTACTGGAGCCAGCCCGAGGGTTTCCCAGAAGGTGACGGCCGGGGGTAACAGGTCCCAGGGGCTATCTCCCCTCCTCACTCTGATGAAAGGCGGGTTGATGGGATAGATCTGGCTGCCCGGTACTGCCGGTGTTTCATTCGGTTTCCGCGCCTGGATCCTCTGCTGGCTCTTTGCATGTGCTGGCATCTCGGGGAAGACATCGTTGACTGCGGCCAACGCAGGCAGCGCACAGTCAATGGCTTTTGGGAACACGGTCTTGATGACCGTAGCCCAGCGCATCTCGCTTGAACGGCGAATCGCGTCTTCCGAGACGATCTCCTCGTTGAGAATATCGAGAGTCGCTGATATGACCTGTTCGGTGACCATCTGTGCGATGTTGATGCTGTCCGACCCGCTCCAATGCTTTTCATCTTGAATCTCAAACGACAGGTCTGGCTGGGATGTAGGTGTATCCGGAACCTGACCCACGGGATGTGGAAACAGAGGCATACTATAGCGGACACCAGCACCAAGCTTTACCGTCGGCGGGGCAAGCTTCACCAACGACCAGTCCCAGCTGCTCGGCTCGAAGTTGAGGAGTGAATTGTCATCGAAGTGCAGTGTCTGAAGTTCGAGCAGATCCCCACCAAATGACTCTGCAAATGAGGTTACAGATAAAGGTGTCGCGTTGCCATCAGTTGGTAGCTTTCTTTTGGCCAAAGTGATGGGACCTCCAGAAAAGGGCGCTTGCATCGTAGGTTGGACGTCTTCCGCATCTTCGTCAGACACGACAGAGCTTTCGTTCTCAGTGTCTGATTCGTCCTCCGAGTCATCGTTGAGACCCTGGATGGAAGGCGTAATCTTGGGCAACTTGGTCGCCGATGCAACCGCAGCCGCATATCGGAACTTGGTAAGCAAAGGCACGTCCCGCAGGCTTTTTGGTCGTGCTGAAGCTGGTGTCGCTGTGTGTGCTTCTTTCGCCTTTACGTCTGTATGTATACCGTAGCGCCCGTCTTGATACTTGGCATCAGAGACGCTCATCTTGCGGCTGAAGGCGAGAGGGCCAAATGAACTTCCTCGGCGATCTTGACTTTGTGCTGGAGGGATGTGGATGGTCAGGGCAGTCTTGGGAGAGGGTTTGAGAGTCTCGCGGACTTTGGACGGGCTCAGTGGAGGCGTTGGCGCTTTGGTAGAAGGAGGCTTTTGCTCTCGCTCCTGCAATCCAGCTTGATCTATTGGAGCGGCGTGTGGCTTGGCTGTGCTTCCGTCAGCAGCATGTGCAAGCTCCTTCTTCTCCGTCGTCTGCGGGGAATTGAGAGGCTGGTTTACTGAAGAAGAAAGCGCTTCTTCGAGGGCGGCAAGTGGATCTGCGGATTCCTCCTGTTCTTCTGCCTTCAGGCTGGTATCTGTTTGTGCTCCCTTCTCAGGAGGTTGGGCTGCTTCGACCTTTGTATCGGCACGAGGCGGAGCATCTGTCATATCCACATCTCCGTCGTTGGGCCCGTCGAAGAAGTCAAAATCGTCTTCTCCGACAGCATTCTCTTCGTAACCGCCCTCGTCCATATCGTCCCCAAACAGATCATCATTGTTGTTCGAGGTGGAAATGGGTTCGTGGTCTGTTGCGAAAGCTGGAGACGTGGAAGCTTGTTGTGGTGGCTCAGCTGAAACACTGTCTTGCGGGGCAGAGAGGTTGATAGCGGGATTCGTCCCACCGGAGGCTAGAATTACATTGGATGTCGCACCGGTGACGCTCGGGGTATCGCTTGCGAAGATGGGCGCCCCTGGAGCAACGCCATCAGGGGGTGTTGGGTAGACGCCACTGACAGGCTGAAGCTCTCCATATGTGCCCATCCGAGTGTTCAAAGGCGAGGACGGGAAGAGGCCATGGTTTTCTTCTTTGCGCCGAAATGCATCTTCCTCAGCCTTTTTAGCTTTACGCTGGGTATCGGCGGACTTGTCTCGTTCGGCCTTGGCCGCAAACCATTCCTGAGCGACATCGCAAGGATCTCTGTAGCCTGTCGAGTCAACGCTCTCGAACCAGCGCAACACACTGTCGGAGGTGTTCAAAGGGGTTTCGGCCGACACTGGTAGTACAGCTTCGCTTGATGCTCTGTGGTAATAGCATAGAGCGCGAGGCCACAGCACATCCTGCTCCGAGGGAACGGCGAATGTGGTTGGGGTTGCTGGCTGACTGTCAAAAGTAGTACGAAGCCTGACCCAAGCATTGGTGTGGTCGAGGTCGGAGAGGGAATAGCCTTTCCAAGTCAGCCAACGTTTGACGGCGTTCTTCCATTTGTCGATGCTCTGCTCCAAATTACTTCTCCGAGTGCGTTTCCTCCGAGGGCGTTGCGCAGTGTCATCCTGAGCCAATTGCAGTGGGTCGTCGAAGCTCATAACCCTCCCTAGCATGCCATTAGGAGCAACTCGCACGACAGTGCCAACAAGTTGCTTGAGCTCGACAGCGGACATGGTGTTATCTAAACTGCCTATGTCGTTGACTTTGTCGGTAAAAGTGGATACAATCAGGGTGCCAGCGCTGGTCCAGTGCACGTCGACGCTGCTCAGCCAGTGTGGTGTAGGGAAAGAAGCAAACTCGCTGTGATTGGTCTGTGTTTGTGTCTGCATGGGGCTGGAGACGAAGGTGCGGTAGTTGAGCGATACCACGCCGCACGCTTTGACAAGCGACAGGGTGATCAGGGCAACCACGGCGGATGTGAACAGGTCGTAGACTGCAAAGCAGTCGAGAGACGGCGGCTGCTCTGCGGTGGTGGGCTGGGCGCTCGTGAGGTTGGATCGCGACGCAGAGGCTCTGTGCTGGGCGGCCATCAGGGCGGGGTGGGTAGCTGCAGTGGGGTTGCGAGCAGATATCGGCGGACGGGCGAACTCGAGGGCCTTGGTGAAGCCATGCTGTTCGCCTGGATTGTGTTAGCATGCAAGTGTATTACAGTGGTATTGTGTATGTGTATGAGAGCTCACGTTGGAAGGTATAGCCTGTGAGGTCTGGCAAGTCAGGCGGGCTCGGGCTTGGGCTTGGGCTTGCGCCGGCCTTGTCGACGGCGGCAGGGGCAGGGGTGAAGAGCCATAGCCACGGTCTGGTCGCGTCACGGACGATGAGCAACTGGCGGTCGCGCAAGGCAGCTTCGACGGCGCTGGTGTCTTGGTCGGGGCTCCAGTCGCGCAGTGTCTCGGCGGGCTGAGTGGCGCTGCGGGCGACGGAGAAGGCTTGATATGCGACGGCTTCAAAGTCTCCCTGGGCGTCGTGTTGTTAGCGTATGAAGACATGTGAATACCTTGTACTAATGATTATAACGTACGATGACTTGCGCATTCGTTTGGCATGTTCTGAGAAATTCCATTAGAAGCTCTGCAGCCCTCTATGGAACTCTCCGGTGGTGGTCGCGTCGTGGGAGGCCGGCGAATGGCTTCATCAACTCCGCTGGCTGCGAGGCTGTGAATCAAGATGGGCAGGCTGATGGTGCAATGGCAACGGCAATGCGCTGAAGATGCAGAACAGAGCAGAGCATAGCAGAGCAGAGCAGCGCTTTAATCCGACAAATCGCGTCTGTCGTGTCGCGATAGGGAGAAGGGATTGGCAGTCCAAGTGAGGTGCGACAACCTGGAACGACGTCTGCTGTCACGCGCGCGAGGGTTGAGGCGTGCAGTGGAGCCCTGGGACGTCGTCGCTGTCGCACTCGCAGCTCTCGGGCGCGCCAGCCCTCTCTAGGCAAAGCGCGGGCGGGTCGGCGGAGTGTCGCGGTCAGCTTGGTGTGGATTCGGATTGGATAGGATTGGATTGGATTGGATTGGATCGTTGGATTCGCGTCTTATCGATAGCGAGCACTTTTTTGTAGTCCCAGTCTCAGTGGTATCTAGTCGTCGACATTTTGCACCGCCAACAGTCGCTCTTCCTCTGCCCGCCCGCCACCATGAAGATCACAAATGGCGCGGTGCCCGTCTACACAATCAGCGGCAGCGAGGCTCGGCCACTGCCCGAGTGGCTGGTCCGCCGCAGAAAGAGGAGCTTGAAGAACGACCCGGAGTATGCGAACCGCGTCGAGCTGCTGCAGGACTTTGGCTTCGAGGAAGCCAGCCAGTGCGTGCGCGTGAGCGACGACGGCGACTGGGTCATGTCCACGGGCACCTACAAGCCGCAAATCCACGCCCACTACCTCCCCCACCTGTCGCTCTCCTTCGCCCGCCACACCAACACGCTCAACGAGACCTTCCGCATCCTCTCCAGCGACTACACCAAGAGCGTCCACCTGCAGGCCGACCGCGTCATTGAATTCCACACGGGCGGTGGCCTGCACCATGCCACACGCATCCCCCGCTACGGCCGCGATTTGGTCTACGACAAGCGCTCGGCCGAAGTGCTGGTGCCCTCGGTGGGCGTCAACGCAGACGGCATGGGCGAGGCCTACCGTCTGAACCTGGAGGTCGGGCGCTTCATGCGCAGCTACGAGATCGATGTGGGCGGCGACGACCTCCTGGCTGCTGCGCCTGGCTCGGGCTCGCTGCAGGGTGGCGTCGACGCTGGTGCTGTCAACACGGGCGCCATCGCAGAGGACAGCCACAACCTGCTGGCCTTTGGCACGTCGCTGGGCACAGTCGAGTTCTGGGACCCGCGCTCGAGGAACCGCGCTGGCATCCTGTCCGCGCCCCAGGACGCCTTCGAGGGGCGCTCTGAGGTGACAGCCCTCACCTTCCCGCGCTCTGGTTTGAACCTCGCTGTCGGCAACTCGAATGGCCTGATCCACCTGTACGACTTGCGATCGCCCACGCCCCTGCTGAAGAAGGACCAAGGATACGGCTTCGCCATCAAGAACATCATCTACCTCGAAAACACCACATCCTCCCGCGGCCAGGTCACAGAACCCAAGATCCTCACCGCCGACAAGCGCATCATCAAGATCTGGGATCCCGAGAACGGCACCCCCTGGACGTCCGTTGAGCCCGCTGTCGATCTGAACCACGTCGAATGGTGCAAGGACAGCGGCATGCTCCTGACCGCCAACGAGGGCAAACAGCAGCACTCGTTCTTCATCCCCCAGCTCGGCCCCGCGCCCAAGTGGTGCGCCTTCCTCGACAACATCGTCGAAGAAATGGCCGAGGACCCCAACGACCCCAACGCCTTCGGCGCCGGCGCAACAGGCGAAGTCTACGACAACTTCAAGTTCCTTACCCCCGCCCAGCTCAAGACGCTCAGTCTCGACCACCTCATCGGCACAACCAGCCTCCTCCGCCCCTACATGCACGGATACTTTGTCGCCCAGAAGCTGTACGAGGAGGCCAAGCTCATCTCCAACCCGGACATGTGGCAGGAGCAACGCCAAAAGTCCATCGCCGAGAAGATCAACAAGGAGCGCGAGTCGCGCATCCGCGGCAACAAGAAGGTCTCGGTCAAGGTCAACCAGGCCCTCGCCGCGAAGATGGCCGCCAAGGAGGAAGAGCGCGAGCGCCGCCGCGCCAAGCGCGTGCTCAACAAGGGCGGCGACGACGACATGCTGGACGCTGGCGCCGCCGGCGCAACCGCCCCCGCCGTCGGGGCCCCCGAGAAGCCCGCCGGTCTGCTGGGCGACTCGCGTTTCGCGCGCCTCTTCGAGGACGAGGACTTCCAGGTCGACGAGCAGTCGCACGAGTTCCAGGCCATCAACCCCAGCACCAAGATCCCCAAGGGCCTCACCGCCGCCGAGCAGGAGGCCCTCGACTCGAACCGCGGCTCCGACTCGTCCGCCTCTGGATCCGACTCGGAGGCCGAAGAGCGCCGCCCCGTCCGCAAAGCCGCGCCCGCCGACACGCGCATCTCGTCCGCCTCGTACCGCAAGGCCGGGCACAACAACCCCATGCTGCAGAGCGGCAACAAGGGCCCGCAGATGGTCGTGTCGAGCTCGAACACGAAGAAACAAGCCCCCAAGGCCGACAAGTCGTTCGGAGCGCGCGTGTCCAAGCTCAAGGAGCGCACGCCCAAGCGCTCCACCACGACCGTCGTGGGTGAGAGGGAGATTACGTTCGCGCCCGAGGCGAAGAAGAAGAAGAACCCCCAGGGCGGCGCGCAGGCCCAGAGGCACGACAGGCGCAAGGACAAGAACATCCGCAGCGCGAGCGGGAACGCGTTTCGAGGCATGTAGGAAAGGAAGAGCCAGGGATTCGCATTCACAAAAACCAGGCAGCAGAAGTGTAGCATAGGAAACGGCGTTAATGATACCCAGTACCCAGTTCACCTTCCTTCTTTCCTTCCTTCCTTATTCCCTTCCTTTCTTTCCTTCTCCAGTCCATCGCACCACCCCGACTCCAACGCTCCCACCTCGCTGCTTAACGTTCTCCATTCTGATGACGAGAGGGCTTCGTAAATGTTATCTGTTCTGAAAGAACATCTCTCTTGGCTCAAGTTTGGCACACCCCAGCTCAGCTCTCGATTCCAAGGTGGTCGACTCGCTTGGCCGCGCTCGCGGCCTTGGCCTGCGACGACGCGCACTGCGCCGCCTCGCTGCTTCGCGTCTTCTTGCCGCCCTGCTCTGCGGACGCGGCGGCGTGGGCGCTTGCGTTGCCGCCAGCGACGCCGTTCGCCGCAGCTGATGTGAATGGTCAGCCGTGTCCGTTTCGCCTCGAAGCAGGACCATGTCGTATGCTACCGTACCACCCGGCTCACGTGGTCATGTCGTTGTTGAGGTGACCAAGTGGGTTCCCCGACGGTGGGTAGGGAGGGATTGGGAGAGGGGATTACCTTGGTCGTGCCTGTCTTCGACGCTGGTGGACGAGCCGTCAGCGGAGGTGTGTGTGGTCTTCTTGCTCTTGCTTGAGAGGGCGCCGGAGAGCGCGCCGAAGAGGTTGAGGTTCAGCCCGCCCTGGACTGTACGTCAGTGACCCTTTGTAGATGGTGGAGAGTGGAGGGGAGATGGGGGAGGCTGGCTTTGCCCATGTCAAATGAAGGTGGCTGGATAGACGGGTGTGGAGGGCGTGAGCCGTCGCAGGTTTGATGGGGGTGAAGGAGGGAGATGGGGAGATGTGGGAGGTTATAAGATCAATGTGGTGGTGGTCGTGAAGGGAGCTGTAAGTAAAAGACTTGGGTACTCGTACCGAAGCACTGGCCTTAGCATGATGCTCCTGCGTCTCCACGTCCCGCGTGCCTTGGGCAGCGGTTTGCTGCTGCACTTGCTGTGCCTGTGCTTCTTTCCTGGTAAGGTCGGCTGGCATGGCGGATTCAAGACTCTCTCAGGGGATCGCTATGGGTTCTTGAAAATTACAATGTACTTGCATCTATGAACTGTGGGGCTACTTCCAAGTTGTACCACGGCTGTCAGCATGGTGTTGAGCATTCGCGGAACTGACGTCATAGGCGTCGTCGGCTTCACGCAGCAGGTTTTCGGCAGTGCAGGGAGCTTGGTTGGGGGTGCTGGCTTGCTCTGATTGATAACTTCCATGTTGGAAAAGCAGCGAAGTATCTCGTATACCCAATTTCATGATGGAGGTTTTGGAACGTTTAGGTTTGGTAGGTGCTGAGTGAGGAGGCTTAGTCGGTAATCGACGCAGGGTCCAGGGGTTAGCCTTCAGCATTGACAGCACTTTCTTTTGACCACAAGGTGTCCGGAAGAACTGTACAGAACCATATATTGCTTCTTACCGCTCGGCTGTCGGACAAATTCGTCATTGAGTGAGTGATTTCACATGATCGTTTGCGATTTGGAAGGTATTCATGATGTCTGCTGAACGCCTGAAATCCGTCGCTTTGCCGCTTGAAGGATTGTGTTTCTATCACCGAGAAACGAGCCACCGTGTGTAGGCAATTGCTGTCTGGTGGAGACGGCAAGGTGTTCGCGCTGCAACAAGCTACCGCCTTCAGACGTTACCTTACGCCAGCGACAACGCTGTTCCCGTCCTCGTCTGTCAACACCAGAGCGGCCAGCAGAGTCACGGAAGAACCGCGCAATGATTTAGCTGGGCGGAATGAAGCCAAAAGTTCGACCAAGGTACTGGAGGACGGCCTACGGCAAGCTATCGCTATCGAAGATCTGGTCCATCTCATTTGATCTTTGCCCCGGACTAGGGTGCTGTCTCGTATGTGCACATAAGTAAAGACACGCACTTTTGGGACTTTCGACTCTTCATTCAATAATCCACGCGCCCAAAAACTAACCTTCACGACCCAACAGTCTGCAACTAACGACAAAGGCTCAACAGCAAGCCTTGCTGATCACCATGTGTAACACAATCCTGACGCGCCGCGGTTACTCAGACCACTATTATTCCCACTCCAGCCGCACGCCAGATGCAGGCTTTCCTTGCCTCAGATCCGTTCCTGGAGCGTTACTTTTTTCGGACACCGGCTGGGGCCAGGGGGAGCGCCACAAGATCGTTTGCGCACGGATCCTCAGACTCGCCCGCGAAAACCCACCACTCAACACCTCTATTCTGTATCGTCACCTCAAGCCGCGCGTGGTGTGGCAGCTGTGTCGTGCATTATGGCTGGAACAGCGACGCAAACCTCGGCGTTGTGGCCGTCCATTGCGTGCTCTCGAGGGATCGAGGAAAACACTAGACTGTTTATAGTTGTATTTGTGTTAGAATGGGTGTGGACAGCCGGCGTACCTGCAGCAGTGGCTGCAAGCTCAATCTCTAAAGCTTCGAGACGGAACCCCACTCGGTATAGGGTGATCTTAAAAGAGCAATTCGAGATGCATGTGGAGTGTTTGAGGCTAGCTAGAGCTCGCTCAGACAGTGTTCAGCCGAGCAGAGAGCAGCCTTGATACCGATAGTATCAGGGACGGATTTGATATACTTGAGGGAGTGCCTTCTGAATCTTCCTTTCTCCAACGCCTCCTTCGGTCTGTTCTCGTGTGGTCTTGTAGAACCTTACTCTACCGCCTCTCGTTTCTATTGTAATATCCATTCAGTCGTTCTTTACACTGATAATCACAATGCCTTCGCTGTCCACCCTTCTTGGGGTCGGCGCTGCCACTTTCTTTTCTGTCGCTTCTGCTACCAAGTACGCTCCTGTGGACACTCTCCCTGGCTCTTCGTTCTTCGACCACTTCGACTTCGTCACTGAAGAGAAGACTAACGGTTTTGTCAAGTATAATAACCACCACATAAGTAGCTGTGACGACTGCTAACCATTCACAGGTACGTCGACCGCAACACAGCCGAACAGAAACAGTACATCAGCTATGAAGACGGCGATGCTGTCTTTGGCGTAGACCACACGAGCATGCTCAACAGCGCTGACGGAGGTGATATCGGCCGTGAGAGTGTTCGTCTGGAAGGCAAAAAAGACTACAACAAGGGCCTCTTCGTCCTCGACATCAAGCACATGCCCGGCGGCATCTGCGGAACCTGGCCTGCCTTCTGGGCTCTGGGCAGAGAGCCGTGGCCCGTGAAGGGAGAGATCGACATCGTGGAAGGCGTCAACACAAACTCACTCAACACCGTAACCCTCCACACTGACACACAGTGCAAGGTAAATGGCCTGGGCCAGACTGGCAAACTAGCCGCCGCAGATTGCGCCCTCGACTCGGCCGGCACCACTGGCTGCGACGTGGGCGACTCCAGGACCACCTCCTACGGCGTGGGCTTCAACGCCAACAGCGGCGGTCACTATGTCACCGAGTGGCAAGACGACGGCATCAAGATCTGGTTCTTCCCCCGCGGCAGCGCGCCAAACAGCCTCGCCACCAGCGAGCCCGACACAACCGAGTTCGGCACCCCCGTCGCCAGCTTTCAGGGCGACTGCGACATGGAGAAGCGCTTCATGGACCAGCGATTCATCTTCACCAACACCTTCTGCGGCGACTGGGCAGGGATCGTCTACGAGCAGTCTGGCTGCCCCATGTACGATGGGCTTAGTGGCATGGCTTCTTGCAAGAAGTATGTTGCTGAGCACCCGGCGCTTTACAAGGAGGCGTACTGGCGGGTTAGCTCTTTCAAGACCTATAACGAGCGTGCTGTCGTCAGCTCTTCGTCGTTGGCCCCTAGCAGCACCCCTCATGTTTCGTCTAGCTCGACTCAGGTGTCGAGTAGCTCCGTGCACGCTTCTATCAGCTCGGCGTACCCTATCAGCAGTCCAGTTGCGGCCTCCGGCAGCTCCACCGCCGTCTCGAGCAGCTCTGTGCAAGTCTTCAGCACGTCTGTGTCCGCTTCGTCTTCCTCGGCAGTATCCAGCAGCTCAGTCCTCTCGAGCTCAGTCACTCGTTCTTCGGCCACCCGTGCTCCTGCTGTGCTAAGCTCCGCCTCTCCATCCCCATCCTCATCTGTTGCCGTCTCGAGCAGCGTTTCGAACGATCCTTCTTCGACTGTCTCGGCGTCGGCGTTGGCTTCTGAGACTCTCTACCCGTCTAGCTTCAGCTCGTCTGCTTCAGGGTTCTCTCCCTCAGCACTTACATCTTCTGTATCTGAGTCTCCACACTCGCGCGATGGTCCTATGACGATTTCCCGCTCATCTGCTTCTAACACTCCCCACGTGTCAAGTATTGTGTCGTTGACTTCAGAGGTTTCCTCGGCGGCTACTTCTTCTGCGTCTGAATCCCCTTATTCGCGCAATGCCTCTTCGAGAACCTCCAGCACGTCTGCTTCTTCGACTCCTTCTTCGTCTGACGTCTCGGCTACTTCCTCGTACCGCGTCGCCTCCGGCACCTCGAGCACATTGGCTGCGGTTTCTTATGAGGGTCAGAGCGTCTCTCCATCGGAGACGCTCTCCGCCAGCTCTGTGATTTCTTCTTCGGAAGACCCATACAGCAGCACCGCCATCTACTCTTCCGGAACATCAGGCTCTGCACACCCAGCCGCTTCGGCGGTATCGTCCAGCAGCGCTTCCGTTCACTCCGCACCTGCGCCCGTCACCTCTGGACTCTCCAGCTCTACGCCGCTTCCCAGCGCCGACCCAGCCGAGGAGAAAACTACAACCGCTTACGAGACCACCTACATCGACGTCGGCCCCGCAGGCTACACCACCGTCACTGCCACCGTCACCGCCACCATCACCACCAAGGTCTCCGCCACCCAGACCACCGCTGCTCACTCGACAACCGATGCGCACTACGCGCCTCCGGGCTTCCAGGTCACGACCAAGTACTGCGCGCAGGGCTGCGGCGCAGGCCCCACGGCTGTCACCGTCACGGTGCCGTATGCTTCTTTAGCTTCTTCGCACGGTGGCCCGGGCAGGCCGACGGATAGACCTGGCAGGCCTTATGGTCCTGATAACACTCATTACAGCCCCAGCCAGCACGGCCCGCCTTCTGCATCTGATAACGCTCATCACGGCCAGCCCGGCTCGCCCTCTTCCCCGGAGAACAACGCCCCTTACAACCCCAACCAGCACGGCGAGCCATCTACTCCGGACGACACTCCTCGCCACACCCCCGGCCAGCCCGACTTCCGCGGCAAGCCTTCCACCCCCGACAACAACACTCCCGATGACGCGCACCACCACCGCAGCCACGCCTCCCAGCGCGCGAAGCCTTCCCCCGACGCCGCCCGCCCCGGCCAGCCAGGCACCCGCTTGCCCCCCGCCCACCCGCGCAGACACCTCCTCGCCGTGGTCGCCCCCGCCTTAAACGCAACCGCGTCGCACAGCCAGGCCGCGCTCTCCACCGGCAGCAGCGCCTCGTCCGGCCCCACGATGGGGGCGGCTACGCCAGCCGCCGTGTCCGCGAGCGCCGCGAGCCTCTTGCGGGTGGAGAGTCTGCTGGTCGCGTGGAGCGTGAGTTTGGTGGTTGCGTCGGTGGTGCTGCTGCTCGTTGTGGATGTGGCTTGAGGGAATCAATCACCTTTTATGTGTTTAGGGTAGGGTATGGTAGGGTAGTGTAGACCCTGATGTATCTTTTTTAGATGTAGAATATAAGTCGATTATGACGATGCGCCTTTCGAAAGAGAAAAAAAAATCTGCAGCGGTTATAGAGTATGTGTTTGCTGATTTGGGAGATGGTGGTCTATAGTGAGCTCTAAAAAGCCTATGTGACATGACATGCTATGCTGTGCATTGGCAATCGCCGCCCGATGCTTTTGATACGTAAAAGTACAGGATATGAGTGATAGGAGATGGTGACAGTGCTATTCTTACAACTTCTTCGCAGCGGCCTTCGCAGCCTCGACGCGCGCGTTGATGTGCGGGACGGCGTTGGTCCTAGGGACGGTGCCCTGCTTCAACACCTGATTCAGGATAGCGCGGCGAGGCATCGAGATCCTGCTGTACAGCACGACAGCGCCGGTGAGTAGGGCTAGCGCACCTGCCTGGTGGGCGGACGCCAGCCAGGTGGGCACCATGTAGATGAGGGTGCTGATGCCGAGGGTCACTTGCAGGCTGACGAGGTGGACCATGCCCCAGACGCCCTTCTTGGCGTCCTTGGGGATGGTGCTGCGGACGCCCTTGGAGAAGCGGGTGTATGCCAGGAGAGACATGATGGCGGTGAAGGTGGTGGTTGCGAGGATGCGGTGGTCGAGCTGGACGAGCGAGGGGTTTTCGAGCGCGTTGCGCCAGTAGAGATCGGATTGGTCGGGCACGTGGCTGTACCAGGGGTCGAAGAGTTCCTTTTTGGGAGGTGTGAGTCCGATGCCCATCCAAGGGAACTCGTTGTAGATCAAGCCAGCGTCGAGACCTGCGACAAGGGCTCCAGACATGGCAGTGGTGAAGACAAGGAGTGTGAGGCCGACGACAGAGCGGCGGAAGACCTTCAGCACCGGCGACTGCAGAGCCTTGATGGACTCGGCAGCTGCAAAGGGGTTAGCCAGCATGCGATGCTCCTTGAGGATGTTGAGACCAGTCAGAACCATTGAGCAGTAGACGAGGAACGCTGCGCCAAGATGGGCAGTCAGACGGTACTGGCTGACACGAGGGTGGCTGCCAGGTTCGAAGAGATCGTCCTTGAGCCCGCTCTTCACCATCCACCAACCAATAACACCCTGGAACCCAATCATGCCGCAGATGCCTACGAGCTTGAAAGCCGTGGTAGGGGTAACTCTCTTACGGGCGATGAAGTAGATGGTAGGCAATAGAAAGGTAACACCAATGACGCGACCCCACAGACGGTGAGCCCATTCCATGAAGTAAATCTGTTTGAACTCGGAGAGAGTCATGCTGGAGTTGAGCATGGCGAACTCGGGCGACGACTTGTACTTTGTGTACTCGGCTTCCCAGGCCTCTGGGCTTCCAGGCCACAATGATCCAGTGACAGGCTTCCATTCGGTGATACTAAGTCCGGATTCCGTGAGTCTTGTGAGACCTCCAAAGATGACAATGCCAAACACGCTGGCTGCGCTGCCCAGCAACCAATAGGCTACGCTTTTCGACGTGGTCTGAGGAGAGCTGCTTGATTTGGCCTCGCTCTTGGGCCCCGTCTTAGCGGCTGCGTCCACGATGGCTGCTCGTCCCGCTGCCTCGATGGTCGCACTGTTCTGCAGCGGCTGGGTCGACTTCCAGCGCACAGCCTGTAGAACGGAGGGCCGAGGTGCGGCGGATCGTGCGATGGAGACGGTGGGGCGAATGGTCGAATTGAAGCACGGTTTGGCGCTGCACAGCTGTCTCGAGAGTCGTGGCGCGGCCGTCCGCAGGTGCGGAAACGCCTGGAGTAAGGACGCCATGGGCGGCGGGTGTGGGTGAAGAGCAATGCCTCTCTTGAGTCTTCAACGCTGGAGTCTATGACATTTCCATCGGCCGTGGTTCGATGGCGGCGACGCTAAGATCGCACGAAGGAAGGAGCGCGGCGAGGACCCTGCAGCAGCACCGAGCACCGAACCACATGGCACAGGGCATCGCAATCGCCCCACAGCACGACGTTGTGACAGGCGGCGGAACGGAGCGACTGCTCGGCGTACTAAGGGCTTGCGCTTGCGCTTGTGTGTGCTTGTGCCTGTGCACGAGGACTGCGGGTGGATGAAGATCGACAACCAAGAGAATCTGCGCCAGCTGGCCTGGCTGCATGACAGGGCATGACGCGCTTGTGTCGCCTGCTTCGCCTCCCCTTCTCTTCCGCATGCCTGGGGCGCGCTTGCTTGCTTACTGTCTTATGTCTTATCCCATGAGCATGCGCGTAGATAACCCCACTTGGCCGCCCACCAAACCTTACACCGAGTGACATCGCCGGTAGACTACGAGATGCAGTTCTCTGACGACGCAACCCCAGGCCACGAGGCTGACGACAACGACCACGAGTACCGCCAGCGCCAGGTCACCGCACAGGGCGGCCGTACCAGCGCCGAGACATGGTCCTTTGCTGCTGGAGCTGGACAGCAAGCCGCCGCCTCTGCCAGTGCCTCTGCCTCTGCCTCTGCCAGTGCTTCTGCCCGCGCACCCCACGTGAGCCTATTCTCGCCAGGCGTACCGACTGTACCTCCCATGTCACTCGCAACCTCCTCAGACACAGGTACTGGATACCTCCGAGCTGCACCTGAGAGCAGCCCCACACCGGCAGCCTCCTCCCGGCCACTGCCATCGCTTGCATCCGTTGCCAGCATGACAAAGCGCACATCAAGGCTCAAACTAGGCGACGACCACCCGCCCATTGTGCAACTTCAGACGCAGATACCCAGCGTTCAAAAGAGCGGCGATGACCCGACCACTCCCCTCGACACCCCAGGCAAAAGGAGGACTACCGTCGATCTCGTCGGCAGCGAATACGCCACAGTCACTTCGCTCAGCGGCCTGTTCGCTGGAGGCTACAGCATGTCCAACAGTCGAGCGCCCTCCTACAACCAAGCTACCGGTCCGTTATACCTACGAGGTGCGTCTGCCTGCGTATAGTGCTCATTGAACGACCGACTGCTGACAGGTAGTAGCCTCCAATGACGCCGTCCCTCTGCCCGACCACCTCTTGACCCGTGGGTTGCTTGAAGGACGACATTCAGACATCTGTGTCATAGCGTTTGGCAAACGCTACAATCTGCACCGCCTATTACTCGACCGTGCCCCCTTCTTCACCACCGCCCTCTCTGAGCCATGGATTGAAAGCCAGTCCAAGGAGGTCACGTTGCATCCCGAGGGAATTGACCCAAGCATCACACAGGAAGCATTCGAGCTAGCCATCAGGAAGATCTACGGTGTTGATATATCCAAGGAGACTGATGCAGAAGCTGTTGGTCTCTTTGCAACAGGATGCTGGCTGGAGATGCAGGATCTCATCGACTCAGCTATTGAGTCTATACTTCGACAGATGGCTCCGGAAACCCTCGCACCTCTGATCAGGCTCGTCACAACCAACTATTACGGCCGCTCGGGAGAGCGAATCCTCGAATCTGCCAAAGCCATGCTTAGCAGGAATGGCTGGGAGATGCCCCTGAAGAACTGGGACGATATGCCGGGGGACATCATTCGTGAGCTTGTGGGGTCTGACGGTTTCTTTGTTGACAGCGAATGGGATAGATGGGTACTTGCCAAACGCCTCCTTGACCGCCGGTTGAAACAGATTGCTGTTGAGGCTGGTCTGATGCAGCGTGGCCAGAAGCCCATCCCCAAGGCCCCACAATCAATGCGCTTTATGGCGGTGCGCTTTGATGGTGTCTATCGCCAGAACGCTCTCACCGCAACACAGGCCTTCGCCTCCGATGCACAGACACAGTGGCTTACTGTATATACTAACCCTGACGTCGAGCGTCTTCTAGTTCTGCTCGACGAAGGCATACATTACATCCATATGGAGTACGAGCAACTTGAGTTTATTCGTACTGCTCGCGACGCTTTTGGTCTGCCAGTCATGCCTGAGAGAGTCATCTCGAACGCTCTGTGGCAGCAGCTTGCACTCCGGCAGAAGGTACTCAACGCAGAGGATTCCGCTCTGGAACTTGGGTTATGTCAGGCACCGCAAGAGCCAGAAGCCACGGACGGGCTTGGAATTCACCAAGACACAACAGTAGTCAAGGGTAAGCAGAGAGTATCTGAGCCTGATGAGGAGCCTGAGCTCGAGTCAGAGAGCTGGGATGGCAACGGCAAACCACGCAAGTTCTGGATACCCAGTACCGACTGTAACATTGTGCTCGGTAATGGCGCCGATCCTGTTGTGACAACATCCAACACGTTCCAGCGACACGCAAGTCGCCTGTCTGCCACAATCCAGCCAGAAGACGCACAGTGGGCTACCGACTTCGCCTCCACACCCTCTACATTGGCCAACCCTAATACACGCGATTACCCACAACGGCCAGTCTCTGCAGGTGGAAGCAATGCTGGTCAGCCGCAGTCTCTTGCCTTTAGCGAATTCCCCCCCTTCCGGTTCGCAGCCGAGTTCCCTAATCCGCGATTTCTCAAAGAGAAAAAGCGCGTCTATTCAAGAACCGTCTCCTATGCTGGCTCACTATGGAATATCTACATCCAGAAAGTGCGATCAGCCAAAAACATCCAGCTAGGCGTGTATCTCCACCGTGCAAAGGAACGCGAGGTAGACGAGAACTCGCAGGACAGCGGCGTTACTCAGCAGACCAATGCTACAGTCGACTCTCGCATCGGCCAGCTTGAGCGCGAGATGCTTATGCGTAGCGAACGGAGGGATCGTCGTCGCAGCACTCGTATAACCTTGCAAGACAACACCGGCGATGAGGATACAAGTGGTAGTGGTGGAGATGTCGACTCTACCCAAGTCTCTAGGGGCTCTCCTCTATTCTCAAGCAACTTAGGCCGACGTCGAAGCGTACCCAACGCACGACTCACCAGCCACGGCATACACACCAGCGCAACTTCGCCACCCAATACAGGAGGCTTCGACTCAACGCCACTGTCATCAGCTCTTGCCGACTCGTACTACACCGCCGACGACACCGACGAAGAAGACGAGCTAGACTCAGCATATCTGAATCCATCTCTCAATCCCCTTGCGCGGAAAAAGCGCTCAAGCATGCCCACTCTGCCGCCGTATGTGGACGGCAGGCCCACCATCAAGACGTACTTCAAGATCTACAGTCCGTCCAAGGGAGGCCGCATGCTAAGCATCTACGAGAGCGCCCCCGACAAGTTCAACTTTAGCCAGAGCTGGGGCTGGAAGAGCAGCACCCTCATGCTGGACGAAGTCATGATCAACGGCGCGTCGGAGGAGTCGCCTCCGGGACCGGCTACGGTTCCACCGAAGAAGGGGGACGGCAAGTTGAGGTTTATGGTGGTTATTGGCAACCTGTGAGGGGTGTGCGAGGTGAAGCACGATGCATATATACGGTTTTTCATTTGAGTTGGGAACGGATCGGATCGGATCGGGGTGTTTGTCTTTTTCTTCCCCCAACATATTTTTCTGCATCTCTGGCGTTGGAGGCGTGTTCATGTGTTACTAGTATACCCACATAGCATCTGGCTGCTGCAGTTCACTCAATGGATTTGGATCATACTACCAGCTTGATATGCCTGCAGTGATCGACACACAGGGTTCTTAGACAGGGTACATAGCCTATGAGTGCCACTTATGAAGATCACGCTATATCGGTACATATTAAACCGACCTTGTCGAGTGAGTCGGCAGACTGCCGAAGGCTGTCCCTCGTACGGAAATACTGTGCTAACCACCGGGTTGTCTCCTTCAGGCAATCCCATGCACCCCAGCTACGTCATTATCCTCCCCGCAACCTCACCCCACAAACCCCAGACCGACGACCAAGTCCCTTGATTGCTTGGAACGACAGCCGGGCAGCCGCTCAAAGCCCTAAATACCTGCGGAGCTCATTCCTACGTGATGTGAAAGGTTGTCGTTGCATCTTATTGTGCGACTTCCTGCCGCCATAAAGGTCTTGCATCGTTGGCGAGACGGGATGAAATGACTCGGAACGCGCGCTCGGCTGTAACGGCGACGCATGCATTCGTCGATTCCATATAACCGTCTGCAGATCTTGTTGTTGCTATACAAGGCTTGAATCCGCGTGTCTTTTGCACAGCGGTTCGGCCTCCTCTTACACTTGTTGCTGCTGTTATCGCCACCATGATCCGAACACCGTACCTTAACTGGTATGGCACAGGCTTCAAGCTCAGAGCATCAATTACAATCGCGTGCCAGCTGGCATTCGTTCTGTTTGGATACGACCAGGGTGTTTTCAGTGGAATCGTGGGAAATGCTGATTTCCTCGATACATTCGACCATCCGAGTCCGGCTCTGGAGGGCATCATCGTGTCCATCTACAACTTGGGCTGCTTCACGGGATGCATCCTGACGTTCATCTTCGCGGAGAAGACGGGCAGGAAGCTCGCCATGTGGATTGCGATGGTGTGGATTATTGTGAGTGTTGCAGTGGCAAAACACATTCATGACACTGACAGAGATAGGTTGGCGCCGTCCTCCAAACAACTGCGTACTCTGTCCCTCATATGATGATTGCGCGCTACCTCACTGGAATCGGAACAGGCATCGAAACCTCGACAGTCCCAATGTACCAGTCCGAGCTGTGCGAAGCCAACAAGCGCGGCCGTCTGGTCGCTTCGGAACCGCTCTTTGTCGGCGTCGGGATTGTCATCGCGTACTGGTTTGACTACGGCATGTCTTTCGTATCCGGATCTATTGCTTGGCGTCTACCCATCGCGTGCCAGATGATCTTTGCATTCGTACGTCTCCACTAGCCCGCCAAGGAAAGCTCTCGCTGACGAGCCTAGATCGTGATAGTCCTCGTCTTTGGGCTACCCGAGTCGCCCCGCTACCTCTACAAGCACGGCCGCCACGAGGAAGCCTTGAAAATCCTCTGTGACGTGTATGGCGGCACACCCGATCACCCGAAGATCGCGAAGGAGAACCGTGAAGTGCTCGAGGCGTTGAAGATCGAGGAAGAAACGGGCGAGTACAGGTGGTCACAGCTGCTCAAACGCGATAGGGTACAGACCGGGCGCCGCGTGTTGCTTGCCTACGGCATGCAGTTCATGAATCAGATGGGCGGTATTAACGTAAGCGACTTGTCGTTTCTGTCTGATCAGTGTACCTTCTAACGTCAACAGCTGGTGGTGTACTACATCACTTCCGTGCTCCAGCTCAACGTCGGCCTCGACCGCAACCTCTCGCTGCTACTGGGCGGTGTCATCAACATGATGTTCTTCTTCGGCTCCTTGTACCCCACCTTCACACTCGACAAGACGGGGCGGCGCAAGCCCATGATGTGGGGATCGTTCGGCTGCGGCTTCAGCATGCTGATGATTGCAATCCTCCTTTCCTTCCAGATGCGCGGCGCAGACGATCCCGTCGCCAAAGCTACAGCCAGCGGGAGCGTGGCTTTCTTCTTCACTGTAAGTAACCCTTGCCCCTTGCCCCTTCCCCTTCCCCTTTCCCCCATCTGTTTACAGAGACTAATGCAAAACACAGTACATGCTCTCCTTCGGCGCAACCGTTAACTGCATCCCTTGGGTTATGGTGCCGGAGATACTTCCTCTGCACGTCCGCGCCAAAGGCACCGCGGTGGGCATATCGGCCAACTGGCTGTGGAACTTCTTCGTTGTCATGATCACGCCCACACTGCTGAACAACCTCGCCTGGAAGGGCTATCTCATCTTTATGTGTTTGAATTTCAGCTTCATTCCGCTCGTCTACTTCTGCTACCCTGAGACGGCGAATTTGACGCTTGAAGAGGTGGATTGGTTGTTTTATGAGGGCGACGTGGTCAAGAGGAGTAGAAGGGTTGCTAAGGAAGGGTGGGAACGTGCTGAGGGCGCGCAACCTGATGGTGGGATATTGGAGAGTGGTAGCGGGGCAGGGAGTGAGAAGAATGGTGGTAAAGAAGTGGGTGCTGAGAAGAGGGAGTTTGGGGGCGTGTAGGTGGAGCGGGATTGATCGATAGGATGGTTGTGGAGATGGAGGACAAGTCTTTAGAGGAATTTGAACAAACCTTGAAGCCCGTTCTTACGAAGCTCCCATTCCACCCAAACCAGACCAACAAGAACCAGGGTTAAAAAAGTAACGTTCGCAGCTCTTACATTGTGACGAACGATTGCTTGGAGCTGTTAGAGTTGCAATAGACATAGTGACACATTCGAGGGAGCAGTTGACAGCGGAACCAAGCGGGAATCAAAACATTCTTGGACGTATAGGCCGCTATGGACGCCAATGAAATTGATCGGAGGGCCTCCTAGCCTCTGATGGAGCCCTTGCCCAGCTTGACAGCTGTGGCATCGGAAAATGCAGGTCCCTGATCGAAGTGGCTTCAGGGGCGACGACACAGCCACTTGCCGCAACTTTATCTCTCTCTACATTTGATGACTCGAATTGCGGCTCTATGAAGATGCTTCAGATACAGTGCAAACCCTAGATCCATAGCAAATTGTTAGAGAGCCTGGTTCTAATACCGAAGATTGGGTATCAAGCTGCTTTGTAGCCGAAAATATCTCAATCTCGTACCGCTGCCTACGTCGCGGAAGGTACGGAGATCATGTAAGGCCAATGAAAACACCGCGCATCCTGTTACGACAGCTCGGAACAAGCTACGGGATGTCGTCGATGCGTGTAATGATCTCCGCGGCATCGTCCCACGAAATCTCCCAACCAAAACCAGACTAAGTAATGTTTCCTACACTTTGATCGTGGCGCAGCAAGGAGCAGTAGCATCTGCGTGCGGTGATCTGCACAACTTGGTTGTGCTGCAGAGCGGCTCGACAAATTGTCTTGATGTATGACATCACGGCAACGCTAGCGCGACACCCTGAACCCTGAGATCGACGCCGCCCACGTCGAAATCTGGCTCAAGATGGCTGACAACCTTGCTGAGGATCTTGCTGGTCTAGACTGGCGTCACAGCCTTGGAATTGTATATATTGATGTAGTGTGACCACGTTTGTCGTGGCACGAAACTTTGAACTTTCTGCTTGCATCTTGTCTCGCGAAATCAGCTCCTCCCGCTCCCCTGCAAACAAGCCCCGCAAGTTCCTCAACATAGCTAGGGAGCTGGTCACCCCTCGCCCTACCACACGGCATTTCCCATCGCCCTCGCCCTCGTGCCAGGTCTATCACAACACACCCCCCCAACTTTATCCAATACTACAGACCCTTCCAAAATGAGTGCCCCGCAATCTGCTACCAGCGAGCTGCCTACGCGCTCGTTCACCAACGCGTCTGAGACGGAAGCAATCCCTGGAGAGGACACATCAGAGGTCAGGAGCGCCCTTGCGCATGTTAGGCGATGTTATTGACCCTGCTGCAGGTCACAAAGCTCTTCGCTGAGCGCCTCCAAGCATGGAAGCACGCGACCTCCTATCTCCAGGACTACATCACAGCGACCGAGAAGACACACCATGCACACGGAAAGGAATATGAGCGGATCCTGAAGGTGCGCAATATTCTGCAAGCTGTCCATACATCAAACTGATCGCAACAGACTGTCAAAGACCCCCTGAAGGAGGGTCACCACTTCGACCAGTCCCTCGGTGGTATCGCAGGCATGTTCGAGAATATCAGGTCCAACACACAGGTGAGTGATGATACGTCTGTTGCGGCCAATGAATGTTCTGACAGCTTCTCCAGGGAATGTCGAACCAACACTACGAGACTGCGAAGCAGCTGAAGACAGTCATCCTGCCCGTCTTTGAGCGCCTGCACACCGAGATCAAGAACAAGAGCAAAGAGCTCACAAAGGGCGCTGGAAAGGGAAGCAAGGCTGTCGACAAGGCGCGCGCAGGCACACAGAAGCACATCGAGCTCCTTGGACAGCACACGGCTACATTCGAGTCGCATGGGGGTAAGATGACCGCGACCGACGACCCATACATCCTGCAGCGTGGTATCTACCACCGCCTCAACAAGCAGGTTCAGGAGGAGAACAACAACCGACAAGATTTGATCAGTGTGCAGAACTCCTTCGCTCAGTTCGAGGCACACATCATCCAGACTGTCCAGCACGGCATGGGCCAGTTCATGCAGGTTATGAACAATCAGGCCGAGCAGACAAAGACCGCGTACGGCGATATTGTTGGAACAGCTCAGCGCATTCCGCTTGACTTCGAGTGGAACGGATTTATTCAGCGCAACAACCAAATCTTGATCGATCCGTCCGCTCCTGCTCGCACGGTGCAGGACATCAAATTCCCTAACCAAAACCACCGCTCAACTCAGCCGCTGATTTCTGGGTCCCTCGAGAAGAAGGGCAAGATCATGCGCTCGTACGACACCAATTACTACGTAGTCACTCCATCCAAATTCCTGCACGAGTTCAAGACCGACGACGACTTCGCCAAGGATCCTGTACCCGAAATGTCTCTCTACCTTCCCGACTGTATCATTGGAGCTGTCAGTGGCCAGAAGTTCAACGTTAAGGGCAAGGACGTGTCCAAGGGCAAGCTCGGCAATACCTTCTCAATGAACCATGAGGTTGCTTTCAAGGCACACACGCCTCAGGCCGCGGAGCAGTGGTGGCAGGTCATCAGTCAGGCTGCAGGCAAGGTCACCAACGAAGTGCCCGTCAGCCCAACAAGCCCCGTGGAGAACACCAACAGCCTCAACTCTGGCGTACACGCGCCTGTTGCCGACGAGAAGACTCCTGCGCCCATTCAGACCCAGGGTCTTGAGCACACACCTACGCACGGCACGACTGGAAGTGTGCCCGGCAGCGCTACCGTTGCACCTGGCAGTGCCGGCGTTGCTCCCACCAGCGGTGTCCCTGGCGAGCCCGGCAAGTACTAAGTGGGTGGAGAGGCATGCATTCGTGCAGGGATTAAGAATTGTTAACCATGTTGTGTTGTTTGTTGTTCACCCTAATACCCTAATACCATCAAGATACCACCCATAGTACACAATGAAGACGTCCGTACATTATTCCGTTTCAGAACACTGCTCTACATTCTCGTGGTGTTGCCAGCGTCAGTACAGTAAATGATTACAACCGTCGACTACTGTTACCACGACAAACAAATTGTCATAACGACCACATATCTGCGGGCAATTGTAGGCTGGACCCTGATTTCGATCTATGACGTAGCTAAAGTGGGCCCCGGTCGATCCTAGCTCGCGGACAGTCCCCTGCGTCGATGAGGATCTGCGTATGGGGAAGGTCATCGTACGTTTTACGTCGCATTTCTGACAGCTTTCTCCATTCTGATATCTTCCTCCTTTAATTCTCTATTTCGTTTGCGCAGAATTGCGTTTACACTCCTTCCCCTCTCATACCTGCTTTGGGCGTCTCACCGTCGCGTGTATCGCAAAACTCGCGTTGCCTCCACAATTAAACCCCTAATTGCTGCAAGGGAATCCTCGCCATGCCAATCAACACCATAACTGTGGGCGCTGCCGTCACACCGAAAGTCATTGAGACTTACATCCTCCACTACCTGAACCGCAGTCCCCTACGCCAGAAGCCCACTGCGCATATCTCATATCACGAGGGAATCGAGCTCATCCGGCGCTTTCTCCACTATGCATCGCTCCACCCTGTCGACGAACTGCAAGCCTTCACTGCGCAGTGGGTTCCAATTCCTCACTGGGTGCACAACTACCGGGTAGAGATACCAGAGGGACAGCTACGACGTTCCGCCCAGTACATCAATGCGCAATTAGGCCCGAAGGGCGTTGAGGCCGTGGGTGGGCAGACATGGTGGCAGTGGAGACGCGAAGGGACAAAGCTGGAAGCTGAATGGATCGAGATGAAAAAGGACCGCGACGCGCGTGAGAAGTCGAGCACGCCAAAAGGCCAGCGTATAATGCTGTACGTGCATGGCGGCGCGTACTTCTTCGGCAGCGTGGACGAGCATCGTTACCAGATGCAGAGACATGCTCGGAAGCTGCAGGCTCGCGTTTTGGCCCCACGATACAGGCTTGCGCCGCAATTTCCGTTCCCTTGTGGTCTGCAGGACTGTCTTGCAGCCTACTTGTACCTGCTTGAAGAAGGCCACGATCCCAATACTATTGTTTTGGCTGGTGACTCGGCGGGTGGTGGCATGGTGCTTAGCATGCTAGTGACCTTGCGTGACCAGGGCGTGCCTCTGCCTGCGGGTGCCATTCTCATCAGTCCATGGGTAGACCTAACGCACAGCTTTCCCAGCTTGAATGGAGATGGCAAGATGGACTATATTCCAGCTCATGGCTTTCTGCATAAGCCGAATATAAGTTGGCGTAAGTAACTATGCAAATTGGGCTGAACATTAGCTAATTGATCCAGCGCCTCCCAACGCGGACGACCTTATGCAACTTGAGAACTCCGCACCCAGCGCTCAACAGAATGGCAAAGCACCCCCTCGGGTCTCGCTTTCAGCGAAAGACAAACACGAGAAAGCGGCAGAGAAGGAAGCAAAGGCTGAGCGCGTTCGCGGCTTCTCGGTGACCAAGGAGAAGCCTGACATCGATGCAATTCTCAACTTGCCTGAGTCGTCAGACACATGGATTTCTCCAGACGGCAAGTACGGTATCGGGCCAAAAGGCGTCTTATCTGTGCAGCTAGACGACAAAGAGCGGATTGAAATTAAGGATCAAATCCAGCTTTATGCGGCAAATCACTTAATGACGCACCCCTTGGTCTCGCCGGCTCTGCAGCCAACCCTTGGCGGTCTACCGCCTTTACTTATCCAGACAGGTGGAGGCGAGTTGCTTCGCGATGAGCAAATATATGTCGCTCACAAGGCCGCGCACCCAGAGGCCTATCTTCCACCGCCATCGAACAACCAGACTGAGGAGGAGATCGAGGCACAGGCGTCAAAGTACAAGCCCACATACGTACAGCTCCAGGTGTGGGATGATCTCTGCCACGTGGCCCCAACACTCAGCTTCACGCGCCCGGCCAAGCACATGTACCGCAGCATTGCTCAGTTTGGAGCCTGGGCTTTAGCGAGAGCGCAGGAGACGTCCATTGATATCCTTGACGATGATGATGTCTCCTTTGTCAGCACCGATTCAGAGAGTGAACAGGACAGGGAGAGGCGGGCAAAGAAAGACAAGAAGTCGAAAGAGGACGGGCCTCACAATGGAACTGACGGAGTCATCAATCCAGGTCGATCCGAGGTGCGAGTCGGCAAGGCAGGCGATCCTATCCCTCCGTTTCAGCACCACATGATCCGTCAGCGTGTCGATCGACACGGATACATCTATGCTCTTTCACCAAAAGAAGAACTCGTCGCTCTCAACCTCGCCCGCTCGGAGGTCGGAGTCCCCAAGCCGGGCCCGGTCGGCAAGTGGATGAAAGCGTCTCAGCAGTGGAACGGCAAGTTCGCGAAGCAAAAGATCAAGATCCAGCAGCAGCGCATGAAAGAGATGCAGGCGGGCTTCGAGAGATTCGAGGGCGAAACTCCGCCACCGACTGCTCTGGCTGGCAGAAGAATCAAGGGCATGAAGAAGGAGAAGGCGGCGAAGAAGAGCTGGGGTATGGCGCTGTGGAGTCTGTGGGGTAGTAAGCACGACGAAGCTACCGTACGTCGCCTTGAACTGCTGTTGCAGACACCTGCTGACCATTCACAGATCGATCGCGAGCAAAAAGCAGACCAAACGCCCCCACCACCAACAAAAACCATCGCCACACACCCAGGCGGACATGACATGCCACCTGACGGCACAGAACGCAGCCGCGACGCAGGACTCTCTCCGGAGAAGCCCTCCCGCATGCGCTCCCGCTCGCGCCACTCCACCGTCACCGACCGCGGCCAAACCGCCCCCTCCTCCTCCTCCTCGGAAGCCCTCGAAAAGCTCTCTCGCGAATTCTCCCGCGTCGCAGGCCCCTCGTCCGGCCTCGCAGAGGCCACCAAACTGGCCCCCGAGCGCGCCCACTCGGGCCTGCCGCCGCAGATGCTCGCCTCCGCCGCGCAGACGACACCGGGCGTCATCGTCTCGGACGATCCCACCTCCCCGCCCACCATCGTTCCCGAGTCTGACGGCACCAGCACGCGGCCCTCGAAGGGCGGGATCGCGTACCCTTTCTCGCTGAAGGTGGGTGCGGACAGGGCCAGCGGCCACCGCGCCAACGCAAGCACCGTCACGCTGCAGAGCGTGGCGCTCATGACGCCGCCCGCCGTCGACGACTCGTCTAAGCAGCTCGGCGAGGATCTGTCTGGGCTCGACGACCTGGCTGTGGGCACCCCGGGGGTTGTCCTCACGCCTGGCGCTGTCCTGACTCCAGGAGCGGTGCACGAGTCGAGGCAGCTGGGCGACGCGCTGCCCACGCCGCATGTACTGGCTGATCCCATCCGGCCCACCAACGGCCAGTATTTCGATGCGCCCGGCGCAGGCCTGTTTAGCGGGCAGTGGGTGCCGGCGACGCCTGCTGCTGAGGCGGCGCAAACACCCGCGCTGGAGAGACCGGGAGTGGAGCGGTTTGAGACTGCGCGGGAGGAGTTGGGTGGCCTGGCAGAGGGTGGAGAGAAGAAGATGTAAGGACAGGGACAAGGAAGGTGCGAAAGAGCCTCCTCAACGCGTTGATACCCCCTTTTGCCTACTTCGCCTTGGGCGAATTTCCTTCAGTAACATGTAACATATAGCCTATGTAGGTTTTGTAAACTAGACAGGAAGTAGCTAGTTACAATGGGAATTGGAGACGGAGATAGGATAGGGTAGCGGATATAACAGCAACTCAACGTCACCATCCCCACCACATCCACAGCTCTCGATATATATATTCAACGCTTCTCACTCTCCATCTCCCCCACAAGGCCTTTTCCCACCGCACCAATTGCCCCGCTCTGCTCTGAATCCCACGCCATGTCCGTTTTCCGCCAGGGTTCAAGCGCGCTGATCACAGGCGGCGCCTCGGGCATCGGCCTCGCGGTCGCGCAGCACTGCCTTTCCTGCAGCATGCGCGTGACCGTCGTGGACAACAACCAAGCCACGCTCGATCTCGCGCAGCAGCGCCTGAAAGGAGATGTGCGGTGCGTGAGAGCCGACGTCAGCGATGCGTCCGCGTGGGACTCGCTGCGAGAGAAAACCGGCGAGGTCGACTTCCTCATGCTGAACGCGGGCCGCGCCGTCAAGGGAACCTGGGGCGACGACACGTACTTCAAACAAGTAAGTAAGTGCGGGTTTTCGCATCCGTCCGATCCATTCCAATCCAATCCAATCCAGTTTCAGGTTTTTTTTTTTGTATTGGTGGAGAGAAGGGGGCGAGAGCTAACCATTGCCTTTCGAAGATCCTGGATACGAACCTCTACGGCGTCATCAATGGATTGAACACCTATGTTCCTGATTTCCAGAAGAGGGGGGAGGGCGAGGGAGAGCGCGAGAAGCCGCGTGCGATCGTGATCACGGGGAGCAAGCAGGGGATTACGAATCCGCCGGGCAACGCGGCTTACAACGCTTCCAAAGCGGCCGTCAAGGCGCTGGCGGAGCATCTTAGTTTCGACCTCAAGGACACGAAGACGAACGTGCATCTGCTTGTGCCGGGGTGGACGTTCACAGGCATGGTGAGATGCCCCCCCCCCCCTTTGTTTTTCCCCGTTTTCCACTCTCTCTGCGCGGACTTTGCCTCTTCGGGGGAAACGGCTAATGGAGGCAGAGTGGCAACGTCCCCGGACAGGAGGCTGAGAAGCCGGAGGGTGCGTGGAGCCCCGAGCAGGTTAAGGACTACATGGTGCGCAAGATGGGAGAAGGCAAGTTCTACATCCTCTGTCCGGACAACGACGTCAGCGAGGAGACGGATAAGAAGAGGATGCTGTGGAGTGTGGGCGATGTGGTGAATGGGCGGCCGCCGCTGACGCGGTGGAGGCCCGAGTTCAAGGAGGAGGCGGAGGAGTGGATGGCGAAGCAAGAAGTCTGAAGAGTTGTGGTATTCATGGTGGGGTTGGGGTATCGCTGAGGAATCTAGATGGTCTATTCTACGGGGGTATCAGGAACGTGGACGCTGGGTGCAAAGGCAAGAAGAGACGAAGCAGAATTTTCTCAGTCCGAGTCGTAGCCCACTAGCGTGGCTAGGTTCAGGCTGGGTGTGTTCGCCGTTGGCGCCGCTTCCTGCGGTGGGGGTTTGGAAGTATGTGTGGCTTCTAGGCTTCGCTTTCGCTTCAGTAAGCCCAGGTTCGGCCTTGTCTTCGAAGAGGATTCTTTGGAAACGAATGGATCGACGACGGCGCGCGTGCTGCCTATGAGCTTTTGCTGCAGGTCCTTGCGGCTTTTCTCCGCAGCAATCTCGGCTCTCAGCTTCTTCGTTTTGGGTTTGAGAGTTGCTTGTTCGGTATCTCGTATTGCTGTTTCTGCGAAGAGCGGTTTCCAGCTTGCCCCTTGGTCGTCGACACTCCCGAACTCAATTAGGCCAGCCTTCTGCCGATCTGCGTCCGTCTCATCTGCAATGTCGAGCCCGAGACTGAACTTGTCCTGCATATCCTCCCTGTGCTTCTCTTCTTTCTTCCACACTCTCCTCTTCTCTCGCATCTCCTTCCGCAGCCGCGCATTAACATCATACGGATCCCTCCATACCTCCGCCCTCTCGTATAGCTCCTCCACCCTCTCCTTATTTCCCTTGTCCCTGGCTTTATCCTCCAACTTCCCCTCCAGCCCAGCAAAGGCATCATCCCTCCTCTTCGCCTTCTCCGCCTCGCTCAAGAACCCCAACTCCCCATCTCTCTCCTTCTCCTCAGGCCCATAGTCCCTCTTCCTACAGCCCTCTATACACACATACTGCGTCGTCTGCGGGTCCGTCCTGATCTCCCACTCGCCGCCACACGCAGTGTGCTTTACACGAAAACTCCATATTGGCGTGCTGTGGTAGTTGCCGACTTTCTTCTTCTCCGCGTTGAAGCGCACACCCTGGCCCACGATGGCCTCCGGTTTGCAGTGTTGACACCACACCGCGAATGGCAGCTCAAAGCGCACTGTGAGGATGCCTTTGGAGATTTTGTTTGCGCGGCCACCGAGCGGGTGGGATTTGTTGAAGGTCGGCGGGTTCGACGCGTCTGGGGGATAGTACCTCCCCATGTTGAAGCCCTGCATGACGGCGGCGGGGCGCGCGGTGCGCAGCTACACTTCATACAAAGGGTCGAGGGTTGCGTGCCTGCTGCGTATTATAGACGTGCAGTCCGGAGCCCTGACTTTGTTAGAGTTAAAGCAGGAAGCCTGCCATAGGTGTTGCGGGCGCAGTGGGACTGTGGAGGGAGGTGTGAAATGAATGTTTGCGGAGTTCGGTCGGGAGTGTGTGGACCCTGACGTTGCGACTTCTTCGTAACTTATGTCATCACTCCTGCCTCCTTCCACCTCCAAGGCTCCACTTGTGCTATCAAAAATGCCATCAGGACTCATATGGACTGAAGACGATACGGTGCTGCAAAATCCATTGCTGCCGGTCGTCAACTGCCAAGACTTATATGGCCAATCACCAGTCTCTTAGCACGAACTTATACCAGCCACGGTCGAACATGACCGCGTATGCGTCATGGCCGGCTCAATATAATTTCGACTTGCGAAGCCAACGATTCTTGTCATGGTAACAATTGAAGACCAAGTCCAGCAGCAAATACCTTGAGCGAGGTGGTCGTCTAGAATAAGGTTTAAACAAGGGTCGATCTCATGAGCCAACTACCAATCGCCAACAAAGTGATCAAACAAGTGCCATTTGCAGCTTTCCGAGGCAGATATAACGATCTCATTCCGGCTCCGCATGATGCACTGAACACCGCCTCGATAGCTTGAGGTGCACAATGCAATCTCGTGGCCCTTGAACATGATGATCCCTCCTGCCAATGCACCTGCGTTCCGGTTGCGGCAACTCACTAGTCAACTTACGACCCGCTTACCACCTGTGGAGAACAAGTGAGTGGTGATAGTGGCTGATATTCATTGATCCACGAATTGATCATGCATATAGCCTTCTTGGCGTTGCTGGTTTCCACCAGCTCTTCCATGACGGGTGACGTTCCACGGATACGGTCCCTACAGAAGCGATCCAATGACATCCGCAAAGTGCAGGAGATGATAGCACTGAAAGTTTCTCCTGATATCTCAATGGGGATTGCACTGCGCGAACGGTCTGCAGCCTAAGACGTGCGGCTCCCATATCCGCGACCGAGGCGTTGTTGCCAAAAAGCAAAAGAGATATTCGACTCAACAAACTTGGGCCGCGGACTCCTCATGGACACTCTATTGCGCCAGTCATGTCAAAACAACCGGTACAAGTGATCCTCTCAGACTCCAACCGGACACCCATCATCCAGATTGTAGTGTGGTTCTGTCTGGTGACAAGTTTTTTGGCTCTTGTTACTCATGCAGGAATCAAGCTCTTTGTGTTCCGTGCCGTGAAGGCAGAATCAGGGTTCCTCCTCGTATCCTTAGTTAGTTCAGAGTCTTATTGAGCTCGGTGCCATGCAGTTGACTGTCCTCCTAGGTGTTTGGCATCGCACAGTCAACGGCTGTGCTGATCCAATGTGGATCTGGTTTAGGAAAGCCTGCTGCGGCCTTGAGCAGTGCACAGGTTCAGTCCAGCCTCAAGGTATTCATTGCCCACATTTGCTGGATGTACAACATTGACTGACGCCAAAAAGGCTGAGTATGCAGCAACAACACTGCTCTTTCTATCACTTGGCTTCTCCAAACTGGCTATCGTGGCATTCCTATACAGTCTGGACCCTCCGAGACTGCGTCGCAAGCTCAACTACGGCGTTGGAGTACTTGTTTGTTCCTGGATGTTATGCGCTTCGCTCGTGGCAATCTTTCAGTGCACATTGCCACGCCCATGGGACAGGACGCTCAAACAATGTCTTGATAGGGTATGTCACGCTGCAAAAGTTAAGAGATGTTATTCTAAAGACCATAGTCTGCATGGTGGAGCGCAATAGCAGGTCTCAATATTGTCACTGAGCTTGCAATAATAGCGATCGAACTGGAGATCATGTCGAAACTTCGTATCGCGCTTAAAAGAAAGATCTTGATGATGAGCTTGTTTGCTTGTCGGGTCCTGCAAGTCTTATCCCATCTTGATCGGTAAATCCTAACAAATTCTAGAGTTCCGATATCAGCTGCTGTCCAGCTGGCCTTCTTCCACCAAGAAGCCCGTAATCCAGCAACCAAAGAAGATCTGACGCTTGGATACTGGCGATCAGCGCTCTGCAATGAGATCATGCAGTGCATTTCCATTATCACGGTGTGTTTACCGTACACCAAGATCTTTATGGAAGGGTTTGAATCAGGGCTTACTCGCGTGGATGACGGGCGCCGACGAGAAAGCCGCGCATTGAAAGAATACCGTAGACTTGGTCACCAATTGTTGGGTCTATCGCGCTCGTCGAATGCGACACATCTTAGTCCAGATGACGCGATCACGGCATCGAAGAAATGGTATGCAGCAGTGAGACCAGCTGGCCCTTCGCAGAGCCACAGTAGTTGAGAAGTAATACTAGTCACTGAACTCGTGCCCAAGCGGCACTTTGCGATGTCAAAGGCTTACCCGTCTCTTAAGATCTGAAACGTATAAGACAAAAAAGCCTACATTTAGCCGTGTTCAGCTTACATGTGTCGCGCAATGAGATTTTAGGTCACTTCCAGAGCGGTTAGCAAGAATGAACACGGCCCATTTCGATTGGACGACACCGTCACAGCACCCATCCCTGCACCATCACGCATTGTGTTACATGCGCTTAAAGCCATCCGGCAGGTGATTCAGACAGTGCGCCGGGCCAGCTCTTCTTCCATCCGGGCAACAACCCGCTGCACACTATATGGCACCGCTGATAAGGCAACGGGCAAGCTTGGCTTGTTACCCCAGTAGCCACCTGCACATGCAAACCTAGTACCACCACACCTCGCCTACCAACCCTCCTCCGTACACATCCTCGCCGCAATTGTCTCTCCACAGATCTTCGCTTTCGCCTCCGTTGTGCAATGTCGCTGCCTCCCAACCTCGGGAAGAGCGACGATGTCGAGCTGGATGTTGTGCCGAGCTTTACAGCTACGGGGCAGAAGGATGGGTTGGCGCTCGCCAGGTTGGGCAAGGTGGCCGTCTTGAAGGTACGTTGACTTGTTTGATGTTTTGTTGCTTGGCTGATGTGTGATCGCCAGAGGCGATTCGGATACCTCTCTATCCTGGGTTTCAGTTGCACCGTCCTGATCACGTGGGAAGCTTCGCTGGTGTAAGCTTCGCGAAGCAACAGCACGATCCTCACTGACCTTGATTAGTCTGTTTCTAGTCGGCTTCCAGAATGGCGGCCCTGCCGGTAACATTTACGGCTACATATTGGTTTGGATTGGCACCGTGTCCACCTTCGTGGTTCTCTCGGAGCTGGTCTCTATTGCACCCACTTCTGGCGGCCAGTACCACTGGGTTTCTATGCTTGCACCTCGACATCTCTCCGTGCTCCTCAGTTATATCTCTGGATGGCTTACGCTTTGCGGATGGCTGGCGTCTCTTGGCTCGGGCTGCTTCCTCACTGGTGGCCTCATCCAAGGCTTGCTGATCTTGTGTCAGCCAGATACCTATGTTCCGAAGAACTGGCACGTTACTCTACTCTACTGGGCGGTAATTATGTTTTGCGTGTTCATAAATGTAGCTGCTGGATGGCTTCTTCCAAAGTTCGAAGGAGCTCTGCTAGTCTTGCATATCCTTGGTTTCTTTGCTATCCTAATTCCCCTTCTGGTCCTTGGTCCGCAGGGTAACGCTAAGGAGCTCTTCACTACCTTCATTAATATGGGCGGTTGGGATTCTCAAGGGCTGTCATTCTGCGTTGGAATCATGGGCAACGTGTTCTCCTTCGTTGGTGGAGACGGACCCATTCACGTGTGTCTCGCCTCGCCTACACCTGACGCCCGTTGCTAACAGATTCCAGCTTTCCGAAGAAATCCACAACGCACAGGTGGTAGTTCCAAGATCCATAATGGCAGGCATAGCAATCAACGGTACACTAGGATTCGTTATGATTATCGCCGTTCTCCTACGCCTAGGCGATGTCGACGCAGTTCTGGCAGAGAACCCAGCTTTTCCCTTCATGGCCATCTTCCACCAAGCCGTCCAGTCACGCGCAGGCGCTGCCGTGATGGCTTCCATCGTCATGGTACTGACCATCAGCGCGAACGTGGGCTTTTCAGCCTCTACATCGCGCATCTGCTGGGCTTTTGCGCGCGACAAGGGTATTCCAGGGTGGCGGCAGTTGAGCAAGGTCGGCTAATCCATACCTCCAGAAGATGCAAGTACTAACAGAACCTACAGCTCAGCCCAAGGACCTCAATCCCCGTCAACGCCGTGGCCTTCACCAGCGTCATCGCTGCCCTCCTCGCCCTCATCAACCTCGGCTCCACCACCGCCTTCAACGGCGTCATCTCCATCTCCATCGCGGGTCTCTTCTCCTCCTACCTGCTTACCTCCAGCCTGCTACTCTACCGGCGCTGCACCGGCGCCATCGCGCCCTCCAATACCGCCCTCTCCTCTCACACCTCCCAAGCCACCGACAACTCCCACACCTACGCCATCTGGGGCCCGTGGAAAGTTCCTGGGATACTGGGTGTTGCGAACAACGCTTTCGCGTGTGTGTATCTGTTGTTTGTGTTCTTTTTCAGTTTCTGGCCGACGTATAAGAAGGTCGAGCCTGCGACGATGAATTGGTCTGTTTTGGTCACGGGGACGATCGCGGGGGTGAGTGCGCTGTATTATGTGATTGCGGCGAGGAGAACATATCGGGGCCCGGTTGTGGAGATTACGTTGTAGATGGTTGGGTTGTATTAAAAGCGCTGTCTCGATAAGAGAATCTAAGTTCGAATCTGGCAGGGTCTTGGATGGTGGACTCTGGGGATTGATGCGGTATACCGCGTTTCATTAGCTCCGTAATTCCACACTCGACAGGACTGAAAACGATATCGAGCATCGCGGTCAGGTCGGGGATTAAAGAGCCCTTGTACTGGCTTCTATGTTGCAGTAGTTCTCCTTGCGTGTTGGTTCCGAGCCAGACCTTCACAGCCACTATAAGTGCACAGACTTTCGACGGCTCTTTAGAGCGGCACTGAGTATACCTTTTGCCTTTGATATCCCTCCCACCTCTACCCCATGCTTTCTGTGCAATATCCGCTTCTAATGTCTCCTCGTACAGCTATTGTCACCTCTCGAGCAGCTCTGCGAGGCGAGTAAATTGATACCTATGTTATTTTGCCAACTACTCGATACCGTACTCCATTCAATTAGGGCAAAGAATAGTTTCCAGGGATGATGGGGCCATACGGCTTTAGCAACGCTCCCATAATGGTGCCTAATCCTTGGACATACCAGAATTTGGAACATGGTCATCGTTGCAAATGTACGGCTTGTTCGCTGTCAGCTGTGATACTCCTTCCGAAATACAGGGAGAGCATGCAGCATGGAGCGCAAGACCAGGACAAACTCCAAGCGTCGAAATGCTGGTATTTCTTTTGGCTGGCTAGTGATGAATATCACGATATATCTTCCTCCAGGCTCCAGAAACGATGCGGTGATGGGAGAAGAGATGTGAGTAGCAGTGTCCGAAAGGCCGTGCGCAGTGAGCGGGTTTTTCGGGACATGATTTCTCCAGACGGTTCATAGAGCATCTCGTGGTCTTTACATAAATGGTGAAAGAGCTGGCAGCGTCCACATTCTTGATTGGGCAAATGGCTTTCTACTGAGCAGATCATGTAAGAACCAAATGCTGGAGGATCTGGGCTTCAATGTAGCATATCTTGCCCACATCAAAGATCGAAGGCCACGTCGACGGGAGTGTAAAGGTACCTATGATGGACTGTGTGCTGCATATTCATGGAGGCAAATGTGCACTCACGACTCCTTTTTGAGTCTCAAATAGCCGTCCTCGTCCTTCCCAAACGAGACACGCATAGCCCCCGCATCTGTTGCAATGTTGTAATATGTTTGCTTGTTCGAGGCATTCGCAAGTAGAACCTTTTCTTTTTCCGAGTCATGCAAGCCGTAGAATAAGACGGCCATGGTGGAGTTTTTGAACAAGTACGGATTCTTTCGGCTTTGATGAATCGTCATTGCAAGGAAAATATTAGATGCGACAACAAGTAACAGCGGCACAATGAACCAAGCCCATTGGACACGAATGAAGACTTCATCTCCGTACGCTGGACCGTACAGATGTGTTGAATGCGGATTCAAAGGACTCTGGATTACTTGCGTCATGACGTCTGACATTCTTTCGAAGAGTTGCTCCCAGTCGTTGCCTGTTTTAGGTAGATAGGTCCTCAATAAGTAGGTAAGTATGTCCGAGCTCGTTATGCGTTCAAAGAGATCTCGTAGAAGGGTCATACTCATATCGTAAATGAAGGTGTTGTTGAACTCATCATGGGCAATGAGACCATCTTGGCCCAAGGTGGTGTTGATGAATGGGAGATCCGTTGTACTTCCAGCTCTCATCCCAGCAGGGGTGATGGTAACATTGTGGGATCGTCGCCCACACAATCCCGGTCTGCACCTAGTAATCGTTCCACTGATCTCGCCAAATCTATCCGGCTGCTCCATAGTTGTGAGATTTGACGACGATGTGAAACATGTGGATCTAGTAACAATGGAGTCGCCTGCATAGTCGCCCGGGATCTTCGTTGCCGGGCCTGTGTCTAGAGCGCAGGCCGACAACATGCCTTCCTCTAGGGACTGGAGAGGTCCCATGGCGAAGACCGTAGGCATCCCAGTCCCCGTAACCCAGGTTACCACATCGGCTCCAATTTTGCGATTTTTAGGTGTTGCGCCCCAATCCAACGACATTACTCGTATATAGGGTAATTTCAAGAGCTCCTGTGTGTCGTTTGAGTGCGTGCGCAGGAACTCGCCAACAGAGATTTTATTTGCCCAGCGTCTGGGTATAACTTTGAAGGTAAGATTGATGTGGGCATCACCACCTACATCAAGGGTACAACTTCGCACGAGAAGGTTACTCTCATCCAGCTCAGAAACAGCTTTTGCAAACTCCGAATAGGAATGTGTTGGCCCACCAATGATGCTTTGATTGGTCAAAGTTTCTGGCCAGCCGTACCCCGTTAGATCTGTGGAGTTCCCCAGAGACCACCCTTCGTGGATGTCGTATGAACATTGGTTCGAATCCTTTGCCAATTCTACCTCTTCGCTCTCGCAGAAGGTGCAAACAGAAAGTGAAGTGAAATCTCCCAGCTCACATTCGAGCGTGGGGCAGTGCGAGTTTTCCTTTAGTGAAATTGGCTTTCCGGACATCGCATCAAGTATACCAGTTGTCATGGCCAAACTAAGCTCTAATTTGGGAGTTAGTGATGTGATCGAAGTTAAGATTGATGTATAAGGATACCTCGTGGAAGCCAATGTGTTAGGTTATTTCTGGTACCTTCCATAGTGAACCTGTTTGTCGTTGAAACAAATCCAGAGGTGTTTGTCAAGATGGCCCTTTGATTGTTGATGTCGATGACTTGTTGAGTAAAAGGTTCAAAGGTAAGCAAAAGGATCGTAATGATGGATCCGAATGCGGCCAGAAGCGATGTGCTTCTAGTTTTCCAGAGTAATACGGTAGCCCCCCATGGGCCACGACTAGCTTCGTCAAATGTTTGCATGTGGATTAAAGGTCTTGACCGTTTGAAAAAATCCCACTTGATTTGGCCTATGCTCTCTGCAATAGGCACAAGAAGAGCAGACTTCGCAACTGTTGAAAATACAGCCACAAGGGAGTTGGGTTGGATGGGTAGTTTCCAGGTTCGTGTTGGCTTCCCATCCATGTAAAAGAGGATACTGGCTATGAGACACATGCAGATAACGCTCATAAATATTGAACCCAATTCCCAACTCCACTCAAAGAGCCAGAGGCTTTTTTTGAGTGCTCTTGGTACTTCATGAGGCCCTTTACTGAGGAAGGAGATAGACCTTCGACGTGCGAGTAGCGTATCGGTACCTTCATCTAGGCTTGCCTCAAAGTGAGACCTGGTATTGTCGCCTGACATCGACATGCCTAAGTGTCGATGTTTGTGTTTTTTGCTAAGGGTAGCAGATTTTCCACGTTCGGCTGGAAACAATGGATATCTTGTCGTCTGGTGCGGCGGTCTGATCTTGTCCTCGGTATCGTAGAGTGAAGAGTGCAAAAGGGGACAAGGCCGTCGCTTCTTGTGTGTAGGATTTGCCAAGATCTCTTGGCTGCTTACTTGCGTCGACCGCTAACAAGCACGGTCCTGCCGCCCCCAGTCCTCACATCACATATGGCCGCCCCTTGCTGCGTTGTATCTGAAACCCGCGAGAACCACATGGATGTCTCATCTCTCTGCTGAGATTCGAGGAGATCTAGAGGTGCGATCGGTTCAAAGCATTGCAAGTGGGATATAAGAGTTGAGGATTGGCAGCTAGAGGGACGCAATACTAGTAAATATAGACTAGTACCAATAAGGCAACTACGGCCAGGTAGTATCACCAACACCACCAGCACTTTGTGCGCGCGTCAAAGTATTTGTTCACGAAGAATGAAGACTTTTGAACTTCTTATCGATCGAAATTGATAATGGCTCAATTAGCAAATCAACAGCATCTCAAAATAAACCCTCCGACATCATCACCACGTGCATGAAAGGTCTGGAAGACGCGTTTTGTCCATTCTGTGCGTACCGGAGGATAGTGAGAGTCTCGGACTGCCAGACGGTAGGCGAAATGTGGGAACCCAGGTGTACGCAACGGATGGGAATGATATGGGACAGTGCAGTGGGACAGTGCAGTGCCTTCCATGTCCGCTCATAGTATGAGGACGCGCTCACTTTCACCAGCTAAACCTGCGCCTCAAGACTATCCTTCACTTCCGTGCCGAAACTCCCATACTCAATACTCTCACCCAGCACTCCCACTACCAACAGTCCAATCCCATCCCTTTCTTGCTCTACATAATCCCTCCAATCGCTCTACTATTAATCAATCTAGGTCATCTGCAACGGTGGCCTAGCGGTTCGAACGAAACGCCTGTTAATAGTTGGCCTGCCGGGGGGTCGGAAGTTCGAATCGTGATGAAAGCCAAAAGCATAAAAAGCTGACCTGGATTCAAACCAGGGGTTTTCCGGCAGCGGATGGATCTACTTCGGGACATAGGTCTCTGCAATACCTAGGTCTGCTGTTTCTTTTTGCCTTTTTTGCTGGCATTAGACTCCGTCCTGTAAGCTATGGTTTTACCTGAGCGGAGGCGATGAGACCGCGGGTTCGAGTTGCGCGACTGACGGTCTTTTATTTTAGTAGGCACTGGTGAGGGTGAATGCTGCTGTGCTTGACATATCGACAGCAGCCTCTAGAAACAGATTAGCCTCCACATCACATACGTATCAGTCGCGCGCTTGCGTATCTTCTTCCTGCAGACCGTTGTCACCATCGGCAGCTACGAGTATATGCCCTAGACAGCCAATTTGTAAATGGACAATGGGCAGTGCTTGTAGCCGATTGACCGAGATAGAACCAGCAGACTGTCTCACTAGGCTCATACCGGCGAGGCCGCATTTACCTGACTTGTGAAGCCTGGAGACTGCTCCTGGACAACATGAAAACGTTCGACGAATGCTTGTTGCCGAAGCAATTGAAGGAGTGAGGATCAATATACATTTTAATAATATATCCCGGGAGGTATCATACCAAGATCAGGCAAAAGTGGCCCTACAACGCATCTTCGTGGATACGCACCAAATACCTCTCTACTCCTTCAACATCTTCCTCGTCGCGCCCTCCATCCACAGCTTCGTATAGCACCTGTGCAAAAACTGGAAATGTGTCGGCAGCGGCTCCGAATCCTTCCCCTCAGCCGTCGTATTGACAAACACGCTCTTCAAATGAAATGTCGCCGTATCCGACTTCTCATCCGTGCTGACCTCCATAGCAAACAGCCCATCACTCGGCCTGTGCTCTTGCAGCGTCGGCGAGTCACCACACCTCACGATAACCTGTCCTGCGTCAGCTCCGTCGCCGCTAAACCGCCCACAGCAAAACACAAGAACATACCTTGTTCGCGTCGTGTGCCACCACCTCGAAGTGATCCACAATCTTCTCTCCCACGGGGTACTCGCTCTTCTCCAGCTGCTTCACGTCCCACAGGTTATCCTCTCGGCCAGGCAGCGCGCGGTACTTCTTCTCCATCATCCGCCTCTGCACCCGGAACCCGATCCCGCTCCAGATGCCCCTGCAGAACTCCGTCGTCAGCCGCTCCACGGGCACCCTCTCGCCCTCCTTCAGCCCATATCGCTCGCGGAACGGCTGCAGCGGCAGCGTCTTGATCGCGTGGTCGATGCAGCCCGGTCTGTTCTTGAGGGGGTTGTGTTTTGTGAAGGTCTCGGTGAGCAGGTCCGGGTGCTCCGTGTCGTACGGCACGAAGGTGGTGTTGCGCGTGTAGAAGCTGAAGACGGAGTAGCCGAGCAGGGCGTTTGCGGCGGCGGCGCCGGTGAGGCCCAGGACCACGCCGAAGAGGCGTTTGGGGCCTGAGATGCGCTTGAATTCCGGGGGAGGGGCGATGGTGTTCATTGCGGCGGCAATTGGGATCTGGGGAGGAAGACCACACTGTTTACTGCGCGTGCTGTTGTCGAGCAGAAGTTTGGTGGACCCTGGTTTTCGGAGCTTGGGCCGGGCGTTCGGGGGAAGATGCGGCGAGCAAGTGCATATACATACTCCGCATGATCGACCCTCTCAACTTCGATTCTCTCAACAGTGCTCGGAGCTAGCGTGCTGCTGAAAGAGAGGACCGTAAGCTGTTCAGTAGACTACATGGAAATCCATGATGATTGTACACCTTGTTCCATGCGGCCAGGAAGAAGAAGTAGGAAAGCCAAAATGCTTTTGGTATTTGATCTCGACTGCCGACGAGTGAAGTACAGCTTCGTCTTTGACTTGCTGTAAGTCCTTAAGCAAGGGTACTGAACTTAAGTACTGTTCAAGAACCAAGGATCGCCATCCTAGATCCTGCCTAATCACGTCTCCTTAGTTTCACTAGCATCAGTCTTGCAGCCGCCTCATTCGCAACCGGCTACTAACCCCAGCCACGCTTCCCCTTCACAAGTAGGTCGTTTGAGAACGAAAGAGCTTACCAAAAGCCTTCTTGATCCTGCCGCCACCAGCCACATTCTGCACGCTGCGCGGCAACTCCGTAATCTGTTCCTGTCCGCCTTGACCAACAATGCCCTCTGCGCTCTCAGCATGGCGCTCCAGGAGCCGTCTGGCCTCATAAATATCACCGACCACCGTTGCGTACTTGGTGAAGCTCTCCAGGAGTCTCGCTGCCGCTAATTGGAGGCCTTGCTTGTCGTCGGTGTACGCTACAATCTCAGACAAAAGGACCTTGAGCTTGTACGTGGAAAGGCTTTCGATATACTGGATCAGGGTTGGTTTGTGGGTAATGCTGAGGAGCTCGTATAGCAGCATCTTACCGTCTATACTGTCTTGGTGGTTACACCAGGTTGGTGAGCACATCCTGCAGAGCCCCATCTCGGGCATCTTGGTGTTAGCGTAGCTGTTTGGTTGGGAGATAGTAGGCTTACCTGTATCTGGTCGGAGGAGCTTGCCTGGTGCGTAAGGTCAAGACCAAGTCCGATGGACGCAGTATCACTGTCTGGCTGGGTATTGTTGCTCATGGTGTGTTGCTGCTGCACTGCACGGTGAAGTTTGGTTATACTTTGTGCCAGGCAGACTGTCAGCAATCTAGTTGCTGCTGTAGTGACTGAACTGACTCTTATGTGTCAAAAAGCGTAGTGTCTAAGTGCCGATTCTGTCACAATCTCGTAGAAGGTGAAAGGAGGAACGACGAGAAATGTGAAAGGGAGAGTGACGAGAAGAAGTAAGAAATCGATGTGTTCAAGCTGCATGAGGCGCAACAGCTGGAATTCACCTTCATTGCGACATGTGCTAGTCACCAATCACTGCTTACTAGTAGAATACAATGTTGCGGTGCAAGTCGGTCCTACAGGCCCCGATCGTCACCTCTGTTGACTATCCTGGACTAGTACGTCTCAGGGCATGTATATATTGTCACCTTCTAGCTAGAAAGCAACTCAGCGCAGTTTCCATCATTTTCAGCGGCTGTCTACGCTGCCACATACAATATAACGTTTTGGCGTCAGCCCGCATGTCACAGGCATGAAATCTTTCTAAAGAGTTCACTTAGCATGGAGTGCTTCATCAGCGCCACTTGAGGTACCCAAATACATCGCTGCAAACACAAGATTATCACGCGGAATGCTTCGGTCAAGAAGGTGCCACACACAGCAACGTGTGGGATACCAGCTGTATCCGGGCTCAGTACGAGACGATGATATTTTGTGTAGTAAAACGAAAGGTGACGCACAGCGGTGTCGCTCTGTTCAAGATATGTGGAAAATGGAAGCTTTCTGAGTGCCAGCATAAAGATTTACTCATATCTATACGATATGCGCTACATGCACCATAGCTACTGCTATTGGACCGTGTTTCAATATCCTGATTCAAGCCCAGCGGCTGCGGGTCGTCATTGTGAACCCTCAGATTGATTTCTTGCGCTCGTCTCGAGCAACTGAAGACTATAGGCTGTAGACAGCGTCTTCTTTCACAGTAAGTGAGGCACGTAGCTCCACAACTCTGTCTTTTGCATATGATGTCGGCAGTCAAGCTATGTTGTCATCTCTTTTCATCCATAGCGGCTGTGTCACTTTCGAGTGAGGCCTTCAGTTGAGCGAGTACGTGACCTGTTCTATCCAATGTATCAGCTGCAGCGGTAAGGTGATCTGCTAAGGTTCGCGGAAGTGATAATGTTTGTATTGATGATTTTGAGGCAGAGGATTAGATACCATGAAGACACATGATGATTCAAATTCGAAGTGAACATCGTAAGGCAATCCTCAATGCAACGAAGGATACGCTGAAAGCGCCGGCGTCCCTCCCGTGTGCACGAAGAGAACGTTGTTTGCCTCACCGAAAGCTCCCTCCCTTACCAAACCTAGCAAACCAGCCATAGCCTTGCCCGTATATACAGGATCCGTCAAGATACCCTCCATTTCAGCCAACAGCTTAATCGCAGCGCTCGTCTCTTCATTCAGGTACCCGTGCGCTCCGCCATTGAACCGGCCGTCCAGCTCGAAATCCGCCTCTGAAATGTCATCTTCTGTCAAGTCAACTAGCTTCGCAGTATTCCTCGCAGACGCAAGGACAACGCGCGAAGTCTCGCTGACAGCGCAGCTAGTAGCTTGGATGCCGATCAGTCGGCGCGGAGTGGTCGAGATTTTATGGTAGTGGAGCAGTTTAAACCCCATCGCCATGCCGCCCAGCGTGCTGCCACTTGCTGTGCAGACAACGATTGCGTCGAAATGAATGCCTAGCTCTTTCTCTTGCTCAAATAGCTCGAATGCCCAACGTGCAAATCCCAGCCCGCCCAAGGCGTGGAGGCTAGCGCCGGAAGGGATGAAGTACGGCGTTCCGCCCTCGGCTTCGATATTCTGCATCTCTCGCCGGGCGGCGACTTCGTACGCCAGTCCACCACCACCCTCCGCGTCTGCCTCTTTCCTATCCGAGGGGGTGGATGGCTTCCACTCCGCGCCCAGTACACCATTGATCTGCACGTTACCGGCACTATCATACGCCCCACGATCCGCGCTGGTTGGATTCCCGATCTTTGGATCCGGTGCTAGAATAGTTTTCATACCATATCTGTTTCCCGATGCCACAACCTGGCGCTGAGAGTTGCTCTGGATGCCACCCACAGTGACGAGATGCGTTGCTTTCTTGGCGATGGCGTCGGCAAGCACATATTCAAGTTTGCGCACTTTGTTACCGCCGTACGCGAGCGCGCTATTGGTGTCTTCGTGCTTGATCCATATGTTTGGGAGTGAGGATGGAGCATTGGTCTCGGCTTTCAAGTGCGCGGTGAGGTTCTTGAGGGGCTCAATGGGAGTGAAGTGAGGGTACATGAGGGCCGCGCGTGGAATGTCCGCGAATGGCTTAGGAAGCCGGAGTGCGGATGCTGCCATTGCAAATTTTTTGCGCCTACACAATGGAGTTTTCTGTTAGGCAGGATGTTGTTCGAAGTACATTGCGGTAGGGGTGTCGTGATCATCTCAGGGTATGACGTCACCGTCAGCAATGCTGAGGAATCAACGAGGGTACCCTCATGGCGTCAGCAAACCAAGTTCTCGGTATGGTTTGAATGGATTCAGCCAGACGCGGTGGTGCTTGAGCTGAGAATATCCAGCAAACGAGCCAATCTCGCCATGATCTTCACCGCTCGAGACCAAAACGTCGACTTCAATATCTAGATACTCAAGGGTCTCTTTGTGCTTGTCCAGCGTCTCCTTGAGCTCTTGAAGGTCTTCGGGAGTCGAGAGGCGCAATAGCGCAAGATTGAAGCTCACATAGCTGAAGCATCGCAATGCCTTACACGGCGCCATCATCCAAGCGATCGTCTTCCAATTCAAACGACAAGACCGGAAGCTTAGATCATCAACGTTGGAGAAGGGCCGTGGCGGGATTCCAAGACCCACGGCGCGGACTTCGGGCTCGACGAGGCTGCAAAGTTGGAGCTGCCGGAGGGAGGGTATGCGCATTAGGATGATCACATCGTCGAATTGCATGCATGCCATCGTGACGCTCGCTGACTTGAGGTGATGGAAGCCATGTGGTACCTTCATACGGATAGGGTCGAGCCATCTTCTCGTGCTTCTGACATCATCGCCGTACCATTTGTCGATGACTTCGATCTCTTCGATATTCGGCGTATGCAGAAGTGCGGTAGTGAGGAAGGCATCGATGAACTCACCGTTACTTTCAAGGTTCTCAATCCCATCAGCGCAACGGCCCGCGAAGGTCGAGATGGGATACTCAAATGCGCGGAGAGCTGCTTGAATGTCGCTGGAGTCGAAAACAGAGATCCGGTGTTTTGCGACTGTGCTGTAGTCCCATCGCAGCGACTTGACACATTCTGCTAGGTCCGGACGTCGTAGAAGTGTTGATAAGTACCGACTGGGAATACTCGCATAGCTGGTGTGGTATTGAGCATATAGAACTGGAGTGGCAATTCGATTCAAACGGCGATTCATGCGGCATAGACCAGCGAGACCGCGTTGCTGCTCAACGTGCGAGACAATCTGAACAAGCAGCTCCTCCGGTAGACCGTCCATCCTGAGTGGCAAACATTCGATGTTATCGTCTAGTATGGCGAGGGTCTGAGGTTGTGGAGGTTATGAGGGCTAGCGTGCGCTCGCTAGCGTCAGAACTAACAACAGACCTGTCACCTCACACATCGCCAGCCACTTGCCAGACATTTGATGTAATTACAAGCCGCCGAAATTGGAGTGACGAACCAGAATATCATTGTCGACCAAAATGTTCAAAAGGTAGTGCCTGTTGCATCATGTCCAGCCGCGCATGTTCTTGGGATAGCCCGTGTTGAAATAAAAAGTAGCAGCACTCGTAGTCCAGCACAAATCTCTTGTGGACCCTCTTACGGAGGTGATTGTGTACCTTCAAGATATTGTATTGAGTAGTGTATGCCTCCCAGATCTACGTCGGACTATACGAACACCCCCCAATCCTCCCTCTCACCAATTCAGCACCGATTTAATGGCCGCAGCCAAGACAGGCGCCTCAGCAGCATGCGTCGCAGCGTTGGGATGATAATCACATCCAACATCACTGCCCTGACTAGGCCAATCCACGAAATGCGCCTTGGCACCCAGCTGGCTTATCGCATCCTTGACCGCCTTGGTCTGATTGGTATGCTGCGCATCCTGAACGCTAGGATAGTAGTCTCCCAGCAAAGGGCTGCTAAGCAGGAAAAAATGCGCTGCGGGATAATGAGTTTGGATACTCTTAACGAACTTGACCATGCCCGCAGTGAAGACGCTGTTACTGAGCGGCTCGCGGAGGTTCAAATACGACCAATCGTTCGTGCCGAGGCTGATCACCACGGCGCTGGGGTTCCACGATGCAGGAAACGGGTAGCTGTTGTCAGCGTCGTTGGCGCCGTACCGTGTGTACAGCTGCGGCATCAACGGGCTGGTGTCAGTCTGCCCCGACGCGATGTTGCGTACCAGTCCTTTTCCGCTCCACGCAATGACATTGTAGTCAGCATTGAGTGCGTTGGCGGCCAGTACGCCGTAGGTCTTGGGGTTATCCGTCACAGCGGCGTTGTTAGAGCACGGGTTTACCCCGTCCAGCCCGTAGCCGACGGAGATGGAGTCACCGATGATCTCGATCTGGCGCGTCAAGGGCTTCTCGGCGACGAAGGAACCATCTGTGGTCACAGTATTGATTGAGACAGTGCCCAGGGCTGTTTCGGAGCGGCGACGGAGGACAACCGAATGTGTGCCTTTGGCGAGCTTAGGCGTGGTGATGGTAGTGTTGGTAACTTTTGGGATCGTTGCTGAAGTCTTCCCGTCAATAACCAGATCAAAGCTGTTGTCGCCGACTATTTTGGCGAGGTTGATGGTCGCGGAAGTTCCAGTGAATGTGAATGAAACGCCAGTCCCGGGCCAGGTGAGCTCCTTGGTGGTTGGGTTGACGCGGCCAAGGAAGCGGTATGAGGCAGCAGCAGCGGGCGCGGGCGCTGGTATAGCAGTGACGAGGCTGGCAAATAAGAGAACCGGGACGAGCATCTTGATGGTGTTTCAGAGCGAAGTGTTGATGGGTCGACTGTATGAGTATGCTGACAAGTATTCTACAACACTTGGGACCGGAGCGATATTTGGTACTGCCAGGACCTAGAATTGACCATGCTGGGCACTCGCTCTTTTTTGAAGTCAGCCATGAGATGAGCACTATGGAGAAATTGAGGATCTTCGTAGGAGTTATGCCGGCTCCACAATCGTGAAGAGCCGGTTAATATATGAGAAGGGCGCTAGATGCTTGAAACAGGTCCGTGATTGGCCAGTTTAGATTGCTACGGGTATACAGGATATGGAGATCTGTCTAGCTCAGCCGAACGATGTACATCGTGAATTCGAGATGCGGAGTCTCTCGCTCCGTTCTGCCTTGACTTGCGCGGTATCATTTCACTTTACGGTGCACGCGGTACGATCCGCCAGGGACACAGCAGAACCGTGATTGCGGATTGGACGAACATAGACAAGATGTTGATGGCCTTTAAGGCAATGTGGTCGTGTTCAACGCTTCCTCTGAAACGATTATCTTCGACCGGCTCCAATTCTTGCATACAGAGCGGCTCCTAGAACATTGATTCGACGGTGGTCTTACTTCGTCAGACCCACAGCAGCTTCGACTTCGCGAGCGATGTTTAGGAATGCTGCAGCTCTATCGCCGTCAGGCTCTGCGACAACAGTCGGCTTGCCGCGGTCTGCATCGTCGCTAATGCTGGCATGGAGTGGAATCTCGCCCAACATATTTAGATCGTACTTTGCACACATGCTCCTGATCTTGGTCATATTGCCAAAGACCTCGTGGACTGAGCCGCAGCCTTGACACTTGAACCCGGCCATGTTGCAGACAAGTCCAAGCAGGTTCACATCGACTTTCTTGAACAGCTCCACGCCTTTCACGGCATCCTTGAGTGACAAATCTTGTGGCGTTGATACAATCAGAGCACCATCCAGATTGAGCTGCTGGGTAATGGTGAGCTGCACGTCGCCGGTTCCAGGCGGCATGTCGAGCACCAGCACATCCAGTCCACCCCATTCCACTTCGTGTAGCAGTTGTTGCAATGCCTTCATGACCATGAGTCCACGCCATGCTACAGGCGAGGATTCTGGGATCAGGTAGCCCATGGACATGGACTTGAGACCATAGTTGGACAGCGGTATAAGCTGATTGTCTACATTATCGTCAGGTGTTGTGGTCGCGGACAGATATCATGTCATGACTGACTGCTCGATAATCGCGGCTCGCCGGACAGGTTCAGGAGAGTAGGTATCGAAGGGCCAAAGATGTCGGTGTCAAGAATGCCAGCTCGGTAGCCGCGGCGAGCAAAGCTGAGCGCAAGATTGACTGGGAGGCGTGAGTGGCGGTCATGGTGGACATGTTGGAGAAACAAGGGATGCTCATACCAGCAATGGTGCTCTTGCCAACACCGCCCTTCGCTGAGGATACTGCAATTACTTTCTTGACGTCCTTTATGCTCCGTCTCTGCGGTAGTCCACGCTGCATGCGCGGTAGCTGTGGTGGTGCGCCGGAGCGCGGGAGGCCCTACAGATGCATCAGTGAGCATTTCAGATTTTGAGAAGCGCCGCACTTACGAGGGGATTCTCATGCTGCAGACTGCGCAGCGTTGAAAACAGTCTTGGCTTGAGCATGGCGGAGGGTCGACCTGTTGCGGCGTTCTCGGAGGTGATGCGCCTCGGCGGCATCCCAACGCCAACGAGTGGAGAAGGCGCATGCGCACGGGCGCACTTTTTCTAACTTTTTTGTACTGCGAACTCTGCTCTTACTACGCCAACAGTCGCAACTGCCACAACTTTGCGCAAGATGGGCAAATCAAAGATTAGAGGTCAGTCGCATCTCTTCGGTCTATCTTTTCGCCAGGCTGACAAACTCCTAGACCTCGACCCTGAGTCGCTGCTTGATCCTGCGCCTAGCTCCAGCGAAGACGAGCGCTCAGACGCTGAATTCTCCGACTCTGAAGAGGATGCAAATGCGGGACGCGAACACTACGAGACTGTCGGCAAAAGCAAGCTGAGAAAACCCGAGACCAAGCCTCTGGGAAAGCAGTACGCAGGGAAAAATGTCAGTCGTCAGGATCTCGAGAACAGCGACAGCGACGACCCCTTTGCTCGAATCGACGATGATGTGGATAGCGAGGAGGGCAGCGACAATGACAGCGAGGGTGAAGACGATGAGGGAGATTTCTCTGAAGGTCTGAACGCTCTCATTGACGGAGATGTGGGGTCAGACGAAGAGGAAGACGATGATGAGGAGGTGAACAGCGAGGATGTTGACATGGATGGCGAAGAGGAGGACGAGGATGAAAGCGAGGCAGACAATCAGGACGACTCTGAAGATGACGATGAGTCCGCCGACGAGGGCAAGTCAGGAGCTGCTGCCGTTCGTGACCTCATGAAGGACGCCAAAGCCATAACATCTACGCTGGCCGCTGGCGCACAGGAAGATGTCGCCAAGGGCCAGGCCGTCAAGACCCAGCGCAAGACCTTCGACACCCTCCTCAATTCTCGCATTCGCCTGCAGAAAGCTCTCATCTCGACCAACTCCATGGCCGCTGAAGAGCATAAAGAGGCGACTATGCCAGATGCATCCGTCTCAGCAGCTGAGGCTGCGGCACTCACTTTGCTGAACAATCTCACCGACCTCCGTATCTCGCTCGAGGAGTCGCGCACCGGCGAGAAGCGCAAGCGCACCACCTTCGATGCCAACACTTCGTCCGCTGACATCTGGTCATCGATACGTAGCACCGAGAAGGCAGCCCTGCCGCACAGGAAGGCTATCCTCGAGCGCTGGTCCAACAAGACCAAAGCCACCACCGTCACGAACAACAAGGCGCGCCTCAACGCTTCAGCGCAGCAGACGCTCACCGAGGTTCTCGATTCTCAGCTCACCTCCTCGCACCTGATCACTCGCACACAGACACCGCGCTCCTGCGCACCATTGCAATCAGCTCACAAGGGCGCACAGCCCGACGCTGCCATCTACGACGACGCCGATTTCTATGGGCTTATGCTCAAGGAGCTGCTCGAGCAGCGATCTGCCGACGTCAACGCCAACGGCACTTCCGAGTTTGTGGTCCAGGCGCCGTGGCAGGTGGCGAGAGAGGCCAAGACGAAGAAGATTGTCGACACGAAGGCCAGCAAGGGTAGAAGGTTACGTTACACCGTTCAAGAGAAGCTGCAGAACTTTATGGCGCCTGAGGATAGAGGTGAATGGGAGGAGAGGCAGAGGGACGAGCTGTTTGGCAGCTTGTTCGGTAAGCGGTTGAGACTTGGGGAGGACGATGTCGAGAGCGAGGCGGAGAGCGAGGGTGATGCCGAAGAGGCTGGACTTATGTTGTTCAGGAGCTAGAGCGTCAAAATGGTAGAGTGGGCCGTACTGGGTCCGAAATAGAGTAGTTTTCGCTCTTCGCGTATCCATGTTCGAACTTCTCTATCGTGTTTTTCGTTTCAACCAAGTGGCGACATGTCGCCTACTCACCTGCTACGACTTCTCTACAGCACATGTTGTTATGCTCACACCCAAATCTAGACACGATTTTTCCTTAGACTGCGCCGGCTGATAGGCAACATGGCGCACATGGGCACCAAGGATAGTACTACAGCAATTTGTGCTTGCGGCAAACCGAGTGGTAATCCACATGAAACAGTGCTAATCATCCCAGGAACGCAACAGACTAATCCTGAGGTTGGCACAGCGATGTCCACAACTATAGCGGTTTGGAGTGCTCCGTGGTATTTGAGCTTGCGCTACTGCCCTCATCTTACGTCAAGAACAGTGAAGGAAGATGGAGCTGACACCTGCTCGTGAATCCTGGTTTCTAGCAGTTTCTAGCATCCCATGTCCAAATAGTTTGACCTTTGTGCTTACCTGTTTCACAGCAAGCACCTCTTTGTTACCTACGCATACATAGACCTCTCAAAGCGCGTATGTAGAATTATCTGAATACCACTGATCTCACCTTGTTCGACAGTGAAGCAGGGCACCTGCACTTCTACACTACTTCCACCCGCACCTTCCTCACCTCTACACACTCTTTCTGTACTTGTTCTACCCCCCCCCCCCCTTACCATCTGCAACGATTCTGTGCAGCATGTCAGCAAGCAAAAGGGACAGCAACATAACTCTAATGAGGGCAAATAGAATGGAGAAGGCACAGAAGGTGTTCAGTAACTTGGGTAGGCACCACAGATGGGGTCTTACTCTAGCTAACTAAGCCCAGCGCAACCGCTCTCTGAAGAACTGTTGGAGCCCGTTGGGGACATCCTTCAACTATCAGCAATCGACGACAGACTTCCCGACGTTCAGATTGTGATCAAGCGGTACTTCGATGGTCGCACAAAATGGGCTGTCGATAGCAGAACAAATTCGTTTGTGGCTATCAATAGCGGAACTGTCAACAGCACAACTACCAGTAGCACAATAAAGGCGTGGGTCTGCTCCTGTAGAATTGCGGGCCTAGTATACAACCGCTCCGGGGGTAAATGTGGGCACTGCGGAAAGGACTGCCATCGTTCAGAGAGGACAGCGGAATGGGGCTTCCCTCAAGGTAAAGATGACTCGATGGCTTGGGCGCTCGAGCGACTTGATGCCAACGAGGTGCAACCCTTTTCAGACAAGCACCAATTAAGTCTCCCAAGAACGCTTACGAACAGAATGGTAGATTTGCCCATAAAGAGATCTGAAATACTATTTGTCATTCTAAGGGCGATCGAATTCGATCATGATACATCATATCGCACAGCCGTTCAGCCTGTTGTATGTAAGAGAGGAAATGCTAAGATTCAGAACGTGATTGGACTGCTAATTTCCTCTGGCGAGCTGGTTAATATAAAGGCTGAAACAAAGAAAATCTATAAGGTATTAACACCTATAGAAGTCAGAACAAACTATACTAACAGTTCTAGGGCACTTCAGAGTATCACGAGGAAGAAGAGGAAGAAGCAGAAGACATCCAACAAAAAGATGACAACGAGGACGTTTCCCAAGATCTGGACAATGATTCTGAAGAAGAAGGATACGTAACTAGCATAAACCAAGAAGAACACCTACCCCCTCAGATTTTGCACAAGAATCTTGGTAAGCTTGTCGACGCACAACTCGACAAATTAATAACCAACGCGACTGAGATCGCTAGTCGACACCAGGAGCGGACATTCACCAGGGCATACCGGGACGATCTTCTCACACTGGGTATTGATGATGTCCTTTACGCACCACTCAGGACGGTGCAGAAGCGCCTGACCAAGATCGCGCAGGAACCTGAGCGGAGCCGAGAAGAAATTGCCCTGGCAGGCCGGCTTCTAGAAGAACTCAACCAAGAGATCGAAGAGATCGATCTTCCAAGACACGAAGCTTTGAAATATATTGTCGAGGTCCGTGACGAATATCGTGAGGTGCCAGACTCCATCGATGAGCGCCGGCGCAGAATTGCTGGTAAGGTTGAAGGCTTCAGTCTATAGACAAGACATAGTATGGTAGAGGCGAAGAGATAGTGAGGCCTTCTGTAGGCTGCTAGGAGATGTTCATTGTTTCAAGACATTTGAGAACATCGATGTTCTAAGACAGAAAGTGTTCAAAGGGTTTGGCGGAGACAAGGATTGTCAGAGTTGTATCGTGACACGCCTTGTATATTGCAAACTGCCACGTGAAACTTCAATAGAAGGAGACCATTGAACCGACATAGCCACTGAATCGCCTAGGAATATGAGAAAGCTCTCTAATTGTCAGAGCAATACCAAACAGAACCAGCAAGACTACCTGCTTTCCCATTACGACCAACAGTGATCTTGACAGGAAGCGGTCCGGGCATTGAGCGACCTGAATCCAAAACCAGCTATCCGGGAAGGAAGATATCCACGGCAAATTGCGTGCTTCAACCAATTAATACGAACAAACAGCTGCGGGAAATAAGCACTGCAAATCCGTAGGTATAACGCCGTATAGAGTTGAATTCACGATAACAACACACAGTCATAGTGTCAAAGTACATCTTCTCAAAACCTATGTGTTACGCCAACTGACAACTCAACGCCACTATGGACAACGAAACTCACTCCATCTCACGTATTAAATTCCACTCAGCAACCGTCCCCCCATCCACCACCCCCTCACCATACTGATTCCCCCTAACCCCCAGATGCGCATACTTTCCGCTCCACACAGCCTCGCTCAACGTGATATTAGTCTGGTTACCTACATACGTCCTAATCTCAAACGCCATCACCGGATCCCACGGCGCGCTAATCTCCACCTCACCCGCTGTAACGCTCCTAACATCGTCTCTGAGAGGTCGCGCCTCAAATGGGGGCATCGAAGTGTTGGTGAAGTAGATCTCGAAGTGCGAGGGCGGCTGCTCGCCCCAGTCCATCATGATTTTATTCACGGGGTGGAAAGAGGTGTTCCCGAGGTCGACGGTGAGGTAGCTGGTCATGTTGGAGAGCTCGGGCTGCCACTTTGTGCTTGCGGCGCCGTCGATGGCGGCGATGGGGAATTGGCCGGGTTTGTTGCGTTGAGGGGGTGTGCGGAGGTTGCCGCATTGGAGGAGGTTACCGGCGACAGTGAGGGTTTCGCCTATAGGGCGGTTGGGGATTACTAGGGGCTCGGAGCCGAGTTGGAAAACGGTGGAGTTGCGCTCGCTGCGGGTGCCAACGGTGACTGGGATGGGTTTGTCGAAGTAGGTGGTGTTTGCGGTGGCGAGTGTGTATTTGTCGCGAGGGAGACGTGAAAGCGTCGTGTGCGTTGCGTTGGATGTCGCATTGATCCCGTGGCCCATCCAGTAGAAGGTACGGTAGTCTATGTACTCGATCTGTGGAGGCAGCGATGGATCGATGTCCAGCCGATCGTAATAGAGGCCAAGGCCTAAGAAGCCGAAAATCGCCACGCGATTCGTGCCACCCATGCCGGTGAGGAAAGGGAATGCAGGATGTGTGCCCCCATTCTCCTCCACATTATCTATCAACTGTTCAGAATACTGGTACCATGGCGCGCGTACGTATGGTGCTGCCGAGTAGAGATCGTAGGTAAAGCTCGAGCATCCAGAGGGAGACACTTCATTTGCGACTACTGCGAAGGAGGAGTAAGTCATGGCTGGTCCGTCTAATGACTGCTTTGCGGCGTAGTAGTCCAGGTTCGACAGGCTGTACGGATTTGGGTAATGAAGAAGGTCATCCACTAACACCACATCCGCCTGTTTGACCTGCACTGACCCGTTCATACCTGCATATTCCACGATAATGCCAGCGTTTTTGTTGATCGGGAGGCGCATCTTGGAGGCCTGATCTGCCCAGCTGGCGTTGGTTTCTCGTCCAAACCAGCTGTTGAACTCATTTGTTTCGATGAGATGCTTTTGAATGAGAGCGGTCGTGTAGCCAGCGTTGTTGACCTGATTGGCGTATTCATCTGGGTCAGTGGCGTTCCAGAGTTCGAAAGCGCCTGAGGTCTCGTTGAAGTCTAGCACCTGGCCAAAGAAATGTGCGATTGCGTTTGAAATGGGCAACAGTGTGTCATTGAAGAAGTTTTCGTCGCCAGTGATGATCATGTGGTTGTTGAAAGCGAGACTGATATCGCCGTTGAGGTGATACTCGTAGTCGAAGCACGCTCCGGTTCCAGTACAGTTGCCAAAGCGACCACTAGTCCAAGGATAGACCGCACCACCAGCTGTGAACCTACCTGTCTGGTTCTTGCTCGATTGGTACGCAGTCTCAACATTTCTTTGCGCTTCCTCGAAGTGTTCGGCTCTGTAGTTGATGATATTCTGTGCATGTTGCGGGTGCGAAACCTGGATGCCAGGCGCCATCCAGACATCGGCGTCCCAAAATATCATGCCTCCGTAGCAGTCAGAGCCGAGCCCGCAGACTGGGACACTGTGGACATTGAGCTCGGTGTTGTTGCCAGCTGCAGCTACAGCGTTGGGTCCAATCATACTTGACAACAGATAGAATGGATTCGTTCGGGCCAGAATGTGTAACTCCCGAATGTTCGGGTCCTGGGGAAGCGAGCCATTCTGTAGATAGTAACTGTCAACTGCATCCGGTGTCAATATAGATCCCCACTCTTCAATGTGTGAGTGTAGTAACGAGTCGTACCCTTCTTGGGCTCCAGACCGGGACGCATCCTTTGCAACACTCTGGGGATCAGAGAAAGCATCTGTTGATGCGATGCCAACATACTTGGTAATCTCAGTTGGCCTCCATGCTGTTAATTCGACTTTCACTGATTGTGCAATTGTTGAGCCGTTTCCATTACTAAAAACTCCCTCCTCTACCAGTCGCCGTGTGTCAAAATTGACCCAGTGACTACCATTCAATGTCGAATAGACGAACGCGGTGACGTTGGTGATATTGCCTGGCCTAACGGCAGACCAGATTGTCGGCGACTCTTCCTCATACCTCTTGTCAACAAGATCCGATCGAACAGCACAGTCCCCATCAAGCACGTCGTACACTGTGACATTGGTGTCACGAGTCGAGGTGAGTCGTAACCTCACAGCCGCCTTATTCACATAGAGCTTGTGAACAAGAAGTTGGTAGTCCACATCTATGACGCCATCTCCGGAGCCGCCAGGTTTCCAGTTGTAGCGCCAGCTTCCGATACCGGCCTTGACATCAAGGCTGGAGACGAAGTCGGTGATATGCTCTGGATTGACCGAGGCGTTGAGCAACTCGCCATTTGCCTCGACTTGGAGTCCACTCCAATGCGGTATACCGGCAATGAAGCTCTCCCATCCATACTGGTATAACCACGGGTAGTTTGAGCCATTCGTCCTGGGTTGGCTATTCCAAAATCCTGCAATAGTTGAAAAGGTCTGTCGGCGGCTGAATAAAGGCCATCCAGAAATGACGTCGCCATCTACAGGCTCATCAACTTCGAAGAAAGGTCCAGCAGAGGCAACATTGATGCCAAAGTATCCATTGGCAAGAGTCAAACGCGACTGATAATGGCCTGGGTCTAGGGCGCGTGTGCGGATCGTCCAGTTGTCATCGTCCCACTGTACATTCCTAAACTGGTCCTGCTCGGTGCTGCTAGAGCACAGTCCCAGACGTGTTGTCGCAAAGAGAGCAACCAAACGGGTTAATGACGCGAGCATGTGATAAATATGTACAGTTAGAACAAGAAGGTCTGGGTGAACAAGAAGGTCAAGGATTGAACGCGCGAAGCGCGTGTGAGCGCGATATCTTATACTCAGAACTGTTGACGCGGTGCGCCACGCGACCCATTAACTGTCACACAAGGACCGTTCGCACTGGCCTTCGTGACTTCACCACTCAGCCGCTAACTCGACGGACGACTCGACCGGTCACAGTCAGGCTCCGGGCCTTCACGCAGCTCCACTTTATGATACCCCGTTCAATGGCGGCGAATCTACTAGTAGCGTATAAGCTACATTCTTTTAGTTTTACGCGTGTATATGCGCAGTAGAGAAACAGTTTAGTGACGCGATGTTGAGTACCGATTTCGCACAGTAAGGTAAGATAAGTGCAAGGGGCTCAGAACCTCAGGTGCAGATCCGCTAGCCGCTTTTGGACTGACGTTTGGCACCGGACCCTTCTCGATCTCGGAGTTCCACATTACACCCCGGACATCGGTATACACAGCACCAAAAGCTGGTCAACCTCAACTGCAGCTTTGAGGAGCGATGACCCCTAATACTTATACGGTGCGTTGGTCGAGATATATACACCCTACCAGCTCCGAGCGGACACTCGTGGTGAGGATAGCAAAAGTAAGCTTTGTGTGTGAAGTAGTTCGATTAAATGGTCCTCAAGGTGGCTACAGATTAATTGCCCCCAATTTGTGTTCGCTCGTTCCTAGTGAAATCCTTCGAGAGTGTCCTACTACAACTGCCCCCCCCCCCCTTTCCTGGGTTCTCGCCCGCTTTCACGTCCTCGCTCCAGGGCAGTTCGTTCAGACGCTCCTGCCACTGTTCGCCAACCTTCAAGAAGTTGATAGGGGTTCGTGGCCCGCGCCTATCGTAGAGCAGTTTCATACCTGTACCTAGGATCTTGCGCTGCAAGAGACCTATACGTCTCCTCTGAAAGAAATCTGCATGACCAGCGACGGAGCTTCTCTTGACAACGCACATTCCACTGATCGAACCATGGATTCCGGTGTCGGTCCGCCAGGCCCATATCCGGCGACCGCACAAGGTTCGTGGGATAAACTTCTTCTCTTCCCTCTGGCTCTACCGGGAATCTTATTTTGAATGGAATAACACTCAGCGTCATAGAACAGACTGTTCGTTCTACGAAGCTCAGGAATGTCTCAGTATCCTGGATTCTAAGCATTATCCTGAAAATTTCATGGATCGTGCGGTCTTTGAATTCATCGGCCGGGTAGTATAAGTGGGTTTTCTTGATCACGAACGAAATGTCCTTTGCAACTTGAGATAGGTGCAAGAGTGGCTTGACGTCGACGCTGAAGTGGTACCTTGCCGCGTCGATTACAACGCGGACCGCTGTGCTTCTGACATCGGTGTCTGGCGGCAGAATTATGCTGTCGATGAGCGTGCCGATGTCTTCCTCTTGAATGACGAACGTGGTCTGGGCGATGAAGAGTGGGCGGAACTCAGCACGCAATTTCCTACAAAGTTGCGCAAGATCAAGAGATGGTAGGCCAATACTGGAAGGCCTGTCAGTGCCGTTTATATCACCGCGCTTCATAAGCTTGTTATAGTGGTGGCGGTTCGTAAGTTCCTCTGTATCAAGCCTAATTATCTTGAACGTGCCTCCGCCATCTGCAACATAATCGTAAATCCGGTTTCTGATTTCTATGTATCATTAGCAACTCTTGTTAAAGGCTTGCAGAACTGACCTCCAGGTAAATCGAGCAGGCCCTTAGCGGCTGTGATGCCAGCTCTTTCAGGCGAGCTCATAGCTCTTCCAGGCGAGCTCATAGCTCTTCCAGGCGGCAAGCTGATAGCTTTCTCGGGCGGCGAACTCAAAACGTCTTCAAGCAGCGAGCTTACAGCTTCTTCAGACAAGCCCATGGCTTACTCAGGCAAGCTCATGGCTTCTTCAAACGTATGTGGCGGCAGCATTGTGAGTTAGAAGTTGTTCAGGTGAAAAGTGGTTCAGATACTGTTGGTGAGGGTAGCAGAGCGGTGAGAAAGGTAAAGATATGTAACAAACGGGGTATTAAGGCGGTGTGACGTTGGCAATATCTAAGTTTTGTAGGTAAAGGTGGAAAGTGTATACCTAATCGACGCATTAAAGACTGAATTTATGAAGAAGTTTGTAGTGCTTAATGACACTTGACTCGAAACTCTTGTTTTACACATCACTTGGATCTGTACGTCGAAAACAATATGAATAAATGAAAGCTGTTGACTGCTTTGCTGAAAGAGCGGTCAGTGCAGATTTCAGAAGCAATGATCACTCACAAATTATGCGGCCCATTAACTGGACTGTAACTCGGATTGGATAGCTACTTGTTACTGCAGTCCTTCGATTCTGCTGAAATCCATATCAGCGACTTGTGTCCTATCAACAGCAGTCTCGCCTGATTCAGGACCGATGATTCGCAGGGTCGCCTTTTACAAAGCGACAATCGACCATCTCGTGCATGATCCTCAAACCTCAACGACCAGAGAGCCTGTACATACATAGACCCTCATATCAAACCACAACGTAGTTGCTGAAATGCCTTCTGTTCGGTACGTTGTGGCATGCTACATGTCTTCCGCGTCCCTGCTTTGCGCAAGTTGTGCCCGTCTCTCAACCCATGGCCAGCGCTTCAGTATGCAGAACCTCGTAATACGAGCCGGGTTCCAGTACATGGTAAACGGCGGTCCTGCGCCTATGCCTTGATCCTCGATATCCGTGATGATTTGATCAAAATATTGCACCGCGGAATCTTTCGCGTTCCAGTGAGCCATTCAGGGCTTCCATTGTCGCCCTGGCAGTGTTATCTCCAGCTGTGTGACCCAGATCACATTTTAATCCTTGTTGATACCCGTTCCCAGGTCTAGCATCATGGAGCAGACAGTTTCCCTTGCGTAGCTCGAGAAACATGAGCAGTCAACTCCAAGCAACGCCTTCAGAAGTTCTTGCGGTGTATAGTCTCTCGCTTTAGGTTCCACATGATCCGCAATTTCGACGTTCTTGAGGACAACTGATATGCCTTTTGCGGCCTCCAATAGTAGCAAGAGAGGCTTTTCGTTGATAGATGTGCTACGCCATTGTTGTCTTGGCTCAATCACAACTTGCCCAATCGCCATTTCGGCGTCCACAGTGGGTGGAAAGATGAAGCACCCGATCAAATCATAGATATCATCGAACCAGACGCTGAATGCGATGCGAGCCATGAACAGCGGGAGAAAATCCGCTCTCAGGGTCCTACAGACATGCGCGAGAGGAATGTATGGCAAGTTGATTTCTTCAGGCGCGACAAAGTCAAACCTTCCATCAAATTTAATTTCGGGCGTGGGCTCCGTGTTGAGAATCTTGAAGGTGTCCACATCTGCAACATAGTCGTAGATCCGGTTCCGTATCTCTGCAAATCGTTAAAGGGAATTCATATCCTAAGAGCCGTGTAGTACCTGCCTCCTGGCAGATCGAGCAGACCCTTCTTTACTACAATGTCAGCGCCTCCAGACTGGCTCATAGCTTCCAATGGTGTGTGCGACAGTGACATCTCTGGTTGAAGGTTGAAATGGTAGTATAATGGTAGTGACGGTGCTATCGAGCAAGGTGGAGGAAGGAAAGGTCAAGGGCGTGCGGGGTATCTTAAGCGTGGTAAGTTGCAGGTCACGTATGCTCTTTCTATTGGGAGTGAAGGCGATACCCAACCTTGAAAGATAAGTCAAAGCGCAAACGGCAACACTACATCTGGTTAGACTTAAGATTAGTCGTGAAGCATCTTACGGTCTGATCAGAGGTCCAATTATCTTCATAGCATCGCTACCTTGAATTTGAGGAGATTGGAGTATGCGTTGGCTTTGACAAAAGGTTGCTTAACGCAAAAAACAACATTGTCTCATCAAGTATTGACAACGAATAATGCGGAGACTATGAATGAGACCCCTTAATAACAGTATGGTAGAATATATCTCCAGCACTTCACAGTCCCCTCTTCCCTTCCCATATCTTCATATCCATGACTCAGAAAACCAAAACCACCTAACCTCCCAACCTCATCCGAAAAACACTAACTCCTCGCCCCAACCTGAATCCCTCCTCCCCAGCCTCGCCCTTAGCTGAGCGCCAGGCGAATCACGAACCTGCCAACCACGCAAAAACATCTCTTCCATCCAAAATTCCTCCACCGCCAGCAAGAAGAAAAACAGAGCCGCACACCCAGCTAGAAAGCACTTGATTAGCTCGTCTCTAAAGCCACTGTAGATAGCGACACATGCTCCGATTGTGGCCGTGAGTAAAAGAGTGACGCTGTAGGTAACGAGTTTGATTTGGGTGGGACGAGGAGGGAGGAATGGCAATGAAGGCATTTCTGTTAAGTAATGGTCGATCTCAATTGGTGAGGGTTGGTTGCAGATATTCTTGTGAGCGGATGATCAGAGATAGAAAAACTGTTCCAAGCCAAAGCGGAATAGCTTATGTGTAGGAGGTATGATTCAAGATGGTGAAAGATGGGTCCTTCAGTGTGTGGGTGGGGAGTATTTTCACTCGTACTACACTGGATACCTAGACCTCCGGGATAGTATCTGAAAGGGAAGTAGTTGATCCAATAGACAACGATCAAAGAAACTGTATTCTCTACATCGTGCGCTCCACCAAAAATCGGCCGAGCCTTGAACGACAGACCCTCACCCTCCAACGTCTCAGAAATCCCTATTGCTCCCTAGTACCTTCCTTTCTATCAGAAAGAAAAAACACCAAGAAAGAAATATACCATATCAGCGCCTTCCACAGAGATCCCTACTCCTCAGCCCATGCCGAATCCCTCCTCTCTCTCTCAAGCCTCAAAGCCCGCTCTAAGCGGATATTCTCACGCCAAACCGGCAGCAAGATAATTATCAAGCACAGATTCAGAATCATGCAATTGCTCGCTGCGGTCGACGGAGATTTCATTTTGAAAGCCACGCAGAGGATACTGAGAACCAATAGCACTGCACCATCTTGGACAGAAGGAAGGAAGTTTATTGGGGCCATTTATGGTGTGTGACGGTTGTTGGGAGGTTTTGATGGTTGCTTAGGGGTCAGCTGGGTTTTGAGTGTCGAGTTGGTGTATTTGTGAATGGGCCGGTAGAGATTGTAGGTTGTAGTAGAGCTGGCCTGGAAGGGTTGTGAGTGGAGAGAGTGGGGAGAGGTAGTGAAGAATGGCTTCAAGGGTATGGATATTGCGTATTTAGGCCGGGCCGTCTTTCACTTCTGCCTTCAAACAGTAAGTACTCCTTTATATATTTCCGATTATTGCTTTGTGATCCCGCCTATTTGTCTTTTTGCTTACCATTACTCTTAGGTCGTAGGTTCGAGTTATGCAAGCGTCTTCTTTTTGGCAGGCACAGAGCCAGATCTTGTATGTTAACATAACCTATACTAATCTTATAGCTCTGTAAGTCAATGCGATATTGAGTATATGTGGTACTCGTAACGAGGAGGTTCGCAGGATGTAGCATGGCACATAAGTTCAAGATAGGATATCAGAATAACATTTTCATTTCTTAGAGATGCGGTCAAATTTCCTACCTATTTACCCTCCTTGTAAGCAGAACCAACTATTGTCTCGAACATAGCTATTCCCAATCTAATCCTTTGACATGCCTTCGTACACGAGTAGACCAAACTCACAACAACCACCTATCCCTCACAGAAGCCGCACGTATACAGGCTTCCCACACCTGGCTGGGTGCCTCCAGAACTCTTCCCATCCCACCCGAACACGTCTCTCCCACCTGCGCTGCCATAGCTGAAGGACTGCAGGCACATCTGACCAGAGGAAATCAATCAACTCTGCATCATGCAACGTTGGTAGGCCAGCTACAAAGAGCTTCTATCCTCCCACACCAACGCGCAGTGAAGGTTCGACCAAAGCAAAGAGATTGGTAGGCCAGCTGCGAAGAGCTTCTGTCCTCCAGCACCAGACTCAGTGAATTGGGAACGACAGATCGTGTGTGCCAGGCTATGTTGGGCGGGGCCCTCAAGCCCCTAAGCGTTTCTCATCTTTCTGAACCGTAAGACACCCAGCCAGCTTACCTGGGTGCGTGATGATATTGCATTTTGATGATGTTGAAGTGGGATGACGATGAGATGCGATGATGAGATGCGATGCTGATAGCGAGAGGATGAGAGAAGCAATAGCGTTGTCGGTAGTCTGCTCTGCTGCAAAATGTTTAAGTCGTCAATTTAAATGGCGACTGAAGAGTTATTCGGAGAGGATGTGAGCCAAAGACCGGAGCGGTATTGAATGGCCCTGCTCAGGTCATGAATAGCCATTGAGATTGGAAATGGCAGTATGAGGTGAATGACTGCCACCTGACTTAAACAGAGCTGACAGTGTTAGTGTGTTCGTTGAACATTGCCGTGTCACTGACCAGATCAGCGACAGACTGGGGTGGGTGCGAAACCAAGTCCACCACGGTCGGCCATACTGCAGCCCGAGGGTGGTCAGCAGCTGTTGTGATGGAATGACAGTGCCGACGGGCCGATGTGCATGATAAAAACAGAAGAGATGAAGCTTTAAGATTTGAAGGAAAGCTGCAGTCAGACTTGCATAATGAGAGTGCTTAACTGCGAAGGATATGAAGAAAAGTAGTGTGTTGGTGAAGGAAGAAGAGAGAAGCGAAACGAGGAGAGAGCCTCCTTATCTAGTATGCTCAGAGCTGCGTGTCCGAGTCATAGTCTGGTGACGCTGACGCAATTGACTCAGAGTTTCTCACCTTCACGGTGAAGGCGAGATTTCCTCCGTGCGACAAGAATCTAAGACTGCGGGGTGGGGAGCGCTGATTCGTTGGAGCCGATTGCTATCTATACTCAAAACAGCAACCTGTCATCTTCCTTGCCCTTTTAGGAAGGAATGATACTCTTCTTACTGTATTTGTTTTGAAGTCTCAGATCGCTCCTCTGCTCTCTCACGCATGATTTTTTTTATCTCGGGTTTTGGTTGCAGCGGCCATTATTATAGCCTAGAGCCCCCCTTGTTATCAGGCTGTATGTTGCTTTGTTCTTACTGCGAGGTTACCCCTTCTGAGGTTCAGCATATCTTGTATCGTCCTCTTCGATGTGTATGCGAAGCTCTCAGTTATCAGATCCTAGCCCAGTAAAGCTATGAAGCCATCTCTTCATCATACCCTGAAGCTCTGATACTCCGTGTATTTTGCCTCCTCTTACACGATGCGCTCGGATGACATTCCAGATTACAAAATCCTATGAAAGCTTCCGCAATGTTTATCCGTCAAGAAGACTCTACCATAACAGAACACACAATCACAATAACATATCCGCTCTGTCTTCACATGCTCAACTTCAACAATTCGCATCACCTGCTACCATCGATTCCGCGCCCTTATCCATGTTACCATCCATCTTGACCACCCATGCAGCCATCAACCTAGCCCGGCGCTCAATCTCGCAGTCCCTCGCCACCACAAAGCCCTCACCAGTCTTATATAAAGATCATTACGGCTCCACACTTCATACGCCAAAAGCACCAGTCTTACTGATCGATACTTCCCGCCCCCGCGCCAGCCTTGAGTCTGCTCAGCGAGCGATCAACTGCATGCAGTGTATCCAACTCGCACCACCGCATCTACTTAGTACAGTTCGGAGATTCCATTCGCTCATGTGAGGAGTCGTTTCCTGAACGCTCAGCGCGCGAGCTCTTGCGAGCCGGCTTTCTTGAGGGAGTGCCTTTACTCTAGAATATTGTAGCTCGGGCGAATATGTGGTCTTCTGGATAACTATCAGGTTCTTTGATTATGTATGCTCATCTTTATCTGTTGCTTGGATCTTCCGAGTGGCTGCATGGAATTCTCAAGGCGCGTGATGATATGGGAGACAGGTGTTGTGACTTGACCTTCACACAAGTAAGAGGTTATTGGTAGAAGCAGAAGATCGGTTTAGTATCTATGTCTATGCAATACTTGATACCATGTGGCAATTGTTCTGTACAAATGGGTAGTTTGGTTATGCTTGGGTTGGGGTTACAAGTCAAAGAAGCTTTGCGAAACGGGGATTAGCTGTGTCAATCTCGAAGACATCCTGCACGACAAGAGCATCACCTCTGCTATTCCTACACTTCTTCTTATTATTTCTGAACCTCATTCCTGTTGCAGCGTCGTGCTGTTGTAGGCATTCTAGTTAGACAGGATCTGCTAGATGCGACATCCCGTTGTGGCGGATTTCGTAATCATCACATAACATCACAACCCAAGGTAGACACAAGCGGCCGAGAATCTTTGATCCAGCTTGTTAAAATTCTATGTCATGTTACTACTCATGGCCTACCAAGCTTTGCCTTGACACCTGCGATCTTTGCCTGCAGAACATTCTTCAACCCTCCCGTAGCCGGGACCTCATCGGCGCCTACAAAGCGTCTTACCAGCAGATTGAAGATGTTGCCGAAGCCAAGCGCCATGACGGTGCTGGTGAGGATGATGACGTTGTACGGCATGCTGAAGTCGGGGGTGGGCAGCGGCAACAGCAGCGACGTGGTGCGGATGTAAATGCCCTTCTTGTCTGCGGCCTGGGGGGAGAGAATGCGCAGGACGGCGGGCGCAACATCGAAGCCTCGGTTGGCGTCTGGTGGATACTCGGTGTAGCGCAGGATGGCCTTCTCGAACTCGTAGGTTAGTGTGAGGGTGGAGGCGGGAGGGATGACGAGGCGTAGCTCGAGGTGGGTGCCGCGTTGTCTGTCGAGAGCAGGCCTGTAATACGTTTCTCTGATGGGACTTTCGTCGGATGTTGACACCTTGGCACGCAGAGTGTGCAAGTAGGGTTTCATGAACCATGGCAGCGATTCGAGGTACACAAACTCGACAGATTCGGTAGTCGAGGGGTTTTTGATGATGGCCTGTGTGCTTCCACGCTCTTGTCCGTGGCCATTGATGGAGCGAGCTGCGAAGAGCTGCGGGTCTGGGCGGACCAGTCCTGTTGTCATCTTCTGCTCTGGCAGGACAAGGTCCAGGTCTGCGCCGACTGGAAGCCTGTAGCAGCGGAGCGTATCAGAGGACAGTCGTGTCTCGCCGAACTCGCCTGTGGTCTTGACTTCTACTATGCGTTCTGGAGGGGTGTTGAGGCAGACACTGCCGAGCTCTTCACCCTGGTCAATCAACGGACACGACCCTCTCAAGGGCTTGCCGAACACCTCCTCCAGGGACCAGCCTGGCTCGGTGCCCTTATTCAAGGGAAAGCAAGTGTCATGCGCATTGTAGCCCTTGGAGGTGTCGCACTCGATCTGATCGACAGGTAGAGGGCGTGGAATGGGGTTATCGCGCGGTCGCTTCGAGCGGGCAATGTCCAGGACCATGTCGACGGACTGCTCCATCTCCAGCGAGCACTTACCATCATCAAGACCACAAACAGGCCTCACGTCAATGGCCATGGTCTGAAACGAGGCATCGAACAGTTTGTGACCATCCAACAAGCTCGAGATGCCAGCCTTGCCTTTGCAGGGGAGCAGCTTCAGGAAGGGCGTCAAGTTCTCGGTGCAAACGACTTCATGAGGCAGCGTGCCATGCAAGAGGTGTAGATTGGGAGCATTGCGATGGTCGCCCTCGGGCGAGAAGGCCATGACGGGGCGAATAGTCTTGGTGGCATCGATGAAGTTCAGGGAGGCACAGAAGAGGCCAGAGAGGGCATTGGTGAGGGTAAGCCAGCGCGCGAACGCTCTGCAGCATGTTAGAAGCATCTACAGAGCTACCTGGACGCACTCACTGCTCCTCTGTGTCGGCCTCAATCCACGCCCACAGTTCGACGCCAGTCCCTCCCTCTCTCGAGCCCTGCCACGGGCGCTGGCCCCAGTTCTCAGCATCCCACCGTCCCACACTAAACCTCAGGTGCAGCTCCTGTGTATGGGCATGCTGCAGGATCTGGCCCAGCGAGCGCGGCACATAGCGAAAGTTCTGCTGCTCGAAAGCTGCCTGGCTCTCGTTGCTGCGAAAGTTGAACGAGGCCAGGAGCGTGTCCTGAGGCAGCGGGCGCAGGAGCAGCTGCTCGTGGTAATCAGACGCGGCAGCAGCAGCAGCGACGGCTACGAATGCATTCAGCACAAACAGGAGCACCGAAGACAGCATGGCAGCATTGCAGCGTCTGCAGTGCACCTAAGGAGTGAGGTGGATAATGATGGATATGGATGGGTGGAGTATGTTGCGGAGGGTAGGCGCGCGCCCGCACGTGATTGGCCGCGGAGATGAGGCTTGGCCGGCAGTCGCGCCTGGCTCTGGCTCCGCGTTTTCTTGTTTGACGTCTGCGACAACGGTCAAGACAAGGACAAGCTCTCAACCTCAACTCTCCAGGACAGGACTGCACGCGCAAAGTAGACACCATGGCCGCAGCAGAGACGCGCCGATTACTTGGTAGGCACAATCTCTTGCCCTTGCCCTTGCCCTTGCCCTTGCCTTTGCCTAGCCTGATGCTTAGTCATACTAACCCTCTGCAGAACAGCTCATGGGCGAGCAGCTCATGAGCGGCTCCGACCAGCGCGCGCCGCAGCTCGCCATAACAGATCCCAAGGTCTGCCGCTCCTACCTTGTCGGCAACTGCCCTCACGATCTCTTCACCAATACAAAGAACGAACTGGGGCCCTGCCCCAAGGTCCACAATGAGGCGCTCAAGGCCGAGTACCAGGAGGCCGACGCCGAACAGAAGCGCAGGTGGGGCTTTGATTTTGACTACCTGCGGGACATGCAGCACCACATCGACGGCTGCAATCGCAAGATAGACCAAGCCCAGCGCCGCCTGGAGAAGACGCCCGAGGAGATCAGGCAGACCAACGCTCTGGTGCGTACCCGCGAGCCCTGTTGGACGTTTCCCTAGCTAACCGTGGTCTAGTTGAAATCAATTAACGAACTGACCAAGTCAATCGAAGCCGGTATGCTCGAGGTCCAGATCATGGGTGAGGAGGGCATGGTGAACATGGCCGTTCAGGAGTTCACAAAGGTCCGCATGAAGAAGGCCGAGAAGGAGGAGCGCGAGCGCGAGCTGCGGGCGCTGTCCGACACAGGGGGCCCGTCAGGACACCAGAAGCTGCAGGTCTGTGATGTGTGCGGTGCCTACCTCAGTCGTCTTGACAATGATCGCCGCTTAGCAGACCACTTCTACGGAAAAATGCACCTCGGCTACGCCCAGATGCGCAAGTCGTACGAATCCTTGCAAAAGGAGCTCAAGGGCCGCGCTCCACCACGCGATGCCTACCCATCGCAAGGCGACGACCGCGGATCCGGTGGCTGGGGAGGTGGCTATGGTGGTGGCGGCGGAGGCTACGGCGGCGGTCGTGGTGGGCGGCGCGGTCGCGGTGGCCGAAGAGGTGGATGGTAATAGTCTTTTGGTCTGGCGTTCAAGGTGTGTCATGATGATTCCCAAAAGGTCAAACTTACTACAACAGCAGCGAACCTTAGCTGCCATTTTTATTTCAGCATTACTTGTACAACACAGGCCGTCCGCAAAGCCGTTTGGAGCATGGACCGAGCCACCTAGTTCAAATCAAACCATGTACGCCTACACCATGACCTGTCTGATCCGTCTCTAACCTGCAACAAGGGACTGTGTGCTCTTGTGCCTACTGCTTGATGGTAGCTTAAGCTCGACCAAGTCCCGGGATACTGGTGAGTTGGTATTTCCCTCGTCGCTCTCCTAGTGCGTACCGAACAACCGGAGCTTTTCATGTCAACTGGTCACCCGCTATCATGCGCGACTCCACTCCTCTTACCACCACACGTGCCGAAGCCCGTCGTAGCGTCTCAGCATTCATCAGCCTAGGCACGCTTCACATGCACTGTCTTAAGTAAGTGTGAATGAAACTGCAGGAATGAGTGTTCCTAAGCAGCAGTTGCTTATTCGTCGTACGGGCTCGCTTCTCGAATACTGCGTCCAGGAATGTAGCAAGGGTGCATTTTCGTTGCGTCAACCGGAATACCCACTCCCTACTCACGAAGTTGCATGCCATTCAAAACTCTTTGTTACAGGATGATGGAATACTAGAATATCTAACGCCCATAATTAACGCCCTAGTCTACCAAAATTCTACCATTCCCACATCATGCTTTCGTCATATTTTCTTGAAGAACGTGCTTGTAGTGTTCGATCTCGGGGAGAATTTAGTGAGGATCGCTGGGAGGGAGGTTTATTGAGGGATGAGAGTTAGGAGGAGGGGCAATTAAAAAAGAGCAAGGTTGAGAGGAGGTGGAGAGTGCTGCATATGGAGGTGTTGGTGAGTATGCTCACCTACTTGCGGGCTCGACAACTTGGGTAGCATGGCATTTAACGCAGCTACACGCCACGCATTATAGAGAACCCACCCCACCATCTCAAAAGCAGTCCACTCCATCGTCTCACGTCCCATTGTCTCACACGCAGCGATCTCTCAGAGTGAAAGCCTCCCACAGCTTCCGCAGCGTTTCCCTTCCCCTCCCCTCACCCCCTTCCCTCCTGCGCTCACAGAATCGTGTCTTCCACAATGCAGCACCCCAACCCGGCACTATTAACACATTCACACCAATACATCTACACCAACACAAACTAACCACTGGGTCTCCGTGACTCTCATTAAGTCTTCCTCACTCAAATCACTCACCGCGAACCGATCAGAAATGCCAACTCCACAGCTGTCTCAAGCACACGACACCTTCCGCAGCCCCGCACCAACCCAGCGCAGCAGCCTCGTCACCCTCGTCCTCACACTTCCCGCCATCGCGCTCAGAGCGCTGCTCGTACTCTACGACTACATCGCACTGAGCAGGATGGCTTTCGTCCCCGCTATGGAAGTGCTTTTGGCGGGGTGGGTGCGTGACGTCAAGGGTGCGCTGGGTGTGAAGGGAGGAGAGCAGCGCAGCTCTGCTTCTAAGAGCGCTGGTGTTGACTATCGTTTACATATGCGTACTTACTGCGCTCTCATAGTGCTGGAGGTTGCTTACTTCTGCCTCGCGGCGGCGGAGTTGCTGGTGTCGTATGGATGTGGCGAGGAGATTGTGGTACTGAGGGCTTGCGCGGCGGGGGTTACGGCGGCGGGGTGCGTGCTAGCTGCGCGTACGAGACGTATGATGAGTGGTAGTGGCGAGGCTAGGGGGTTGGGAGAGACGGAGAAAGAAAAAGAAGGCGAAAATTGGGGATTGAGGGGCGGTAGCCGAGTCGAGTCGAGGGTGGGACAAAGTATTTGGAAATAGCTTTTCTCGGTACAGCATCAATGAATGGGACGGGAACAGATGCCTCATTGGTAACACTGGTCTTTTCCTTCAAAACAGTGGTCCTTCTCAGCTCTCCTCGTGTGCTTTTGGACTGTGCTCGGAACGGGGATATGTCGAGGATTTGAGAATAGCCGGGTGTCATTCAAAGGATCTTAGAGCTGCATGAGAGACTGTGGACTAAAGATGGGTGAGACTTAGAGTGAAAAGCGGATACGTCTTCGGAGGCTCTGTTCTGCTTAGTTGCACAATCAAGGCAGAATACTGCTGACGACATCGCTAGGACTTACGAGCGACAATTCTGCCCCTAAGTTCAGCGCAATTACCGAGAATCATCAGCAACACTACCAATCTATTATACAGGACAAACATCATGGCACCTGAGGATGGTCGACACAACAGAGTGACGTTGCGGAGAAGGTAAAAGGCAGTGTGACGCTGCGAGAAGTTTTGTGGCACTTGAGTGGTTGTGAAGATCTGGGTCAGGGTATATGCATGACACGATCACCTCTCCAACGTCTCACAATCTTCTTTCTCCGCGCTAATGTTACACCTGTCGTACCGGCCTTGTGCGAATAGCACGCAAATTGTCACTATCTGTCTTATGAAGACGAGTAAGCTGGTATGTTTATTGCCCTGCCGACTTCCAAGCACCCTACCTATATTCGTGAGGTAAATGTTCTGGCCACGGAAAAGGGTTCCCATAAATCTGGTCCGACATTCATGTTGTATGCAGGACATAGTCATGGGTTCTAGGACTACAATCGCTCTCCTTAGCTATGGAGTCGGTAGTCACTAGTCCAGGGGGCAGACGAGGCAAGCTGTTATCTAGCTCTGAACGTTGCAGATATGCTGCTGATATTTGCTATCATGGCGAGAAAGCATTGTTCGTGCATTAGAAGGATGCCGACCATCAACATCCGCGCGGCAGCTCTACTTAATGTGCGACTGGTGCGAATCGTTCAGATATCTGGGATGCGCATGCAAAATCGCATTAGTGAATAGAAATTTCAGTCTTGGTAAACATCCCTACCTCACATTGCCAAGCATTACTTCTAGCTTCCCGGCTTCTTCCTTGGTATTCAAGCAGACCTACTCCTCGAAAAACCGATTCCTCGGTCGTGGCAGCCCCAAGTGCTCCCTCAACGTTGACCCCTTGTAATCGCTCCTGAACAAGCCCCTCTGCTGCAGCTCTGGAATGAGTTTCTTGGTAATGTTCTCCAGTCCCTCGGGCAGGAAAGGAAAACAGACAGTGAACCCGTCTGCTGCCTCCTCCTTTAACCACAACTCGAACTCATCTGCTATGCTCTCCGCTGTCCCCACAAATGCCAACCCAGCATATCCTCCATAGCGACTCGCAAGTTGCCGAATAGTTAGGCCTTCTTTCTCGGCCAAGGCCAGTACCGCTGCTCTCGCCGTATGGCTCGCATTTGTCTCGGGTAGGTCCTCTGGCAGGAACCCATCGAGATCATACTTGCTCACATCCGTACCCAGAGCGATGCTCAGACTGGCAACCGCAGAGTCCGAGTGCGCCAGACTATCCAATCTTAGTCTCTTCTCCTGCGCGTCCTCCTTCGTCTCCCCAACGATGATCAACGCCGCAGGCAGAATCTTCAAATGCTCCGGATTCCTCCCAGCCTTGGCCGTCCGGCCCTTGATATCAGCGTACAGCACCCTCGCCCCCTCGATATCTTTCGGACTGCAAAACACCACCTCCGCCGTCTCAGCCGCCAACTGGCGCCCCGGCTCGCTCTGGCCCGCCTGCACAATGACAGGCCAGCCCTGTACCGGGCGCGCGATATTCAGCGGTCCTCTAACCTTGAGATTCTCCCCAACGTGATTAAGCACGTGCATCTTGCTCGGCTCAAAGTACAGCCCGCTCTCCTGGTCCCTCACAAACGCATCGTCCGCAAACGAGTCCCAAAGCCCTGTGACAACGTCGTAGAACTCGCGCGCCCGCTTGTACCGATCTGTATGCTGAACATGCTCGTCGAGCCCGAAGTTCTTTGCCGTCTCGGGATTGCCCGTCGTGACTATGTTCCACGCCGCGCGGCCTTCGCTCAGATGGTCCAGCGACGCGAACCGCCGCGCAACATGGAACGGCTCGTCGTACGTCGTTGTCGCTGTAGCTGCGAGGCCAATCTTGCTCGTAACCTGGGAGAGGGCGGAGAGAAGTGTGAAGGGCTCGAAGGACGTCACTGTGTGGCTACGGCGCAGCGCTTCTTCGGGCTGGTTGAGTACCGCGAGGTGGTCTGCCATGAAGAAGGCGTCGAACTTGGCGCGTTCGAGTTCCTGGATGAAGGATTTGAGATGCTTGAGGTTGAAGTTCGCATCCGGGTATGCGCCTGGGTAGCGCCATGCGCCCGAGTGGAGGGACACTGGTCGCATGAAGGCTGTGAGGTGGAGTTGTTTCTTGGACGTCATTTTCTCGACAGGACTGAAGAGTTGGCCACTTCAAATCTGCGACCACATAGCTCTTATAGTGATGATGAAGTTGGTCTTACCTTCTAAATCGCGGCTTACAAATGTGGTGAGTGAGGTGCTCGATCACGACATCGTGCTGAGTGGGGTTTGTTGATTACTATTGGTCTCAGCATCCAGGACCTTCTGCTATCCTGCGGAAACGGCAATTGCACTCCGCTGTTACGTGCATATAGGAGATGATCGTGCAAATTGGCCAATCCTGATGGAATCTTTCCCATTGAAGTACTGTCTGAGCATGGATATATGTCGCTGAGGATCAAAACTGTTGTGCGGTATCATCCTCTTCTGTATGTCGTGCTCAATATACGTAAAAACAGGATAAAACTGACTTTTAGAACCCTTCAAATACGAACCAAAAAAAAGAAGAAAGAAAAGCTATGCTCTGATATGCATCCTGAGCAGTTTTTTCATGTTACCTGAACAACAACAATAGCTCGAAAAGGAGAACAAAGGGTCTTAAGTACTGCCACCACGTCCGCCACCACGTCTGCCACCACCACGTCCGCCACCATCACGTCCGCCACCACCACGTCCGCCACCACCACGTCCGCCACCACCACGTCCGCCACCGCCACGTCCGCCACCACGAGCACCTGTGACACCTCCACGAAGAGGGCCCAGCCCGCGACTGGGTGGGTCTCCACGGCCCCGGGTAGCACCGCTTCCACGACCCCGGACAACTGTTGTCCACGGCGCTTCTGCTGGCGCTGCCCTAACCGAGCCATCCCTCATAAGCCACTCGCCTTCGGATGGGACTGAGCAGCTACCCAAAGCCTCCTCAAGATTCCTCAGCTTTGCCAGTGGTTCAGGATAGCTGCTGAGACCTGCTATGACTCGGAACGGGTCATCGCTCGGCCACTGTTCCTTGGGCCATGTCTTCCAGGGGTGTGCGGTAGCCCCTGGGCCGCTCTGAAGCTGGGTGAAAAATGTCTCTTGAACATCCTTGTTCCTCTTGGAAGCATGTACAACTCTACGCATACCAGCCTTGAACGCGGTTATGTGAGGACAATAAATGTCCGTATGAGCCTCTGTGTGCGAGGTCGGCTCGGTGCGGTCGAATATTGTACAGGCGTCGCAGGATACAACTTCCTCGCAAGTGTCATTACTGTGTGATCTGTTGCTGCATCTCGTGCAGCACTCCACTGTGCCGTACGGTGCTGGTTGCTCGGTGCTTGAACCCTCGATTAGCTTGACGACGTCTTGCATTGTCATCGTAGCATCTTTCGGTTTTCTCTGTTGCTCATCCAAAACCATATTAATGGCACAAATGATGGCTCTAGACGCGTCGTTGCACGCCGTATGTTGCTGCTCGTGCTTGAAGCCAATTGCTTCAGTCAGATCTTTTAGGGCGATTGTGTTAGCAGCCTTCTCTTGTGGCGTCTTCGAGTGCGGATTTTCAAGTCCAACCTCTCGTGCTAACAGCTGTGTGTCAACTCTAGCAACAATACTGCGTTGCTGAGCGATGTCAAATTGCAAACCAGACTTCTTGAAATTGTCAATGTCATGCTGTATAGCATGGCCCACAAGAAGAATCGGCTCTGGACAGCCTTCCAACTCCTCGTTACCAGTGATACGCTTGTTGAGCATGTGGTCGAGAACTGTTCTTAGTTCGAGAAAGGTTACAAACCTAGTTTTTCCGTAGAGATTCCCTTCAGGGCCTGACGACCCTTCCGGGTTCAACACTAGATGAGCATTCTCGACAACGCGGAAATGGAGGAATCTGAGTTGTTGCAACATGAACAATCCATGCTCTCCCGGGCCATTTTTGAGCGAACCGGCCTGGTTGTACTGGATCTTCACTACACCGACCTCGGTTAGGTCATCTGTGTTGGCAGTGTGGGATTCCGTATCTATGCAGATGACCTTTGAATACTTTATTAATGGCCGGGCAATACTGGGTATGCTGTCCAGTTCCTTCTTATTGCCCAAGAACGCGCGTAGGGTCTCAACCAGTGATAGGGTCTGAAGATAACCTCGCAGGGCCTCAAATCTCTCCTCGTTTGTTGGAAGTCGGTTCATCCTTTTCTCTCCTGCTTTCGTGTCTGTACGAACGACTGTACTCATTTTAGCTAGCGTCAATAGGCTACAAAGATGCACTTACAGATTTGTGGCCTCCCGCGAAGTCCCTCCAGCTTCACGGGCAGTGCAGATGATACTTTGCCTTACTTCAGCACCTAATATAGAATCGCACAGAAGGTAATAACTATGCGTAGGGGCTCCGAAAATTCTATCCAGTTGGGTTAGATCAAGAAAGTCGTTTCGGCACACTTCAACTCCACAAACCTGCACGCGGATCGATAGGTACTTACCTTTGCTGGCTACAAGAAAGTTCAATAGAGCGAACAGGGTGGCGAGGAGGAGAGGAGGAACGTTTGCGCGAAAATGACCGGCTGCATCCAAGCACTCGGGACAACAGCAAGCAGGACGGTACCTCGCTGGTCTCTGCTACTTGCAAGAGCTATAGAGTCCTGGTACTCAGCTGATACAAGTACTGACAAAAGATGGCGCTCAAAGAAGGAGTTGACGCAAGTCGGGAGCTGGACAAACAAGTTGAGTTCGACGAGGTGGGTGAAGGAATGGTTCAGCTGACACGCGGAGGAGAAACGAGAGATTCGGAAGTGAATGAAAATCACGCGTTGCCTTTTGTTTACGGTCAGGGAGCACGAGCAGGGGTGAAAAGGTTGCGTATGCCTTAATCTATGCCTGGCCCCCACTCGACGGTACTTCTTCGCAGACAGAGATTGATCGGTCCAGCAGGCTCTTCAGCGAGTGGCCCGCGCAAACGGCTCTTCCCAGGCCGTAAGAGCGAGTAGGGGAACCAGACTTGCACCTTGAACCTGCTATGCAGATGAGGATAGGGGTGGCGCTTGCGCATGTATATCACTGTGCTATGTTTTGCAGTGTCAGTCTGCACCTGACTGCAACTTCTCTTAATGATATATCGTGCTACACTATGTTCTGCTGAACTGCATTGTGCTGTGACCTACTCTGTCGTATCGGACTGTACGTTGCCCCGATATACCGCACTGTCCTGCACGGCACTACCGAAGCGGGCCGTACGGCACGGTGACATATATTCACTATCTTAATCAGCCGCTCCCGAGAGGGGCTAGCAGATCACCCGTGTCCTTCTTTCCAGGTTCAACACCGATTGGGTCATTAGAATCACTCATAGCAATCCGCTCGTAGCAATCTACCCGCAGCGACCCGCCCACGGCGATCCCAGACCCACTGAACTCGTGTTCAATAAGATCCTTCAGGCTCTTCTCTGGCGGCTTGCCAATCAGTTTCCGTAGCTAATTTCCTGAACAGGGTCATGCATGTGGGTGGTTAGCGCCAGGCGGAAAACCGCGCCATTCACCGGAGCTTCGGTGTGGCGCGTAGCGCGGCAACCCCAATCAAAACAAAAATCTCACGTGTCGGTGGAGGGTTGCATTGGCAGTGTACTTGTTTGGTACAATATGACGTACTGGTATTGCAGTGGTGGACGGTGACGCACGGGGTATCTGAGGGGATAAGTGAGGGGCACTCGTGGACGAATATTATAGTATACTGTGTGTAGGGACTACTTAGGCGCGACTTGAAGGATGGTAAAGTACTTTTGCTGCTATGAGATGCTGTTCTGTATGCCAATATACGCTACCGCATGGCACTGTACTGAGCCGGTCCTCACGACCCCATCTGATGTTACCATAAACACAGCAGTGTGCCATCCAGTCTCTCTGAAGATAGAGTAGAGAACTTCCTATCCATGCGTGCTTGAAATGCATCCCATGATACCCCCACGTGAACGCGCTAGCTGCAAGTGCGCCTTACGCGCACAACTCCAGTGAAACTGTCATTGTTGTTACGGCCGTGTAAGGCCGCCTATGAGCACACGACTCTTGTCCTTGTAGCATCAGACAGTATGAGATCTCCGTTAGGCCTGGGAATGCATCAGATGCAGTGCAAGAATGGGCAACTGAGGAGCTGCAGGTACGCTGCACGCAGGTGTTCGTAGCTGAGAAGCTGCATTCTACAGATCAACCCATCCCTTCATCTCAGTTCGCGCACATCCGCCCAACGATATACCACAGAGCTCATACTCACAAGTTGAGGAGAGCCTAATGGTTCGAATGCGCGCAACAGCCTCGCCGACTCGCTCAAGAAACCCCCCCCCCTCCCCCAAGCCGCCGTGGCCAGACGACCTCCACAAGCCAGTCAGTTGTCATGATCACTACGACTTATACCACAGGAGTAACTCATCTCTCTTTACGTATAGATGTACTGCATGACAGGTGCACTTCCCGCGCCACAGTGCGCAAGACACTCAGCAGTCCGAACTCGGGTGAAACACAACGCACATTACCTTCCTCTGCTTCCCCACAGTACGCGTGTGCTCCGCTGTAAGAATCAACATCGTCCTTGTCGAGGTATGTTACATAAAGACCTGTATCTTTGTTTCAATCAATGGCTGATATTATTGCGCCCCTGATGACGCCCAGCGGCTCGCCGACAAGTCAATGGGCGTCCAAGATCCCCGAACGACCCTGTATACCCTCCACTCCCGGCATGCATAAGGAGAAAAGTCGTGTGCTTTGATCTTTGTGAGTAGGGAAGAGAGAGATGCCGACACTTGCACTGTCTGGCGGGGCTGTTTTGGGTGATTACCCAAGAACCTTAGATAATCACAGAGAACCTGTGCTGATTGCTTCTGGGAGATACATCGAGCGCCTCGCCATTGCTTCAGATTGAGTCCACTCCTGCGCCGTTTAGTCCCTAAGGTCCACTCCTACGCACTGTGGTTCCGTGTGATCCTCCAGTGGAGAGAAAGCACATGCGCCCACCGTGCCACACCTTACGGCTACTCTTTGCAGCATAAAAAAAAGGGAGGGCACATAGCTCTGTATACCACAGGCTATTGATACAGATTCAGCGCAAAAGGGACTCCTAATTTCTCATACCAGGGTGACAGAACCTCCAGCGGCGCTGGGATGGAACATACTATACAACCCAAACCCATCCTGCCGCAGTCGAGACCCCATGGCCCATCGAACGGCAGAATCAACTACACGACAAGCTCACAACGATACTGAAGTAGCTACAACACAGAAATATGCCCAGGCCCCGTCACTACGAGACTATGCACAGTTCCCGCACCGGCGGTATTGGCAACAACTCTGTTGCGTTCACGCCATAGAACAACAACAAGATCATCTGCAAGAGTATCTTTTGGTGATGCGCTTCTTTTACCGGGAAGACATATACCTGAGGTGGTGAAAAGGCTTTCCACGAAGTGGGAATACACTGTCACAATCGATCTCGGCGAGCTCCACCGATCGTGTGGCACATGGAAATCTTCGGCTAGGCTGCCTGTCGATCATTTTTCCTGCGAGAGCCCTTGTAGGAAAGGGAGGACGGCACGCTATCTAGCTTTGCTGCCAGAATGGAGGGTAAAATGAACAGGAGGGCAATCTGGTCAGGAGAACGGAGTACATCAGCCTGGGAAAGGGGATGCTGCGCAGACCTTACCGCTGACAGAGAATAGATTTGACACTCAACAGCCTCAAGCACCTTCAGAAAGGCGACCGACCCGTCTGCTCCTGCCACCATTTACATGTCATTCGGCATGGTGCTATCTACTCAGTCGCACCTACTTCCACCCACTAATAGGCTTCTTTATCATACCTAGCTCAGTGGATTCGCAAGCGGTTCTAGCAACATGGATATGAGGGCAATCGCGCCCAACTCTTCCTCCTCTCTCCCTCTTTCTCCTTCACCCCCATCTGAGCTAGCGTGTCCCATTTTTCCTTGGCATCACTTTACGAAGTAATCCGGGCCTTACGGCCTAGCCCAAGACTGCAGGTAACTGTAGATACCTTGCAGCAACTCTTTGGCAGGCGGAAAAAGTCTTGTATAAACTGGGCCTGCAAAGCGTGTTACCCTTACCGTAACCTCCTACACACACTTCACATAGCGTCCTGTATAAGAACTGTGTTCTCGCTGGAGCACTTGGAAATCACATATCAGGCGTGCAACTTGCTTCGCACGTCTTATCATGCCTATACCAGTAGGAAAGGTGTCCAGTCTATTAGATGCATGAGTATCGACGTAAATTAAAATTGAGTCAAATCGAATCCACCCACCAACTCACTTATCCACGTGCACATCCGACAGTACCTAGGGAGACTTACCGATCCAAAAATGGAGCGTTAATAATGCGTGAACAAAGCGCCTACAATTGTTAACTACACAACGCTCATTCACCGGCTGTTAGGCTATTACCTGCAGTTTCATCTAGCTCTTTGTTAATAATACTACCTTGAAAACTCTATAAGATGGATTACGTGCATTCACATGCTTATAAAGTCTTAGAGAAGCAGGAGCGTAGTAACTGGCTAGGTAACGAGTAACTACAATTTCAGCCGCCCACAGTATGTAAGACACGGGCAAGCACTCCCAAGGTTATTTTTTGAAAGCTGCACACAAAAGCAGAGAGTATAGCATTATAACCTTGGTACATGATATGTAACAGAACAGTGAAAAGATTAGCTAGGTGTGCTGGTGAAAAGCTAAACGAGCTGAGCATAGATCGAGTAAGCAGTGTATAGAGAGTAGGCTAGATAGACATTTTATAGATGATAATGTTTAGTAGAATTAACGGCCTGGTAAAACATATTAGGCACGAACGTCGAACGACGTGAACATAAGACGGCTACAAGTATTAAAATCTAACGATCATTGGGGAACAGGCCGATCTCTCTGAGGGACGTATGACTGGCGGCCATCACCTCCGGTCCTAGATTTCACAGCAACGGCGCGGTCCGGGGCATCATCGCACTTTGTACATCAGCACAGTGCAGAAGAGTACTCAAACTCGCTATAGTGAAGACAACGTATCGTGTTTACTTGATAGACGACTATACATAGCGGGGCGTGATGGAATAGACTTCGTGCAAAATTTACAAACTCCTCCGACCCAAACGCCGATGATATGCTGAAAGGAAGATATGCGTCGATGCGATAATAGCGCTGGAAGTGACCTCCCATCGTCTATGGTATATGAAGTGACAAACGGATCAAAGTAGAGCATGCCAGAACCCATCAAAAAGCAAGTGCGGAACGCTTCAGAATGTAGTCATAGAGGATCAGTGAGGTTTTTCGTGGATAGGTCGTGATGTGGGTGTTCAGTACACGGCTGTCTTGGAGCGGAAGAGCTGCTTCATGAGCGAGGGCTCCTTCTCCTTGCGACGACTGCTGCTGCTGCTTTCCTTGACGGTCTTGCTGCGATGCGTTTTGCTGGTCTTGCTGGTGTGGGCGGAGCGCTCGGAGTGGGCGTCAGAGCGCATAGAGCCGGCCTCGGAGCGCGCGCGGTGGGACTTGGGGGGTTTCTCGCTGCGGGCGTCGCGGGTTCGGACGCTGCGGCGCGACTTGATGTCGTCTTCATCAAGGACGCCGGCGTCGACCAGCTGGCGTGTGGCGCCGGGGGTAACGAACTCGCCGTCGACGCTGCAGCCGCTGCTCTCGGCTTCGACATCAGCGATGCCTCGCCGCCACAGGTCGATGCGGCTGAGCTCGCGCGTCTCCAGCTCGTCGAGTTGGTAAGGCTCCTCCTCTATGGCACGTGTTTGGGCGGGCATCTGTACGGGTCCGCCCATGACGAGCTCTTCTTCCTTCGGCTGTTGGATCTTCTTGATGATCTTATACCCACCGAGTGCTACGATGGTGACGCCGACAGCAACGCCACCGGCAATCATGAACTGTGGGCTCACAAGCAGGGCTGCGACAGCAGGGAAGGATCCTTTCAAGGTCAAGAGCACACCAGGCCCCATCTTACTCACAATAGCACTGATCTCCGCAAGGGTGAGCGATACAGCGGCCAGTGCATCAGGATTCTTCTGCAGATTCTCGATCATGGTTGTGGCAGAGTGCTGCAAGCAGTTGGCCTCGTCCAGAAGCATGGTGATCTTTGACGCCTTCTCCTTCAGTTCGATGTCGTCATACCTCTTGTCAGGTAGTGGTGGGGGGATGTCGCCGTATGCCAGGTCCATGTCGATGGATGGTCTTCGCTTGCTCTGTCGTGGTTGGACCTGGTCCGAGTTGCGCCTAGCCAGTTCCTTCATGTGGCCATCGTGAGCACCTCCAGCAAGGTCGTCCTCGAAGCGGTTGCGCGAATTGTCGTTTGCATAGAAGCTGTCGGTGTAGCCGCGCTCTAGTGTTGGCCGCCCGTCAGGGCGTGGTGATTTCTTGTGGTGTGACTTGGAGGAGCGGTGCGAGCGGTGCGATGTGCGCGACTGGACATCGTCTTCGATGCGCAACGCCTCGACACCTCTGCTCAGCGCTTGCTTCTCGCGCAATGCAGCATCGCGCTCGGCCTTGATCTCGGCCTTGCGCTCACGGTAGGCAGCTTTGGCCTCCTTGAAGACGCCTACGATGTGCTTGCTCTATACGAACGTTAGCGAGGGTACTGACCCTGATCGCCGGCGGGAGTGCACGTACGCTGCTGACAACTTTGCCCGACTTGTTAATAACGGTGATGGTTTCGCCGACACCCATGGCTACTGGTCGTGATGGAGGTTACGTTATCGTGCAGCTGCAGTGCGTCGTCAGGATGGAGTGGTACAGCGTCTGACATGCAACGGCGGCGCGAAGTACTTGATCTACCCAAGGACGAGGCGGTCAGGAATCATCAATGCTTCGGAGGCGGGAAGCCTTGCGCGTGCGCTCCACAGCTCCACTTGGGATGCCCGGCGGTGGGACAAAGGCGGGCTTTATTCAGGTTCACGATGGGGCATGGACCAGGCAGATGAGGTACGTAGATGGAGAGGGTACAGATGAGTGAGGCGTCTGGCGGCTCTTGAGCACAGCCAGTGGGAGGAGGGGCAGCCGCCGACAGCGCGGAAAGCCAGAGATGACGGCCGAGACGGTTCCAGTCACGGCGCTGCCCGCAAGGACTCTATCGCGGAGGTGCGACGTCTCGCACAGGCATTCGTTCGGTTGTGACAGATGAAGCCGGGGAAGGCGGGTGCTGCGGCCTGGTTTGCTGGCTTCTGGCGTGTCGCCCGCATAGGCGGCCAGTCTAAAAGTAGCCGAGCGTGGACGTGCCTGTGAGCTGGCAGCGTCACGCCGCGAATCGCAGGCGGTAAAGAAGCCTGCGGCTGCAGCCCTAGAAGCCTGCCACAGACGTGCGCCCGTGAGAGTGGTTGACGGTGAGGCCTTTCACGCACGCTGATGACAGAGTGCAGCAAAATCCGATATTGCGCAGCCGCGATAGTCTTGTTGCTGCCCGAAACCCATCAGCAGGTACTTTCGGTGAGTGTTGGCACAGCGATCGTCTCATGGGTTGCCAGAGGGGTGGCTGGGCCGCTGGATCGGTCTCGGTAAAAGCATGACAGACCCTATACTTGACGCTCATTGGCCCAACTTGAGTAGGTACGTACCCAGCCAGCTGATGCGCCTGCAAAATCCTGTTCAGCCACTGTGGCGGTGCGTTCGAGACTACTCTAACGTGCGATGATGTCGAGACTGCAGGTGTAAACTAGCCTACGTAATGCTTGTGTAGAAGGTGCACTGGTTCAGTGTAACCAGCTGCCGTCATTTAGGTTACACAGGCTTCCTCAGCGTCTAGTAAGCAAGATCGCCGCCCTGGCTCGAATTACGGCCGCGGGCAAGCGTATCTACTATTGAACTACTACATACAGTAGTCAACGATAGTGAATCAGCGAAGTTCCGAGAGAATGACCGTGATGGGGCTCTTGAACTCTTCGACCAAACACAAAGGATCGCTCAGAACGAGACTGGCGATCAACACTCCAAAACATCAAGCTGCATGCGCAGCGGCCCGCAAGCCCACGGCAACCTCATGCACGACAGTGTCAAACTTGCACGCAGCTGCGGCGTGAAGAATGTGCCCACGGGGTCAGTATGACGCTGTGAAGAATCTTAAAAGCGCCCCAGATATGTCCCCTGCAGCCTCGACACGTGTTGACATCGTCAGCATATGATATCTCAGTGCCTGCACTGCGCCAGCCAGCGCAAAAGCAAATTTGTGCCAACTGCGATTACCGTTCGCTAAAACGTACAACATGCGCAAGCAACTGTGCTGTCCTGTGACAAGCAGCAGGAGCAGGCAATCACGATAAGAAAACATGCAGCTGTGAATCCTGTTAGGGGATATTGGTCTCCTCGATGCTTTACGCCTCAGTCCTGGGTGATCACACCATCTAAGGGCCCTCGCTCGCCATACTCGCAGAGCGGTGAGATGATACAATGTCCGAGCATTATAGCTCAAGCTCTCTTGAGGAGACGTCGAGTGAGCACGATTCTGCCTCCAACACCTCGTACGACGAAGATGGCGAGCCTGTTCCTATATCACACCCAATCCATCACTTGAAAGAGCTTTGGGCACGTCCACGAGCAGCCGCTGATACCACCTCGTCCATCTTCCCTTTCTCTCTGCTGTCGGCGTGCAGTGGCCGGGAAAGAGCCAACGGCATGTGTCATTATGCGCGTTCCCTCACATCGCAGAATACGGAGAGCAGTGCAAAAGCCAAAATAGGAGTGCTGGGTAAGTTAATAGGAGGTGGCTAGTGTAGAGAGGGAGCTTGTCGGCAATTTAGTGTGGGGGTGGTGGGCACCACTGGACCCTGGGGAACTCCGTCATCGCAGGCTTTCGTCTGCATGAGTCCCACGGCGAGTCCCAAAATGCACCACCGCCAATCCAGACAACGCCTGGCTGACAATACCAATGACAGGACCGCCGAGCCATGAGAAAAGCACGTCAAGCAGCAACGGCAACGGCAACAGCAATGGAGCGCGGGACAACCGCACACCGGCGCTGTCGCATCGCATGAAGCACGATAAGTCGATCCTTGCGCTCGCCGTATCTGAGCATTACATCTTCGCTGGCACACAGGGAGGAGAGATACTGGTAGGCTGAGCAGACAGGAGAGGACGTGCGAGTAGTAGGTACTGAGTGCAACCAGGTCTACAGCCTCGACACGTACGAGCGCCGGCGGGTTATTCAGGCGCACAAAGGCAGCGTACTCGGCCTGTGTTTGTCAGATGACCAGCAACTTCTCTTCTCCAGTGCCACAGACCCTATCGTCAATGTAAGAAGTTGCCTATCCCCCAACGATGTATGCACATGCTAACCTGGCAGGTCTGGTGCACCACCGGCTTCCGCCATCTCTATGCCCTTTGGTCACCCTACGACATCGGCGACATCTTCTGTGTCGCATATTCGTCCTTGCACCGCACCGTATATCTCGGCGCCCAGAATACGAGCATACAATGGTACGACCTGAAGGAGAAGGATAGCCGGCCACGACCTGCCCTCGCTTCACACCCCTCTCAGCGCAAGAACCGCTTCTTCGACTCGCTTGGCCCTGGGGGCGCGCAGACACCGAAGCCGTTTGGTGCCGATGCTAAGCCGCGAGATGCGGTAGGGGGACAGGAACTGCAGATCGCTAGTCAGGACATCCACCAATTTGCCCACTATGGCTATGTGCACTGCATGCTGCTGGGCAAGCGCATTTTGCCCGAGGCCCCCTCGGAAGAAGTGCTGGTATCTGGAGGAGGCGATGGGCGCATTTTGCTGTGGAAGATTGACCCAGCAAGAGGGGGCCTGCTTACATCAATCTGCGCGCTGGAAGATGGCAGAGAGGAAGGAGAGTCGATACTTTCGCTGGCGCGGGAAGGCTCTTTTCTCTACAGCGGACGCTTCGACGGCGAGGTCAATGTCTGGGACCTGGAAACTCGACAGCTGGTCAGAAGCTTGAAGGCGAGCACAGGAGATGTCCACACCCTCACACTGGGAGGTGGCGTGCTGTTTGCCGGAGGCAAGTCTGGTGTAGTGCACGTATGTTCGATATGACGTATGATCGCGAACCGGCCACTGACACCGCCAGAAATTCAACGAACACTACGAGACCATGTCGACCTTCAAAGCGCACAATGGCCTAATTCTTGCCTCAGCGTACACAACATACAACGACAAGCCTACTTTGGTCACTGGTGGCAACGATAATACAGTCGTCATCTGGGAAGTGCGTGACTGTGCAGAGCCAATGGCCACTGCGAGGAGAAGTAACAACGGTCCGTACACGGATTCAATCTCACTGGTCGAGCTAATACAGGGCAGATCTCATGGTAGAATCACTCAGTCAGTTCGTCAACTTTCGGACCGTCTCATCGCTACCCAAGTACCGCGCAGATTGTCGGCGAGGCGCATCGTACCTGCGCTCTGTATTCCAGAACTTTGGCGCTGTCACGGAGATGATCAACACCAGCGAGCCGTACAATCCCATTGTCTTTGCGAAATTCAGAGGTAACCCTGCGACCGCTGCATCGCGCAAAAAGATCCTCTTCTACGGTCACTACGATGTCATCCCCGCCGAGAACGAACACGGCAAGTGGAATCATGACCCGTTCACACTTACCGGCGAAGGTGGCTACTTGTACGGTCGCGGTGTGTCCGATAACAAAGGACCCATCATGGCCGCCATATACGCTGCCCATGAACTGGCGAACGAACAGAGTCTAGATGCTGACATTATCTTTCTCATTGAGGGCGAAGAAGAGAGCGGCTCGCGTGGGTTCGAGAAGGCTGTGCAAGCGAAAAAAGACTTGATTGGGGATGTCGATTGGATTCTGCTGGCAAATAGTTACTGGCTGGACGACTACGTGCCTTGCATCACCTATGGTTTGCGGGGTGTCATTCACGCTACTGTCCAGATCGAGAGCGAACATCCAGACCTTCACAGTGGTGTTGACGGTAGCGCACTACTCGATGAACCGTTAAAAGACCTAGTCATGCTGTTATCTAAGCTGACTGGTCGTCACGGCAAAGTCCAGATCCCTGGTTTTTATGATCCTATCTTGCCTCTTGCAGAGGGCGAGAAAGAGCTATACACCGAGATAACTCAGACCCTTCTCCGCAACAACCCGGACCTCGGCGACCCCGACGAGCTCGCGCAGTCGCTTATGCGCAGATGGCGCGAGGCGTCTCTCACAATCCACCGCTTCCAAACTTCGGGGCCAGATAACTCGACCATCATCCCGCGCCTGGCCAAAGCCGCGCTGTCAATTCGACTCGTCCCCAACCAAGAAGCCTCGTCAGTAGCCGCCGCACTGCAATCCTTCCTGGCCGCTGAGTTCGACGAGCTAGACAGCAAGAACAAGCTCTCCGTGACGATCGATCACCAGGCCGAACCGTGGCTTGGCGACACAACCAACGAGATCTTCCAGACGCTGTCGAGCGCCATCACAGATGTATGGGGTCCAACGCTCGCTACAAGGCGTGCCTCCTCCTCCGCAACAAACACACTTACACACCAGACATCACCGATGAGCCCCATCAAACCCTCACCCGCGACATCAAACACGCTGGCCAGCGGCTCTGACCCCGAATCTCCCTCTTCTCATCCGCAGTCTTCACACCCCACAGATGGTCTTGTGCCCCCCGCCAACTCCGTGAAGCCTCTCTTCATCCGCGAGGGCGGCAGTATCCCCTCCATTCGCTTCTTGGAAAAGCAGTTCAATGCTCCAGCAGCCCACTTACCTTGTGGCCAGGCGAGTGACAGTGCGCATCTGGACAATGAGAGGTTGAGGCTGGTGAACTTGTATAATAGTAAGAAGATCTTCAAAAGGGTGTTTTGGGAGTTGCCTAGGAAATGAGATGAGTTGTTGTGGGAAGATGGATGGGGACAAGTGCCGACTTGTTTGCTGAGAGATGGCGTAGTAAGCTTGAGCTCAGAGCTGTGGAATCAAGCGTGTTCTGGCACAGTACAGATAGCGTGAAATCAAAAGCGAGGTAGCGTACCGCTTTCAACGCCTCGAGCAATGTCCGAGATCGTTTCAACTACTCGTCCAACCATCTAGCCTCCTGTAGTTCAAGTCACTGAGGTGTGCCGTGGTATCGTATAAGCCCACTAGCAGTGCTGTTTGCAGTATCGAGGCTGTGTATCACGAAATGTTGAGTCGATATTATCGTCGCTGGGTTTACTGCTCGGTTTGTACGCCGATGAAACGTTTGTTCGGAGATACATGACGGCGGATCTGGCTTCACGGGGGATTAGGTTCACTGTATCGTCAATGTGGTAGGGCGGTATGGCTGCTTTGCGAAAGTTGTCAGACTCGCCACCCTCTTCTGCTAGTATGATTTCGCCTCACGGGTATGAAATGGGGGCATCCACCAGTCAGCAGACCGATGTGGGTATCAATGCACTCGCGTTGACGTGCTGATGTGGATTGGGGCTGTTTTAGCTAATGTGGGTAGATTAATTCACATACCCGGACATTGCTTGTTTTCTGGCACTGTTATGGGTAGGGGCCCCGGAGAGTGGCTCTGTATTATTTTTTTCTTCTTGCAAGAGACCATACGAAGCAGCTGATCCTCGTTGGCGACCTAGCACCGAGCGTATGTAAGAGTATGCGAGCGCTACTGATATGTAAAGGGGTGATAGCCGTGGTGTAACTGTTGTGCTGGTCTGTTTTCGAAGGGAGCTGTTTTGAGATGATTACAGATGCTTGTGGGGCCTATGGTGGATGGGTGGTAGCAATACAATTACGGTCTTAAGAATGACGAGAGACACTGTTTTGGCTTGAGCGTGATTGGCGTGGAGACATCTGTATGCTGAAATTAATGGTCTGGTATCCATTATCGGCAGACAGAGGAGTGATGGAGGTGTGCAAAGGCGGTTGTTATGAAACTACAAGTCCTTCATTGCGCACACCCTGAAGAATGCCCCGTTTTCTCTTCTTTCGAGTTTCTGGGGCACACAAATCTGCAGGGTCCATATCCATAGTCGGACGGCTCAGACCATTTGGCCACCTTGATCTCTGCTTCAAGTCTCTCAGTCGGAATGGTGGTTGCTTCACCCTGCATGTGTTTCTTCAGGTCTGCAAGAAGGCAGCAGAATGTGTTTTCTTCGTAAGGGAGGCCCCAGGTCTGTGGTATCTCGCGGCTACGATATAGCGACTCAAAGATAGCAAAGCAGTCCTCGAATGATATCATCCTTGTGGGGCTTGCGGGAGGACATAAAAAGTGCTGCTTTCGGAAAGCGTCGCCTATTCTTTTGTAGGAAAGGAATTTGCTCCCTTGGTAGTACCATGGAGCGCCACGCTTAGACGTGGGGCAATGTCCACGGTTCCCTATACGTGTTTCAACTATAGAGTACATGGGTATTCGTAAGGTATATTTGCGCAATCCCGGGCTTGCTGTCTCGATGGTAAAGACATTGCTCCGAGCCAAATCCAATCTTGTTTTCTGGCTCAATTCCCGAACCATGAAGGGAGTATCCTCCGTCGGGGCACTGCTAAAATTTGGCCAGGTTATTGTCGGAGGGTGGCCCATAACCTTCCTCGCACAAGACACGATAAGCTCCTCTAATACGGGACATACAAAATGGTCACGTGTAAAGAGTCGTCCGGACGAGTCAAGATTACGCAATTGAGGACCACTCAGATCGACATCGACATATATGCCCTCCCAGGCTAGGTGCCTTGGGATATATCCGAGTAAGACTTTGGTTGCAGGATCGACAAAAAGATTAAGATCGCGCAATAAAGTCATGACCTCGCATAAGCAAAGAGGATCTGGACTCTTGGCGAGAACATTGCAAGCCAATAGCACTCGATCCTGATCGTAATCAACCATTACTCTTGATGATGGCGAGCACAGCGAGAGAACTGAGAAAATGCGATCCTGTAGGAGAGAGCAGTGCTTTCCCCGAAAGCGATCTAATATCGAGAGCAGGGGCAATCCAGCGATGACTGTGGACTTTTGGTACAATTCGGCGTGACGAGAAAAGCTACTGGATTTGTAGGAGGGATAATCCAGCAAGCAATACGATTTCGTAGCACCCAAGAGGTCTGTTAGATCCATTGGATCTTTGTCAAGAAACACAATGGCATGACGTGCCAGCAGAAACTCCTGTGTAATCCAAGCTCGATTCCAGTACTCATTGGCATATAAATATGTCAACAGGAGGTCAAAGAATTCCAGTACTATTACCCGATCTTTGTATGTGGGATGTTGCCAGTTCTTGAGACTGCTCACGATAGGCGCAATTGATGGCATTTTGCCGAGCCATACATAAACTGATTGGGCCGTGGAGAATATCTTGCCCATTTGTGTAACTTGATGATTCCTTTCTATGACATCGTCTTGAGCGATACACAGAGCGTCTATCCAGATACTTTCCGTGGCTTGGTTCAACGTCGACTGCCGAAAGATATCCAAGAAATCGTACAAGTTTCCTCCGACGTGATGAGGCCTTCCGTTTATCAAGATCTTCCAGATAGGTAGGGGCTCTCCCCATCGGTATGATAAGCAACTGTAAGGCGTTTCGTCGATGGTCGTATGTGCAAGAGAGCACTGTATCAGCCCATCATGTGATAGGTCCGCACGAATCTGCAGAAGTCGTATCGAGGCTTTCCTATGATCCAACGGCTGGTGCTTGAAATTCTTCTTCAGCATGTTGGAGTTGTTACTCGCAGATGATCCCTCCGTGAGGGTTGGCTCAGCGTCGATCTGTGAGCTTTGATAGAGATCGTTGAAGCGTCGAGAATCGCGGGGCTATATAGCTACGTTGGAATGCAAAGGATGTCCTACTGCAGCACTTTGGGGTACGTTGGAAGTAGGATCCAAGTCCAAAAAGCTGAAGTGGGGTAGATTAGGTGACAAGGCTGAGATTCCATAAGAGTAGTGTACAGTAAGCGGAATATCGCCACGTGACCTACCACGTCTCGACCCAAATTGGAACAGCAAGACGCTATACGTCATTAGCAGCTTCATTGATAGCTCCAGCCTCGGTTTGATGTTTCTCGAGGCTCAATATCCCTTCATCGAATTGATACGCGTAGTATCAGTGTTGTGACCGTTGGCCACTGGAGGGGAGCAGAGAAGAGCTTTTGCGATGCGAGGCGAAGTGGGCCCGTTGATCTGAAGCGTATGCGTGATCGCGACCGATCCAACTGCAGAGCTTGTCGCTCTTGTCAAACCCGTTCCAACGGTTACTCATGCACGTGCGGCGGAGGCAAGCTCGAACAGTACCAGCTAGAACCCATGTCTGACACGTCTGACAGTCGATCATCAGGAACGTTTCCAAGGTTGTGCGAAGAAAGCTTGAGATCAGAGCCAAGGCTGTGTTGTACGTTGGATGTGTGCAGGAAGGCAAAGACGGAAGTCGGCAACAGTCAAGAACCCACAAGACAGGATGATCAGGGGTGGTAAGCTTGTGTCAACGACGTTCGACATAATAAATGCCAGGTGCGTGTTCTTGCGTGTTCAACCCAATTCTCTCGTAACATAGGCTTGTGATGCCCAATGCTACACAACTTGTTGTCGTTGATGGTTCTCGTATAGTCTTACCTGCCAAAGCAGCGACGACCTAGGACTTTTTGGGCTAGCGCAGACGGTAGGTCTCCTGGAAGTTCATTGCTGCGAAGAACAACATCCTTTCGCAACAATATCTTCCAATCATCGCTGTACAGCGCATGCCGTCGGTTGGTCTTGTATACAACTTGCCGCGGTTGTGTGACGATACGTAATGTCGCATGGGACACTTCAGGGACCAAACAATTCCGCGTAAAAAGATGACAGGTTTCTTGAGACAAATTTACCGTCAATTCATCAATAGCAAATATCCAGAGACATGTTGCTATTACTGGGGTGGCGGGTACCTTATCACAGCCGCAAATTTACCAACAAGGCTGCCAAAAGCGCGATCCGGATTGACGTCGTACAGGTAAATACCTACCTCTGCCAACACACGTGTTCCTTACGATGCATCGGTCCCACCGCATCCGCTGCCCCGTCGAGCCGTGCTGCACCAGACCCTGAGCCATACCTTCAGCAGTCTCTCGGCCCACAGATCGATACTGGATTCGGAGATTGACGCCAGCTTCAGTAGAGTTGCATGATCCAGCACGCGGTACAGCTGCACGGAAGGCAGATGGGGCAACCTACTAGAAGTCTATATGCGCCAAGCCAGTGTCGCTTACCCTCGTAGTACGCTCTGGTACGGACGCCGCGGGTCTCCCTATGCCCTTTGAGCGAGTGTGCAGCATCTCTGTGGCGGGCGTTCTCATCTCGATCATCCACTATGCCGTAAGAACGCCGTGGGGACGGATCAGGAGGCTATGCTCCTGCACTGGCAATAAAGTGTCTTGAGGTCAGTTTACTTGACAGCGGCGGAGCAGTCAGATAAGCCATTACTACATTCGCGAGTTGCGTTATTTTGCTCCGGATGCCAGCAGGTTTCGTTGGCCATAGTGCCAGGGTCGTTCTCTTGTGATCGTCAGATGGATCATGCGTACATGTAGCCTCGAACATGCAAAGATCCAGTATCAAACCTATCCAGATCCATCTACGGAGGATGCTCTGTCGATGATTCTTAGGCTGATATTTTGCAGGCCTCCCATGACGCCAGGGGTCGACGCCAGAAACGCCGCGATCAGAATAGGTATGTACCAAACTTGCAGCCTGGATTGACGAAGGGGACCAGGTGCTCGGATGCGTGATTGTCGTTGGTTGATTTGACGCCTCGGTTGTTCCGTTTGCGTGGTGAGATTGGGTGTGCAATACCAATTCAGCGTCGGCGACTCCCGTGGCAAGTTGACATCAGCGTCGCATTGAATTTCGCTTTCCTGGTCGCCTTCCTATTCGTCTCTTTCGATATCACGGCTGCTGGCGGCCATGCACAGTCTACCAAGGCCTAACAGTAGTGCTGTGTCGCGTTTCTGGAAGTCTGGAAGGCAAAACCAAGCACGCGGACTGCCAATGCGCATCAAGCAAGAGGTCACAAAATCGGACCCCGGTCAGCCATCAGAACTGTGCAGAAGGGAGGAAGCGTTTGGATTGAAGTACAAACATGGCCCACGTGGGGTCGCTGATTGGCTCTCCGCATTACATTCTGCCAAGTCCGCTAAATCCTTCTCCAACGCCTCCCCTCTGGGCGCCGAGCCTCAGCGTCGGTCCATCTGCCTGATTGCGAGCCCACTTGCTCCACAGAACTTCAAGATCCCACTCCGAAGCTTGAGCTGTTGACGCTAGTGCTGTTCCGAGAGGTAGGCTGAATGCCAAGTATCAGCGATGTCGAGCGGACTCTCCGGCCAATGAGAACGAACTGTGCAAGAACGTGTGCGCCTTTGAAGCTCGAACTCTGCGATCTGAATGGCTGAACGCAGGCATGCAAACAGAATTGGCGAACTGATAGCTGGTGGCTGCCCCAATATGTCCTTTAGCCCGTGTTGCATCCAGGGCTGGATCACTGGGATTTCACAGCAGACGAGTTGGTACCACGAGCACGAGTAGACTAGGGCGCAGCAGAGACATCGCATGCATATATAGGGTCGCACATACTCCCCTGGTTGTCTTTTTCAGCCAGCAGTTTCTACTCCAGCTCAGTACTACACTGCATACCTGCGTGCCTGCAGACAACAACCAACACCATGCCGCGCCTCACACAGTACAACTATGTCTTCGCCATCGGCACATTCTTTGCCTTGCTCGATGCTTATAACAACGGTGCTAGTAAGTATCTATAAAGTACCTCGTCGTAACTAGAGCAGTAATTGACCATTGTATCAGACGATGTCGCCAACGCTTGGGCTACTTCGGTCTCTTCGCGTTCCGTCACCTACCGCCAGGCCATGATCTTGGGTACCATCTTCGAGATGGTGGGTGCCATCACTGTTGGTGCCCGTACCGCTGATACTATCAAGAACGGTATCATCCCCGGCGATGCCTTCAAGGGCGACGCTGGTGTTCAGATGCTCGCTTTCACCTGCGCTCTGGCCGGTGCCTCCATTTGGGTCATGTGGTGCACCAGACACTCCGCTCACGTCTCATCCTCCTACTCGCTCATCTCCTCGGTCGCTGGTGTCGGTGTTGCTGTTGCTGGTGCTAGCAAGGTTCAATGGGGGTGGAACAAGGGCAAGGGTCTCGGTGCTATCTTCGCTGGTCTTGGTATGGCTCCCGCCGCCTCTGCCTGCTTCGGCGCCATCATCTTTATGCTCATCAAGATGACCGTCCACCTTCGCAAGAACCCTGTTCCATGGGCCATCTGGACTGCTCCCTTCTTTTTCCTGATCGCCGGTACCATCTGTACTCTCTCCATCGTCTACAAGGGATCCCCTAACCTCGGTCTCAACAAGAAGCCTGCGTGGTATGTCGCTACCGTTACCGTCTCTTGCGGTGTTGGTCTTGCCGCTTTGGCTTTCCTCCTCTTCGTCCCCTACCTTTACGCCAAGGTCGTCAAGCGCGATCACACTGTCCGCTGGTACCACATGTTTCAGGGCCCTCTCCTCTTCCGCCGTCCCTCCCCTGAGGGTACTGAGGCTGCGCGTGTTCCCGACTATGCTGTCGTCCAGCACCACGATGAGGAGGAAGTCAAGCCCGAGCTCAAGAAGTCCGACAGCTCCGATGGCGAGATCACTCCCGCCGACCACGAGAAGGGTATTGTCGTCTCCGAGGAGCGCCAGCTCAACTACAAGGAGCTTATGCAGCAGGGTCAGGACCGCTTCCACGCTAGGCTCAGGGCTAAGTCTGGTCTTCTCGGTTGGGCCATGCGCTACCTCCATGAGAACAAGGTCGAGGTTGGTGAGATCTACGAGAAGAGGAACATGATCATCACTCTCAAGCGTGTCCCCGCTATGATCGTCGTTGGTGCTCTGTACGGCGCCAACTACGACATCCACGCTGCCCAGACTGGTATCCACGGAACTCCCGAAGGCCGCCGCATGGAGCGCGTCTACGCGCACGCCCCTAAGTACGCCAACGAGGTTGAGCACACTTACTCTTTCGTCCAGGTCCTCACTGCCTGCACTGCCTCATTCGCCCACGGCGCCAACGACATCGGTAACGCTGTCGGTCCCTGGGCCGTCATTTACTCTGCCTGGAACACCGGTAACGCCGCCAAATCCAAGGCTCCCGTGCCCATTTGGCAGCTTGCTGTCCTCTCCGCTACGCTGTCTCTCGGTTTGATCACATACGGCTACAACATCATGAAGGTCATGGGTAACAAGATCACCTATCACTCGCCTTCGCGTGGTTGCTCCATGGAGATGGGCGCGGCTCTTACTGTCCTCATTTTCTCGCAGTACTCACTCCCCGTCTCGACTTCCATGTGCATCACTGGCGCGACCGTCGGTGTTGGTCTCTGCAACGGTACCATCAAGGCCGTCAACTGGCAGCGTGTTGGTCTGCTTGTCTTCTCCTGGATCATGACCATCCCCATTGCCGGTACCATCGGTGGTCTTGCCATGGGTATCGTGCTTAACGCACCCCACTTTGGGTGATCGCTGAGTTCTTCGAAAGTAAAAGTGTCTACTAGATACATCAATACCCTCTTTCTTTAGCGGCCGTCAATCGTTTGCTCGCATGACATAGAGTTTTATTCTTAGCTGGGGCGATAGAGCGTGAATAGTGGTTTAAATCGCTATAATACATGACGATCTCCGAAATCTGCTCCTTTCTCTGTGACTGTGTACTTTTCAACTTTGCTGTGATCGAGCTCGGACTCCTTTAATATTTTTGGACAGGTAAATACAAGTAAATACGAGGAGAGAAAAAGTTGTACGACAAAGGCTTCGACGTCCTTGGGATACAAAGGCAAGTCATTTTGTGCAAATCAAAGTATGGGGTCAAAGGTCAGACAGTCACTTACATCAACGCTCTCGCTGTTCAGAAATCCGGGGGCAAGTAGGGCGACATGTAAGAAAACATTCAATCTGATGCGTATCAACGAATTGTTGTACATTATATCATCGCCGTATCACAAGAATTTTGCGATTCTCGTTCAAGGAAGAAAATACGGGTAACACTCTACCCATCACACGTCAAAGTTTGATGTGCACGATGTCTATCAAATCGATGCCATAGATGTTAGATACCGCTTGCCAGAGCAGGAGAAGCATACCGAGAGATTCAGTTGGTGTTCTCGGTCTGGTAGTGACGTGACAACACGTGCAAGACACATTCTCCTGACAGCCGGCACCACCACTTCTTCATGTACATGATCTCTCCGGAAGACTCTTTTTCTAGCCGTCCGAACCCTTGAGACAGTCTTTTGGTGGTTTGTGCGGAAATATCGGCTGCAGGTCTTAGATCTTAAGTGGTAGTCTCGCTGTTTCCCTCCCCTCCGGTCTTGATGAAGTATTGCAGCGAAACCAAAAGACCCAGTGAGACTCCAGCAATGAGTTCGTGTCCAGACCAAGAGCCAATAACAAGCAGGGTTGGTATCCAGCAAATGGTCTTCGACAAGAGCCGAGGAGGATTCGCAATCTTGAGGTGCAAGAGATCGGTTGTCACTTTTGTCGAGATTGGATGAGGCTTTGTGAGTAAGGAAAGTGCTATGTGCACAGTCCCTGCTATTCCGATCGGGCAGCGATGTTACAATGTAAAGATCATAAGACAAGTTTGTTCGATTTATCTCATCAGTCTTCGCACATCAGCCAATTTGAATCGTTACTTACGCGCCTCACGTGTCCGATTACAGCCTTAAGCCGCCGCACTTCAGCCTGTTCAGCGGTGTCTGTGATGGAGATCACAGAACTGCATAACGATAGTATAACAAGCTTGAAAACAGTTTCTGCATACACGAAACCGCAGATCTCTGTACTTCTTCCTACGCGCTCTTCTAATCCACTACTGTAACGCCACTCTAGTACATCTTACCCTTCAGACTCTTGCGCACCTCTCACTCCTACTCCTTCTACTTACCCTCCAACTATCCATTCGAGTAACGCTGCTGTAAACTTGGCGTCGACGCCATTCTCATCTTAAGACGTGGAGCACTTGTCGACAGACCAATGCTGAGAAAACCCGCATTTCTGGGCAGACGAAACATACATATAAAGCCTGGCTTTTCTCTCGTCCTCACTTATCAATATCAGAGTAAAAGAGACATCTTCCAAAGGTGGTTACCGATAGAACACAAACATTTTCTTCTCTATCCTCGAGATGAAAGGCAGGAAGGTGGATGGTGTGAAAGCACGACGCGTCCGCAGCGGGTAGTAGCGGGGCGGGGCGGAAGCTAGCTTAGCGTAGGTGGAGACCAACAGTCGTCGTCATTGGCATGACGGCAGGCGCAAACCAGCAGGCATCTCACACAGCCTCGGGCTCTTCCACACCAACTCTCGCTACCCATGCGCCTGTTTTTGGATTGCGACTGCGACTGCAGCTGAAGCTGCTACTCCTCATTTCTCAGCGTCTCACTTTCCTCCGCGCAGATTGCGCATCCCCGCCATCATGATCGGCACGTCGATCCCACAGTACATCTTCATCCGGCTCTGCATTCTCGCGTTGCGTCTGATCACGCCGCTGAGCATCTTCTACGTCTCCTTCAGCCTAGCCGATCATCCCACGTCTGTGGGCGGGAGGTTCCTGCTCACGTGGAGCATCATCGAGGCCGCCTTCTGGCTGCTCGTCTACATCCCCCGTAAGCGCACGCTGCAGCACGCCGCACAGCATCCTCCGCTGCTGGCCAAGGAGGAGCGCAAAGCCCTTTTCTGGAAGCTCTGGGACAAGATACCGCATCCAGAGTACTACGTCAGCAGATGGTTTCTGGGCGCAAGGGCTGGCGAGGTGCGAAGGGAGAATGTGAAGGAGTTCTTCGAGTGGGCGCTGCTGAATCGAGGGACCGAGAGCGAGGATGAGCTGGTAAGGCGAGCGCAGGAGGACCCTGAGGCCAAGATCGAGGAGGAGGCTGAGCTGAAGGAGTATGTTGACGGCATGGAAACCATGCTGGGCAGGCCACTCTTGCCTGGCCGCGGGCCTGCAAAGAGTTTGCGCCTGACCATCGACGAGGTCAACATGCGCCATAGACCAGTTGTGTGGTATTTAGTAAGCTAGTCCGCCAACATCTGGAAGTTGCGAACTATCCTGACACTTCCCAGATTGTCATGCTTGTAGACACCCTCACCGCAGCATACCTTCGCTACAGCGGATTCCTCCTACACCGCACCTCCCTGCGCTCATCCCTAGCCATCTTCCCACCCCGCCCGGCCTCTCTCCTCACCCGTAATATCTCCAGCGCACCAGATCTGAGCTACTGGTACCGACCCCACACATCCAAAACGCGGCTGCCCATCGTCTTCCTCCACGGCATCGGCATCGGGCTCATGCCCTACAGCAAGTGGCTATCCGACATCAACAAAGAAGACCCACTAGGTCCATCCGACGGCAGCATTGGCATCCTCGCCATCGAGCTCATGCCCATAAGCTTCCGCATCACCCGTCCCCTCCCCAGCCCGGAGTCCCTCGTCCATCAGATCAACTCTATCCTAACTCACCACGGACTCTCCCGCGTCGTCCTGTCTGCCCACTCTTACGGTACCGTGCTAGCAGCACACTTACTCAAATCTCCCCTCACAGCCCCCAAAATCGGCCCAACCCTATTTATCGACCCCATACCCTTTCTCCTGCACCTTCCTGACGTCGCCTACAACTTCACCGCCCGCCGCCCGCGCTACGCAAACGAGCATCAGTTGTGGTACTTTGCCAGTATGGATATGATGGTCGCTTATACCCTCGCTAGAGGGTTTTTCTGGGCGAGTAATGTGCTTTGGAAAGAAGATTTGCGCGGGAAAAGGGTCACAGTGAGTCTGGGCGGGAGAGATTTAATTGTCGATACCGAGTCCGTGGGGCGGTATGTCGCCGGAGTAGATCTGAAGAGCGAAGACAGTGCGTGGAAGGACAAGGAGTGGGGCGGTGAGGGGATCGAGACGCTGTGGTGGCCGACTGCGGATCATGCGCAGGTGTTTGAGCGCAGCGAGGGAAGACAGAAGCTCGCGCATGTGCTGAGGGAGTACGCAAAGACGGTGGACGCGGATTGGCCGTGAACGTGCAATTGTTCTACCGCATAAACATCTACGACACTATACGCAGTCCCACGATCCTCAACGCACACGCATGTAGTTCCACACCCATTTACAAATCTGTGGATGCGTCATGCATGCGGGGTCCCGACTGTCGCTCAACCCGGGTCCCCAAACGGCTCCACCCAGGTACAAATACAACAGCACGTACGACCTCGCACAGAAGATTGCTTTCAAAAAGCGCCAAAACACCATCCCTCATGTATCCCAACTACCTCATCCCCTTACTCCTAGCCCTCCCGCTCCCAACCATGGGCTGGATCCTCGGCGACCTGTTCCTGAAAGACTACGGCCATCGCGGTAGCATCGCCGCGCTGTGGGAGCAGCGCTGGAAAACGCCCTGCCAGGCAGCTGTGTACCCGTTCCACGACGGCCGCTGCGAGGACTTCGAGCCCGTGTTCCAGCATCTCATCGCTGACGATATCAACGACCCCTATGACGACGCGTACACGACCGCCTTTCTACCCAAAGCGCGCGAACTCGTGCAGCAAGCGCGAGCTCTGACGACGCTGGGCGCGAGCGCGAAGGTGGAGGATAGGGAGAAGGCGAAGGAGTTGTTTCTTCGCGCGAACGCGGTGTTTAGAATCGCGCGGTTCCCTTATGTAGGGACGGAGCTGAAGAGGGAGGTTTTCGAGGAGCAGAAGGCTGCGTATATGCAGGGCGCGCAGCTATGGGATGTGCCCATGCGGGAGGAAGTAGTGCCACATGTGCACGCCGCGAATGGAGACGGGGATGCGCTTCCGCTGTACGTCCGGTATCCCAAGGGCGGCAATGGGACGTTCCCGACGATCCTGCTCATTAACGGGTTGGATGGTCATAGACCAGACAACACAGAGCGCGCGGAGGAGTTCCTGCGCCGCGGCTGGGCAACGGTGATATGCGACATCCCGGGGACGACAGTGGATTGCCCCGCCAACAGGCGTGATCCCCTGTCCCCAGACCGCCTGTTCAGCACCATCCTGGAGTACATCGCGCAGCACCCTAGACTTGACGAGACGCGCGTCATCGCATGGGGCCTGAGTGCAGGCGGGTATTACGCGGTTCGCCTGGCGCATACGCACAGGGAGAAGCTGCTCGGCAGCGTGGGCCACGGGGCAGGAACGCACTATGCCATGGGGCGGGAGTGGCTGGAGCAGGTGGCGAAGCACGAGTATCCGTTTGGGCTGGAGGAGGCGTACGCTCAGAAGTACGGGTATGGCGATTTCGAGGAGGTGATGGAGCGGTGTCAGAATGAGTTCAGTCTTGTCAGTGGAAAGGGGGATGGTGTTGCTGTGGTGGGACAGGGGATGGCGAGTTGTAGGTTGTTGATGGTCAATGGAGTGTTGGACGGTATTATGCCAGTGGAAGATAGTATGCTGCTTTCTGAGTATGGGAGGCCGAAGGAGATGCGGTTCATCAAGGAGAGACTGCACATGGGATATCCCGAGGCGAACGCGATAGTGTATCCGTGGTTGGAAGAGGTGATGGCTTCGAAAGTAGGCTAGAACTACAATACTGTCAGGAGGTAGTTTGCGTAGAGACTTTTATGTCCATATCACTTTGTCTGACGATTTAGAGGCCTTCTCTCATCTCCAGGATTCCTTCTTGCATCGATAAGGGGGCTTGATACCACAACACTCGCGCATCTTGTAGGTTTTGTAGGGGGTCATTCACGACGATGAACTCGCGTTCGGTGGTCGGTCCAATCCCAGTATGCCGGGTGGGAACCAGCGTTGACAATCTTATCGAATTGCCGTTCGACGCTGAAGTAGCGTACAGCAGGTCCTATGTGCTTGGGAGAGACCAGACAGACCGCTTCAATGCGCTTCTCCTCTAGTAATCTTTTTCCAATACAAATGGCGACTATATGTATGTTCTTTTGGTCCGTCTCGCGATAAGCAATCTTGAAGCTGAACGTCTTCAGTTTGGGCATTAAGCAAAGCGCATGGTACCAAGCTTCCGGGTTTGGGGCGTTTCTTGTTCCTACACAGCTGCATAGGCGGCGGCACTCGCAGGGCTCGCTGGAGAGCCGCTCGATGAAAATGACGTCCTGGGTCAGCCTGGCAAACTCTTCGATTTTAGACCGGCGGAAGTCAGAAAGAATGCAGAAATAGGAGGCGGATATTGAGTTTGGTAGCGATGGGTCTTTCAGATGGGACGTGGGATTCCGCAGGTATCTTTTGACCTCTTGCTCAAGCAGCTTATCAGCATGCTGAAATGAATGCCTGCATACGTGATGGAGAACACAGTCAATCTTTGACCAATTAGTAAAATAGGCGATTTCCTGAATAAGTGGTTTTCTCATAGAAACCTCATGTTTGAAGTCGAAAGTATACTTGTAAATTTCATCACACAGCTCTTGAGGAAGATCGTGCAAGCGAAAGCTGCAAATAGATTAGAGCCTGTAACCTCAATGCTACTTGCATCCAACTCACAAGATCTTCTGGTCTGCGGATGGACCTTATCTGGAAGTCGAGGGCTTGGATATTGGCGCGTCGCCATGAGAGCCGGATTCTTGGTGTCGGAGTCGATCTGCCGAACGCAATTCCCGTGAGCAAGGAACGACCAGGCGGGATGGCTCATGCCGACGTAGCCCTGAGGCGTCTGTGGGTGCCATGTATCGGAACATGGTGCTGTAAAGTTTGAGAAATGTAATATTAGGTCAACTATTTCGAGATACCCAAGTACGGGTGAGCTTGGACTCTGGGAGATCTGATAATGAATGACCATCGGCTATCCTGGGACTACCTAGTCCAGTTCAGGTTATCACAACTTCAGATCAGGGTTGGACTGACGTGCGCTATCCCTCGAAACCGGTGGAGGATCGTTACTATAGATATGCTGTGCTGGCTATCGATGTTATGTAAGGTTACCCAAGACATAGAAATGGTGTAAACGACGAAGAAAAAGCTGTTTGTGGCTATTTAATAGGAAGGTAAATAACACAACGTCAATGTTAACCTGGAAAAGTGCGAGGCGAGGCCGGCAGCTAAACGAGCCGTCAACACAGCCCAATCTTCCTGAGATCTCAGCCGATCTACTGGTCAATCCTTCTAACATGCCGAGTAACAATGGATGCGCTTGCAGCGAATCAGATGGTAACGCATCGCAAACGAAAAAGATAAGTCGACTTCAGATCTTAGGGAAAGACTACATGTCTCATGTGAGACAGCATTAGCAAAAGCGTTAGAAATGCTTCCGATGAACATCTCACCTTTGCTTCACCGCCATCCGATTTAGTGTAGCCGATCGAAACTATTCATAAGTCTCTGGATGCCGGAGTGCAGATCGCACAGTAATTAAGTGCGTCTGTTATGTGTGGACGATTTCGGTTGTGTGTCTTTACATCTGGTGATGCGGATGACTTGCTCCATGCTTATTCTGTCGCTGAACCATGGCATGTCGTTCTCGAAAGCCCACGGCTGGGCCTCCAGCGCATCGAATTGGCGCACCAATAATTTGTTTTCGTCCTGGGATGTCGGTTCAACATCTTCTGTATCCAGAACAGGACCGAAGAAATCTTCGACAATTTTCTGCCATGCCGACGCCTGTACCTTTTCACGAAAGAGCAGGTTCACGTTTTTGACACTCTTCTCTTCAAGCAGCATCTTTCCCACCTGCAGAGCGGCCTTGAAGGTCGGAGTGAAGTAAGATCGAGTGTCGGGAAACTGGATATTGAGTGTCTTGAGGTTCAAAAGACTGCGCAATTCATCGTACCAGGTGCTCACATGAGTGTCGGCCGTAGTCCACACGCCTGGGGCTAAAGTGTCGCCTGCTAGAACGAAGTCATCGATCAGCACTATGAGGCTTTCTGGAAGATAAGAATCGAACTCCAAAGAACAATCACTGATGAGATCGTCAGAAGAATTTTCGCGAACGTAGCGGATCCGTGGCCTGAATGCCGTCACAAGCGGGGCAAGTTCCCAGGGCTTCGACTGCATCATTGCATCAACGAGCTTGGTGAATTGTTCACGTGCAGGAACCAGGAGCCTCGAGACTTCTCCGTAAAAGCTTCTGGAGACCGGAAGAAGAGCGCAGGTGACTGTACTTTTGTAGCATAGTGGAAAAGCGTCACCGAGCTTAGGGTGTCGGCACCAATATATGGCTCTGCGGATCTCGATTTGTGGTTCGAACGCGTGTTTGTAGATCTCATCGCGCAGTTCTTGAGGCAAGCTGTACAGGATACAGCTACGGTACGTTAGTAAGATCGCGGGACTTGGGACTACGACGTGCCTTTGATCCATAACTTCGCTTTGCTGCGAAGTGCCTTGGATCGGGCAAGCTTGAGACACAGCACCCTCGATTATCGCAAGCTGATCGATCTCAATTCTGCTTTCGTGCAGACTCATGCTGATGTTTTCAGGCAGCAGAAGACGAAGTGGAAGAGAGATCTAAAAGACAGGGCTGATGAGGCCGCCTCCCAAGCCTCGTAGACTAGTCCCTGTGAGGCAAGCGTTACCCACGTACAGTGGATACCCGGGCCCTTCAGGTTTCAATTGGCGAGATGACAAGTCAGATGCTGTAGATACCAACCCCCGTTGCATTGTAGTCAGTCTGTCGAACAAGACGAGAGCGTCTGGCAAGCAAAGTAGCAAGGAAGACATGTCAAGATGAGGAACGAAATCAAATATGATTCAAATACCAAGTCAATTACCACAGCCTCTCTTTCTTCTGCAGCATCGCAACCCTCTCCGGCGTTACAACACTCAGACTCACCACCCCACCAATGATGATTCCCAGCAACAACACCAAGAACACCAAACCCCTATCACTACTCTGCTGCCCACTCCTCGCCCCCCAAGCCTTCGGCCCGCCAGGCGCATACGCACCCTTCCACTTCTTCAACGGTTGAACAGCATGCTCGTCCGCATATTGCACACCGCGCTTCATCCCTGGCATGCCATCGACACTGCGCGATGACTTCCACGCCCAGTAGTAATCCATGCTCTCCTTTTCGTCGCCCGCTTGAAACTTAGCCTGCTTTTTCTCGAAGTGCTCATTAAGAATGGGCCGGTGGCCGACGAAGTCGTAGTACGGCACGCTGAAGCCGCACGAGGTACCGCACTGGTGAACGTCGACAATGATGATGGAGCGGCTGCCAGGAATGGTTTTGACCTTGTGCTCGGCGACGAAGGCATCGTACTCCGGGGTTCCATTCTCGAGCGGGTGTCCAGTGCCCCAGATGCGGACGATTTGGGGCGGGCCTTCGAAAGCCATGAACATGACGCAGATGCGGCCATTGTCTTCTTCGTGTAGATGTGCGTGCGTTTCCACGCCCGAGCCGGTCAGGTCCATGTACCAGAATTGTGTGGGCGAGAGCACGCCGAAGAAGTCTGCGCCGCCTTTGGGCGAGATGTTGATGTGGCCGTCACCTGCGAGGGGTGCGGTTCCTACTAGAAGCATGTGTTGCTTTTGGATCCATGGTATGAGACTGTTGGGTATTGTCTCGTAGTAGACGCCCATGCTGTCGGTAGGTAAATAAGCTAATAGTGGGTTGACAGATCAAATGAAGGCTCCGATGTCTGGAGCTGAGGCAATGGCAAAGCCACAAAGTACGGTAGTAAGTACGGCTGTTGATAAGGACTGATGGAGCGACGATCTTTCGAGGACCACTAGCGAGGATGATTCACACTGCTCACGTCCGCGGCCGATGTCGATGGTCTGTACGCCTCACTTCGTAATCGCTTCTTGATACTAGGACAAGAAAGAGCACTGCGCATCAACGATATACAGATTTTGATATGTGGCTGTTCATTATCAGATCCAGTTAGGTTTAGGTTCCAAGGTTAGTAGATACGGTGGGGTGAGCGTTGCGTTCTCTGGGGTCATAGCCGAGGGTGAGTCCGTTAGATGCTGATTGGTTCATTTACGAACTCCATTGATGCCGTTTGCCGATCCTAAACTCCTCCATTTCCATGGTTCCTACCGTATCCGCCCTATCGAACATAGTTAACAACCAGCTGTACATGACCGAGATTAATCTCTTAACTACTTGAATACTCGTTTCCATAGCCGACACCGACTTCGCCTGGAAAGCTAGCCCAGAAATCTTGCGTCGCATTCATCATGATTTCTTCCAAGTCTGCATTGCTCAAGTCAAATCCTTCAAAGTTGAACGTCTCATCATCAAGTTCAAGCGGAGGTATCCCGTTCATTGCGTTCCATGAGTAGGCGTTATTGTTGAAGCCGTTGGACGTGGGTGTAGCCGTTGAAGTTATGACAGGCTGACTAGGACCCAGTGTAACACTGAGAAACTTGTTCTAAACTCAGTCAGCATACACACTTGAAATCTCTTGGTGATGTGACCCACCTCTTGCGGTGGTGGAGAGATGAGAGTCTGGACAATTGTCGTGTCAGGCCCCTTGTGTGCTTCTGATGGCTTTTGCACTGGTGAAGGTTGGAGAGCACCGTAATCAATCATGGCTCGCCGAAGCGCTTTACGCTCTTCTGGCGAGGCAGGACCATCTTGACCTGAAAACGAACGGTAGTACACTTGCATACGCTTGATGGTCTCAAACTGCTATTGTCAGTGGAATCCTTCGTGTTTGATAGCCACCACTCACCCATGTCGCTGCCATTGGCCACTGCGTTTTCATTTCTTTCAAGAAATTGCAGCCTTGAATGACTCGTTCACGCGCCTTTTCGACGATCTTTGGATCATCATCGTTGCTGGGAAAGTTGAAGGAGTAGAGCATGACGCCCACAGCTGTGTAGATGGTGAACCCGATCCAGGGCACAAGGCCACGGAGAAAATATACACCAAAAGTACGCATCTCTTCTAGCATCTCTAGGACCATAGTGGCTTCCTTGAAAAGCTCCTTACGTGACGTCTTCTGCCAATTTTTCCACATGTCAGTGTGCTCGTTGTATGAGTCCGGCGTCTCCTCGCCCACGGTACCATTCTGCTGAGGACCAAGGACGGGGAGATAAGCACGATGCAAGAACATGTAGCTCATGAAGTAGATGCTATGCATGTAGCAGTACGCCTGACCCTGTTCAACAGCGTTGTGGCTGTGAAGAGAGAAGAGGTCGTAGCGCGTTCGTTGGGGCAGGTTGTTCTTCCACCGTTCGAGCTCGTAGATGAGCTGCTGGAACTGTGACGAGGGCGACCAGGGCAGCTCCGTCTTGAAGTCTTCGGTGCATGCCCAGCGTGCGACTTTGCCCCAGATGTTGGCGACGCGCATACTGTGCCCAATGATGCCTATATCGCCCATAGGCAGGTCAACGGGCGGCATGCGTATGGTGCCGTCCATATGCGGAGTGCAAGTGGGCTCGCCGAAGACAAAAGCCTCCTTCTCGCAGGGCAGCTGGATGGCCATGTCCGAGGCATTCAGTGACCTCTTGCGTCCCTTGCCACCACTTAACAGCGAGTCCATCAGAAAGCACGTCCATGCCGTCCGCCGGCGCACCTCGGCCTCGATGAACTCTTCGCGTGTGGGCATGCGGTTGCGTGGTGTCTTCAGCTCCTGGGTCAGATCCATGACCTCGACCAGGCGGATGGCCATGCCCAGATAGATCCACGCGCGACGTCCGTTTCCAGCCCCCCAGTCGTGCCCCGTGAGCATGAGCAGCGCTTGCACGCGGCTGATGCTCGTCGTCTCGAGGTCGCCCTGGAGGAGCTGACGCGCGCGGGCTGCGTAGGCATTGCTGGCTTCGGTCTGCGTGCCGAAGCCCACAGGAGGATCTTTGACGAACCTGGTCGTTGTCAGTGCTTGTGCCCATCGCATTACATTACACAATATATAGGTATATGATATCAGCATGCAGGGTCGGCATACCTCACGGCCAGCGCCAGCAGCGCCCAGACAAGATAGGGCTCAAGGGTGCGGTCGCGGATGCGCAGTAGCAACGTCGGCGTGTGATGAAAGCTCCATTTGTACGAGCATCGTAGGTAGCTGTTCTTGACCTCATCCGTCAATAGGTCAAATGGGTCTAGGCTGTCCAACAGCGAAGATGCCGCTGTCGGGCTCAGCGGCGCGGCATTGGTGGGACTCGGCAAGTGCGCGTCGCGCCGGTAGGGCGTTGCAGCCGTCGAGCCTGCTGTTCCCGGAGAATTGGTGCCTGGAGTCTCCTCGGACGGCCGGGGACGTTTTGGTTTTCGATGGATTGCAGATGTGCCTGGGGGAGGGAATTGGCAGAGGGCTGCCCTGCCTGCTTGCCGGCAGCGATCACATGGCGGCGCGTCGTTGTGGATACACTTCTGCTTCGCGCTGCGACATGACACGCACGCCACTGGGTTCCGCATCGAGAACAGCAATGTCACTCAGTATTGCCCAAAAGATCGAGGGTGTTGATGCCGTCGCAGCCTGTGCCGCTTTCTCTGCCGCTGCGTGCGCCCTCGCCCTTAATTGCCAAGGATTTCGGCGCCGCGATCACTGCTACGCCGCCTCATGTTGCCGGGTGCTGGTGACACCTCAGGTGCGAAGTGGTATGTACAAGATTGCAGCATCCTTCGCCCCTGACATTGTACGCGGATGGATGTCTGGCAACATCACTTATATAGGATCGCTAGATGCCGTGTTTCGTGCTTCGACTGGGTGCTATCGAATCATTTTGTCGAAGAGACCAAAGCTCGACAATTTTCTTTGTAGGAATCAGACAGCGTTGCCAGGCATTTCATGGCAGGACCATTAACTTCGACCCACATGAAAAAAGCAGGAAGATATACCGTACGAGAGCTAAGACACCGACTATAGACACGATACTATGCAGGTATCTCCTAGGCTTTCTCAGCTCACGTGACCATCTCATCGTCACATGATTCTATGTAAGGTCCGGGGTAAATGCACAGAGTTAAAGGCCATATCAGCTGCGACCATGCTGCGAACATGGATTTATATTGATGCTTTTCTGTCAGTTTCGGGTCAATTATTCAGGTATGATTGTGAAGTCATCGCGTGGTGTCCCGCTTTCCCTTTCAGACTACCTAGAGGCGCGTCCGCACGCGTTGCCAACGCCGTCATCAACGCGTATGTAAAGCGAACACCCGAAATTGCTCGATTCACGATTGTCCTTTGTACGTGCTTGCATCTCAGGTGGATATTGTCTGCATCATCGTCCGTCTATTGACAATGGTGTGAGGACACGATCGACTCTGCATTCTTGAATTCATGATCACGTTGCATCATGGAGGACCTTGTACAGAACTATGGTCACGAAAGAGCTGCTCTGATCAAGTCGGCATGGGCCGAGCTGGATGCGTACATACGGATTACTAACCTCCAGACATGCGCTGACTCTGATACAGTGCAGACAAAGAGCACGCACAATTACGAGCCAACGTCCTTACATTTTTTTGGGACTAATCTATGTATAAAAGAAGATATAACGGGCTCAGGCTGCAGTTTGGTAAGTTCAAGACACTCAGTGCGAGCCGCAAAGCTGTAATCCTAATCCTCAAGATGAGAGTGCGGGACAAGCAGGTAAAGACACAACTTGTCAGGCACCGCGAAAGGGAGCAAGCCGAATATGTACACGATCTGCAATCCCGATTCGAGCGCGTCTGGGTCCCTGCGATATGTGAACAGGTTTACGCTGTTTTTTCGAGAGAAGTGCGTGACATAGTATACAGCGAGCTGCATGCCGAAGAACATAGTCTTCCCTTGGATAACCTCTACCTCTCAGTCTTGGACCGAAGAGGTGCGCTGCGTAATCATTCCATGGACGATCCCTACCGCTCACCCTCAGACTAAAGGATCCTACTATCCGAACATCATCTTTCTCCCCACGGCCGGGATGTTTACAGCTGAGCATACTTCAACAAGAACATTGTTGGCGCAGCCATTGCACAAGAGATGGTCAAGGCCTGGTACAAACGCGCCACATTCGCAGATCTTTTGTGGAGAACCATGCTCTATCACGACTATCTGCGTTTGGATAGATGGGGGCTCTGACTCAGACCTGCCCACCTTCTCCATCACATAACGCTCGAACTTGACGAGGAATATGTTCGAGACTTCCGGCGTTCCGCATTCAGCTCCAGCGGCCTTGGTGCATTACGCGAAATTCGCGGACTCAGAGATCTCCACATCAAGATCTTTTCCAGTTTTGAAATTGATATGGACTGTCTAGTGTGCGGTAAAGACATACGGCTCTGCAAGGGAAACTTTGAAAACTTCCTCTCACGGGAAGAACCTGAGCACTGGAAGATGGACAACCGATCCTTAGGCATTACCTCCATCCTTCCCAAAATTGCGAAGTCAGATCTGCGCTTACTTGTTACGTACCATCACACCAACCCAGAATATCTCCCAATCACATTGCACAAAGCAGGGGAGACTCTGGATGCTACAAGCTGGTATGACAAATTAGTGGGGTATAAATCGGTGCGTACGTCAGTATATTGGCTGGTGCACATTGAACTGACTCAACATACAGGAAGTAATTCAGCAGGCGAAGAACGCGTGCGGGCATTTATGTACAGGGACTGATCATTGTGAATGTGACGAGTGCAGCGACGGTCCTCTGATGAGGAGTGTCGGTTTCTTTTGTCGGGCTAACAGTGAGACCTATACCGAGGGAGATAGCGACTTCCAAGCCGCCTTTGACAAGTATGATAGTAGCGATTTTGATGGTAGCGAGTCCGAAAGCGACGACAGCGATTTGGAAGGCAGCATCGGGTCTGAAAGTATGAGTGATCTATAGCGTCTTTATCTAACGTTCTCTGTAATTTTACAACAGAGAAACTCATCGATCACTCCGTTAGCATAAGATATTTCCGCAATTATCACTGAATGACGGCGAATAGAGCAAGACCTCTGTCGCTGCTACGTTTTAGCTGTGACGACTCCGTTTCGTCAGTCTAACAGTGTCGTCAGCTATTCAATCATTGGCAATCTAATGATGCAATCCATTTTGAATCAACACAAAGGGTAATCTCTGGAAGCCCCTCCTCAGTGAAGATTTACTGTCCTTCTGTGACATAGCTTTCGAGTTAGCATTGCTCTTTCCCTCTACCTCGCTCGGTCACGTCACAGGAATACCAGATCCAGCCAGAAACTTTACACTATAAGTAATTTGACCAAGAAAAAGCAAACGCTTGAGCATATAATGGACAGTGTAGCTGTCTCAGAGACAGTCATAGTGTGTAGCATCAGCTGATTAGACCTGAAGTACTCCTAGCTTTTACTAGACGTCAAGTTCGGCCAAAGCAAGGTGCTGTGTTTACTTCACTTTGACTCTCCTCTTCACTTGAAGCCACAGCCTGACTCAGCAACGTGGATCTCTAGAGCAACGTACGAAGAACACTTCCATTTCTTACCGATCGTCCACCCAACTTCGACCACAATCAGCACAACATGGAGTGGCTCGCGTCTGAACAAGGCCGCAATCTGGCCAGACGGATTGAATATGCGCGACAGCAGGTTATTTTATGAGTTGGCCGTTTATTTAGCTCGGTATATGGCTGACCTTAGATTCTTAGGCGTGAACGCGATACGATCCCGCTGCCTGTTCCACATCCCACGACTTTCTATGCTCACACGGGCGATGAAGCCACTTACCGGGCAATCAAAGCACACAAGCAAGTCAAACTTGAGGCAATTTGCAGCCAGATGTGTCACACACTTCCGCGAGAATTGCGCGATATGATCTATGGCTTCCTGCACTCGAACCACAGCACATCGGTCAACTCTCGAGCGCTAGCCGTTCGTTGTGGGAGCATCTATTCTGACAAACATGAATCAGAGGGACCAAGGTTCGAGATCTCTCCCTTCAAAGCAACGGTCCTTTACTGGAACAGGAAAGTGGTCGAAACCCAGTTCTTCCATGAGTTGGTGGAAGCGTGGTACATGCGGGTGACGATTGATACCAACTTCCTTATTCGATGCAAAATCGACAGCTATATGACTTGCGACAGATGGGCTCTGGGCCTCACACCTTCTGCCTTTATCAAGCACGTGGTCATCAACATTGACTTCGAACATGACCACCATTTCACCTTGTTTGACAGGCTTCACTCCTTGAGTCGTTATTTGCAAACAGGCTCCTCGGTGCATATGATCCTTGAGGTACCATAAGGTCCGGGTGATCGTGATCTTGGTCTCCCCAACCGAAGAGCAAGCAAGAATACAGGTGATCCGAAGCATGTGCACTTCCGTCTCTTTTTAAGTGACGAGAGGAACGTGCAAAAGGCCGTTGAGATGTGACAAGGTCTGTACTGCACACTCCAACATTTCCAGAACTCTGGTATGAGGCTACATGTTACTGTCAAGTACATGCGCGCAAGGCTTGCTCTCTATAGGCATGGCCAAGGTATGATACTTTCGAAAGGGCATTGTCGATCCATGATCGAGGCTACGGAACAGGTAAGTACAAGTATCTCATACCTTACCAATCTAACGCCGCTACAGTTGTTGTTTGAAGCTGACAGGGCTGAAGCTGCCATAGCTGAAGCTGCCAGGGTTGAAGCTGCCATAGCTGAAGCTGTCAAGGCTGAAACTGCAAGGGTTCTTAAGATGCAGTCGAACTCTCCAGCAGTTCAGGTGACTAAGCGGACCCCGAAGCCACTGACGGGAATCGTAACAACTTATCAAACGATATTACCTTGGGCTCCCCGAGACGATGTGCATTCGATCGATCCATGGTACTGATAATCCTGTATTCTCTACAATAAGTTCTCGAGCTGCTATCGTACACTACACATGTCACCCAAGTGAATCGTCCCTTTGCACACTACATCTAACCAAGCAGCACAGCTGCTTTGTAAATTTGATAGAATGTCAGTCCAGCACCAACAGCCCACAACGAACTGCGAACAAGACTCTTCTTGTGATCCTCAATGCTGATATATGAAGCAACATAAGCAGCCCTACATGCAGTCAGCAAAACAGCCTCCAGCAAATTCACTCATCTATTCATCAGGAACTCACCTCACAGCCATAAACGCAGCAATATACGTCCCCAACCCTAAAACATTCTCGTCTGACATCGCACTCCCCAGTCTTCCAGTCGCCGTCGCCCTCTCAGCAACGATGCTCGCCAGCACAGCAACGGCATACAGCGGCAGCTGCTCGATGTTGTTGCTCTGAGCATTTTCCGCGCGCTGGTACTTCTGGTACACGGCGTCGGGCACTTTGCCCTTGACTGCGTCGGGCGAGAGAGAGGCTTTGGGGTTGGCGTTGTTGACTTTGTAGCCGGCAGCGGAGAGTTGAGACACGGCGTACATGTGTGGGACTAGGGAAAATACATAGTAGGCCGGGATGGAGAGAAGGGGGTAGTTGAGAGATGAGGAGGCCATTTTAGTGGTGGTGTGGAATGTGTCTGGTGAAGTGAGGAGACAGTATTAACTGAGGAGTCCCGTGGAAGCTGAGTTTGTGAACTTGATTGTGAACCTGGAACGATGTCGAGCTACTTTGTATTATATTGTTGTATGCGGCTCACCATGACGTACTGTGTCTATTGTGATAGGGCTGGTAGTTTGTCAGCCCTACGACACCCCGAGATTCCGTCGAAATTCCGTCGAGATCTCATCGCGTGTCATCCGCCAACACGAACATCACAACACCATGATGTTGGGTTGGTGGATTACTCAGCGGCGCAACGTACTGTCTGTTCGATACCAGGAATGCGAAGATGACTCAAGTTGCTGACGTGCGGGGTATTGCTAAGCCCGCAACGGTCAGAAGGCAATCCAGAAGTCGAGGCATCGAAACACAGCGAGAATAACCATGGCTTCCACGGACGAACTCGGTCTTGAACAGCGAACCTTTCAGGCAACATGCCATTGTCGCACATCAACGCTCTCCTTCACCGTGGCCATCTCGAGCTTGCCACTACCAGTCCATTTCTGCCACTGTGGCATCTGCCGCCACTCAACCGGTGCGCTGTGCACCGCAGGCGCCATCATACCCGAACCAGCAGTCGATATATCAACCTTGACAGAATATAAGAGCTCCGAGTACCTCACCCGCTGGTTCTGCTCAACTTGTGGTGCGCACCTTCTAGGCAATGTCAATAGCGGCGCGAAAAAGAGTTGGTTTGTGTCAGCTCCGTCAGTTGACGCGGAGGAGCAAATCTGGGACTTTGCTGGCCATGTGTTCGCTGGCAGCACTGGTGATGGAGGACTTGCTGTGCTGATGAAAGAGATTGGCGGGAAAGAGCTGCCCCTGTGGGAGACTTGGTCTAGGAAGAGCGCGCCGTGGTGTCCATCAGAGCGTGGGGCGCTCCCTAAAGATGTCGAGAGAAAGCAAGATGGCCTTCTACACGCACGTTGTTACTGTGGGGGTATCGAGTTTCATGTCTCGCGGCCAATCGGCGACGAGACGTTCACCGAGATCGACGAAAGCAATGTTCGCAGGCACAAAGACAAATGGCTTGCAATCCACGATGTCTGCAACTCCTGTCGACTTTCGATCTCCACCTGGGTCATGTCATGGTTCTTTCCCTCTCGCAATCACATCACTCTGGCTGATGGGTCCCCGTATCCTGCCGACGGCGTGTTTGGTACTGCGAAAGCATATAGTAGCTCGGCCGGCGTACAGCGAACGTTTTGCGGCAAATGCGGAGCTGCAGCCAGCTATGTGTGTGAAGATAGACCTCATGTTATAGATGTTCCAGTGGGACTGTTGCTTGGCGATGATGTGAGAGCTGAGGATTGGCTGGAGTGGAGAACTCACAAGCTTGCGTGGGAGAATGATGCTGTATGGAAGAGTGTACGAGATGCGCTGAAGAAAGGGCTACAGGCGAATCAAATTTGAAGATAATGGAGTGTGAGGAACTCAGATGATGCTATTGGCTTTGCGTGTAACAATCTGGGTCTTTCAAAGTATGTGTGCCCACACATACTTTGAAGCAGAAGAGCAATTTAACATGGGGTAACTAGAAATACATCCACGACTCTCCTTACAGTTTCTCAGTTGTGACGGACGGCCTTATCCCATCGGCAACCGGCGCAGGCTGATCCTCATCTGGCAGGAAAGTGGGCACCTCACCGTCACTCGAGGAACCATCATCGACCTGCCGAGCCTTCTTGCGCCTGCGAATCTTATCGCTGACATAACGACCGATGGCAACGACAAGTCCGAAGGCGAGCACCGCGCAAGCGACAGCGAAGGCGCGCCGGTAGCGAGGGCGGTCATCTCGACGAAAGATCTGCGCACCGTAGATACCGGCGATATTGGCACCCATAATTACCCTGTGATCTGTTAGCCATAGTAGCGAGTCATTTGAGGAGTGTGAGCTTACAGTGCCATTGCAAGCGCTCGCTCTTCTGAGTCAGTACACGTCAAAGACATCCAAGTGATGTTCAGCGGGTGCGAGAAGGTGCCAAATACTTGTGTCCATACGACGCCGAAGTATTTAGCACCCTGGCTCTCAGTCTCGGTGAAGATACGGTTGAAGATATAGCCCAGCAGATGGCAGCAGAACCCTGCCATGACCGTTTCTCCTCTTCGGTTGTAGTGATCGGAGAACCAGCTGAAACTGAATGAAACTGGGATCTGGATAAAGAGACCAACGGCGGCCATGGCATTGGACCTCAAGGCTCCAAAACCAAATGACTGCACGATTGAGGGAGCATACGTATCGAATGCACGCTGCGGGCCATTGTTGCACATTGTAATTGTAAAATGCGCCCACATACGCCAGTTTGTAAAGGCCTTCTTGAAGGCTGCGAGCCCAATTCTTTTCTTCTTCCGGCTCTTTGCAGGCTCATCCAAATGGACACGGGTACGCAGGATATGTATTTCACGATCAGTGAACATCTTCCACTTGGGCAGAAAGGTGGGATGCGGCCTTTTGAACGAGTCGGGGAGGCAAAATCCCAGCACGAAGCCGCTGACGATGGTGAATCCACCCATGAGCACAAACAACCAAAACCATCCAGCCTTCCCACCGATACCGCGCATGTGCAAGATACCGTAGGCAAGAAGTTTGGCAGATGCTTGGCCGAATTGATTGCCGAAGTAGAAGATCATGACGCGCTTGGCGGTCTCTGAGCGGGTGTACCATGTTGAAAGCGTCCACAGCCCACCCGGGATAAAACCAGATTCAGTGATACCGAGAAGGAAGCGGGTTGTGATGAACGAGCCGTAGCTACTTTGCCAGGCCTGGAATGTGCTGACGGTGCCGAAGAGGAATAGTTGGAGTGTAAGCCACTTGCCGGGGCCAACACGGTAGAGCGCCATGTTTGCAGGGATCTCGAACAGCACGATACCAAGAGAGAGCATCTGTTGGCCGACATTGAACTGGTTCTGATCGATTCCGACGTCTTCGAAGAAGTTGTCAGTGATGGCATTGGCGATGTTACCACGATCGAGCTGTTTGTATCAGCGTCGTGTCGAAATGGATGCAAATCTGTGACGTACTTGTAGACAGAAGAACCCTAGAGTCAGAAGCGGCATTATGATCAAGTCGAGTCTGGTTTTTCGATCTCAGTTTACACCGGATCTTGCATTCATATCAACTTACTTGCGTTTGGCCCTTCTCTCCTCGTCGATCGACCAGTCACAGAGCAGCATTGGCTCAGCAACATCCCCATGCTCATCACTCTTCGAATAGCCGGCATCCTTTGTGTCAGTTCCCATAGTATTCCTGTTTGCTGGTATGTTTCTTCAGGCCGATTCGTGTGTACAGGGGGTAAGCGGAGCGTGCAATACTTATACGGCGTGTACGTCCCACACGAATTGGACATCATAGCCTGATAGCAGCATTGGATAGCTTAGGTCACGCAAGTCACCACCGCCAAGTGTAGTCAAAGCATGGCAAAGTCTGGGTGAGCGTCCCTCGGCGTGCTGGGCTCACATATTCGTGGTGTTAGGGCGGCACTACGTGCTATGATTTGGCGACAAAACAGTACCTTGTTGAGCTTCTCAGTCTAACGGAAAGCTCACCATTTTTCCAAGGATTCGACAATTGTGAGGCGCTGGACTGGAAGTTTTGACGCTGCCATGATGAAGTGTTTGCTTCCAAGTCGTTTGGCGCTGCGCACCATTGACAAGCTTTCGCCAACGCCGAGCGCCTCGTAGAATGCGAAGTGATAGATGAAGCTTGAAGGTAAATGTTCCATAACAGAAATCAAACTTGCATGCTCTTGCCCGACATTCTGTTCGTGTGTTTCTTCTTATCTGAAATTACGATTCGGTGTTGCAGTTTTCGCGAATAAGTTCTTAGCCCAGGAAGTACCCAGGCTTCGGTTCTTCTGGGCATGATGTTGTTATCTGCCAGCTTGAGCACGTCATTTTGGCGAGTTCCTCACCCTTTCGCCTAATCAATGCTCGCTCCCGGCTGGGAATAGGCTAGCTCGAGGTTCAACGTCCCTTAACATACTCATTGGCCTTACACGGCGTCTTCGCAATATGAGATAGATACATATAGTAGCTGAGTACATGGCAATCAATACATGGCGTATTTTTAGTGCCTTTTATTCAAATCTGAATCGTGGTCTTTGGGCAATCGCCTTGTTAATGTGGCGTCGAATCTCAATTTTGTTGTCCTTTCAGAGTACGATTAGGTGCGGGGCTGCATGGAGTTTGTAGACCAGACATATCTGCGTGTGGATTAACATATGTTGCATTGAGACTAGGACAATGAGTACATCCCCTAAATAATATCTCAAGTTGCACGTTTCCGTCAGGAGATGTAATCTATATCCAGGTCGTCCCCACGCGACAACCAGGACGTTGGTGTCATATCTACTCACTTGTAGTAAGTGTGAGGTATTGAAGATTTGAATACTGTCATCGCTCAATCAACGTGTACAAGTTCAAACTGAAATATTGTGGTACAAGACCTTTTACGTCCGAATTAGTGCACTATCTTTGGTACGTGTTTCCCTGCAACTCCAAAATGACAAGCTGTACACCAGCTCCCATCGCTGCAGATATCCTGATAGTAATTATCAAAGCCTTACAGCACCTCATCGTAGCCAACTAAAATCCGAGGCATCTGGAAGGGTTCAACTCAAACTATTAAGAGAGTAAGTGCACCTGATAAGCTCTCTTGCTCTTGGAGCAGAACCCTATAATTTGCAGTGTATAGTTATAAGAACCTGACATCTACTTACACCTACTTAGTCTTGAATTCTCACGCAGTATCCATTCAGCCTCAAAAAGATGCCGTAGTGCTTACATACTCGAGGCGAGTTAGCCTCACCATGTAAGCACTGCCCCCCGCGCGTCCCGGAACCGCCTTGCGCCGCGTCAACAAAGTCCGTAATCACCCAAGATCTACAATCCAACGACCACTGAAACGACACTCTGTTCTTCTGCAAGTCCAAAAAGTGAGCAGTTTCTAAACAAAGCCATCCAGAATCCGTTCTAGCCATAACGATGCCATGTTGTGCGATCAAGCCGCGGGACGCCTGAGGCACTGCATTTACTGCTGCCTGGAAGCGTATCTATATACATACTCCAGGTAGCGAGTTATCGCTCACGATCAATCCACATCCATTGTTTATCGATCCACGCACAACTCTCCCACCATGGTCAACCTCACCGTCTTCCAGAAATCCACCCCGCACGCCCTGCGCGCCATATCCCTCGCCGTCTTCCCGCCGGCATTCGTCATTCTCCTCATCGCCGGCCTCCAGCTTGCGTTCGTGCTCCCTGCAATTGGTCTGGTTCCACTTTTCTTCTCCTCCGCTTACTCCGCACTCTTGCTCGCCAACGAGCGCAAGTGTGGATGTCAAGCAGGCGGTCTGACGGGGACGCCATTCCATTTCATTCTAGACTTTGTGATTGGGACAGGGCTATTCGTGTGTTTGGTTTTGACGTGGGTGCTCATGGAGGGAGGTTGGAGGGGGAGCGGGGTTATGATGGGGACGTATGGCACGAACTTCTTGATATGCAATTTGTAAGTTGATTTGCCATTCAGCTTCGGCAAACAGGCGCTGACAGTACCAGTTTGATCCATCTTTATTTCGTCCTCGGCCACCTTCGAGAAGCCATGCATGGTGGGCAGACCTATCCTATGAGCTGTCCGCAGTGTCGGAGCGGGTCGATATCATTCTCTATTGGCAGCTTCCAGTTCGGCAAGAGTTACAGCTTTGGTGCTGGTACAAAGAATGGGTATGCTCCACTACTGGACGAAGCTGGTGAGCCAAGAGCTAGCGCTGATGACAGACCGAGTGCTGGTGAGAGTATGGTGTGAACACCAATGATACACCAGCATCAAGAACGAAACAGCCGCTGTTCAGCGTTGTTCGGATTACGGGTTACCTTTTTAGAGACGAATAGACCGCATGCCATAGATATCAGCACGACGTTGTCAGGTGACGTGTATTTGCACATTGAATCTGTCTGGTGCTTGTCAGCCTGCCTTACGAAGCGCTTTGTAATGTACTGTTCAACCACACTTCCGCGCGCATGCTGAGCGTCGTTGCCGCCGTGACCTTATTGTGGCGCCAAAGGTGCAATCGCAATGACCAAGGTCAAGATATCGCCGATTACTGTCCATTCATACTGTGTCGTCAGCACTGCTCCAAAACACGGACGTCTAATTCTGACCTCAAGCCTCAGATGGCAGAAATCCAGATGTCAATTCGTTGATATACCCTCGAAACGACGGGAATGCACTCCTGCGGCACAGGTCCAAGCGGCTGATCGTCCGTCGCTATTTCAAGCTTACACGTGACGTTGGCCCCCAAACTTCATCTTACCAACCGCCGGCCTGAATGAACGCCTGTTCTGACTTCGGAAGACCTAGTGACGGATGGCCAGACTCAACGACGGACCCCAGGCAATGTCATCTGCGACGGACATGAGCCTCCACCAATTTCCTTGCTCACGTGTATCTTCGAAGTGGCTGAAGGGGCGTTCTCAGCCCTGCTGCGCCTCAGCGTTCCCCAGCAACAACAGTCGCAATTTCCACCATCGTGATGACTGCGTTCGGCCAATCGTGAAAGATTTTTCTGCCATCTGCAAAGCGAGCATAGCCCTGTGTTTGGGAAGCGTTAGAACGGTGCTATCCTGAATTGACCTTGAGATGCAAAGTAGGACATTAGTGGTATGCCGGGATGGAGCCAGCAGAACAAGACGCAAACCTTCTAGAATGGCAAGTCTAACTTAGAGGCCTCAGCGTCGCAGCGACAGTTGTCAAAACACGCAATCGTTTTGCGTTTCAGAAGCGCGAGCGAGTGGATTGCGACGGCGTGGCTGCGGGCGAGCCCGGCGATCCACCTCATAGCCTCAGTGGAAGCACATTGTTTACGAGAAGCAGTCAGGAGTGGTCTGGCGACTTCACCGGTGACCCACTTGGAGTGCTTGCAACATGCAGCATGCAAATGGGCCAGTGGGCAGAAGTCGGTGAAGATTGAAAGCAGGATCCACAGGCGCGTTGGTTATCCCTGCACCTATCGCGGCTAGCACATCGAGTGCGGGGTTAGCGGCGTACGGCTGCGATGGTGCTCCTGAACTGATGGGTTGACACGACTTGACATTGTTTGGTGTTTTGCAGAGCACCGGACCCACAAACCACTGGTCTCGCTGTCAAGCGCAAGTGGTGAAAGTTTCGGGCTCTGGAAGGGATTTTCACCAGGGGCTGCTCGAAGCAATAGCAGCGTGGCATCGAACATCACGAACATGTGCTACGGTTTTGTGAGCAGCAGCACAGCATGTGAGACTTGTGAAGAGAATTTGGCAACCGCCTCACTCCAATTGACGCGCGCCGAATTGTCCCCATTCGTCGTCTACCACGCGTCTCACGCGTCCCTTGGTCTTTTCTTTCAACTGCCACTTCACTTGATCAGCCTGATCCAGCAAAGATGAGCAAACACGATCAACACGCGTAGCCACTGTTTCGTACCTGACACTCCTAGACATTGGGCATCGTGAGGCTGCGGAGGGTGGATTCCGGTGCTCAGAATTCTGCCAGCAACGGTATCCTGGCCCGCCAAGCGACGTGTCCACCCTTGAATTTGATGACTTGGGTAGCAATGCGACGACGGGTAAACAAGACAATGAGGATATCGTCGAGAAGCTGATACTATACAGTAGTGCATCTGCGGATGTCAAGTTTGACATTCCAAGACAGGCGCAAGGCAGCTGTGGTGTTCGTATTCGGCTCGTGGACCTGCCTGACGTCTGCCCCGCCATCCGCGTGCTCACACCTGCCTTCAAGATAAGCCGTCGACATCACTCTTTCCTACAAGGGCAACAGAAGATAAGCAGTCATCCTGTGTCTTACATCCTCTTGACGATCTTGACATGGACGACGTACCGCTAGTGCATAATTGTTAGACCTCCTTAGCAACACGTTCAACTCAATTACAAGGTGCGGGATTGCGGGACGGGCCACAATCTGCTATTATGGTGTGTCGCTTGGGGTGATGATACCGTATCTAGCAGAAGTGGTTCAGGTGATCGACTTAATGATTAGCTGAGCCAGGGTGACTTTTGTCCTAAGTCTGGCACATGAGCGATACGGAAGCCTCGTCTGCTGTTGCGCTGCAGAATCAAGAACCAGGTTCGGAGTCGGAGGGTGTGCCACTGTTTCAGGGCAACACCACCTCCAACATGACGAAGTGCGCGATGTGCCTTGCCGTACCGAACTCGTACTAGAGGAAAGATTTATTGAAAATGCTTTGGTTTTTCGATAGGATTTTCGCTATATACATCAGGGAACTATTTTAAGGGTGGCAACGTGACGTCGAAGATCATGGAAACCGCGTCATAACCTTGGAAAGCAAAAGAGACACAATGGCACAGTGATGCTAAGTACATCTTCATGATATTCATAGAACGTATTCGTCATATATTAGCTAAACTTAACGACCATCTCGCCATTATGCATTGCATCCATTATTGTTCCTCCCCTCAACACATCAAATGTGGAGTATACCATGTGCTCGTAAAACCTTGCTATCCTTTCATAAGGTAGATCATATCCTTTTACGGAATCATGTCCAAAATAGCAGCAAAGCTTGAATACAAAGCGAAACTGTAAGACTGTATGCTTTTGCAGTATCTTCGCAGAGCGGTGCGGTGTGCTTGCAGCGGGCGCTGCTGTGCAGATCGCCGTTGCTGTGGCAGGTGGCAGTGGTAGTGGTTGTTGGCGTACCAAGCTTTCGTCAGGATTCATCTCTAGTGTGCGCTGTGCGGTTCGTGTGATGCTTCAGCGGTAGTAGCCAGAGAGGCGGTGTTCCCGCAGGTCACGAGCGGAAGGCTCGCGAACTTCAACATTGTACTTGGCACTGCGTCGCTTCTTTGCCAGATCTTCCTCGTACAGAGAGCCGCGCCGCGAGGTAGTGTTGTTGATCTCGACCTTGTCTGGCCAGTCAACAACTTCGCCAGATCGCGGCCGTGAAGACTTCGATTTCGACTTCTCCTGATCGATCTTTACAGATTTTGTTCGTACAGGGAGAGTCGGTTGACGAGGAGCAACGTGATAGCTAGCGTCCATGGAGACAAATGGTCGGCGTGACCTGTGACGCAAGCTGCGCTCGATCGCCCTCAGGAGGCCGGCAACCTCGACGTAATTGGATAGAATCTCGACCTGGACAATCTTGTGGTCCTCCTCCTTGGTAGAGAATGTCTTGCCGTCCTTGTTGTAAACGTAGGAGGCAACGTCCTGAGCTAGGCGATGCCCAAGCTCACAAAGACGCTCGTGGTTGCGGTGGACTTCGTAGGGATCATGACAGTATGCACACTTGCGAGCGTGCATCTCAAAGTCATAAAGAGCCCAGCTCTCGGCGTTTGATGCTGGGCGGGAGACAGACTGAACAGGGTCGGACTTGAACAAGACCCGCTCCTTCTTAGGGGCAGCGGGCTTGGAGTGAATGACTGTAGGCATGGCGTGTCGGATGATGGAAGGCATTGTGGTGGTTTCTGTCTTCTTCAAGATGGATCGGAGCCGGGGCGCCGTGGTGATCTTGTTATCCAGTGAAGGCAGAGAGGCGTTGATGGAGTCACTCCCGGATGAGAGCGACTTTGATAATCCTCAGTGGGGTTGGATCCGGAATTTGGGATCAAGTGTTGGTTTGTTTGTGATAGTTTGTTTGGATGGATTCATGGTATGTGCGGGAGCTTTCAATATATGTATGTTCTCTCGAGTCTTGGAGGCCGCAGCCATGGGTGGTGGCAGCCTGAGCTAACGATGCATCCTTAGGCGGCAGCAGGGGTGCATGCCCTTGTCCAGCGGCGCCCATCAGCAGGGCTAAGCTGTGGGTCTGCTAGCGAGGGCGGTCAACTTTATCTACCCATGACGACGAAACATCTGGAGAGCTAGAGATCATCTGGCCTGGAAATCAGAAGGCCGTCCAACGGCTGCCGCCAACATGGCTAAACATGGCAGCGGACTTGGTGAACTCAGGCTACATGAAACGGGAGACCGGACGTCAGTTCGAGGAGTGCGCCAGCAGCCGCCCGGTTCGGCGCCTGAGTGCGATGCGCAAACATGTTCGAGGTTCGAGCGTAAGCGTGTCCGTCGCGCGCCCGGAGAGGTCAGTTGCCAATCTGACCGCATTCTGATTTGATACTCCGCCCGCGATGGCTTTCCGTTCACGCACGTTGATGGTGTTGGCGCGATGCCTGCCCTGTTCGTCTTGTATTTTCTGAGGCATCAGCCACAGTCCTACGCCCTGAGAAGCTTAGCGCCCCGCCTTTCTCATCACTCCTCCTGCGCAGCCTCTCTCGTCTCACCGCAACGCACTGCCACAGCGGAGCAATATTGTACCTCGCGGCAGCACCAATTGTGCGAGTCTGCACTTATGACGCTGCACTCAAGCACAAGCTGGATGTCTGAGGGCATTCGCCGGAGCGCACTTGCTACCCAGTAGCGAGTAGCGGGCAGTCTGCCCCACCGACGATGTCCACACTCCTGCGCCCTTTCATGGCCACACTTCCCTACTGGCTGAGGGCGCGAGCATGACTGAACTGGCCGTTCTTTTTCCAAGACTCATCGTTCATTAGACCCTAGAGCCTAGACCTGCTTGCCGACAGCCGCTACCTGCCATGCTGCAGAAGCCCTGCAGGCCATCGCTTGATCTGCCAGACACAGCGATGCTGCTCTCGTCTGACCGGAATCTCGCAACATATGATTCGTCAATTAATCATCCTCCGGTAAAGCATCGCACACTCTGGCTTCAACAGCAGTTCTTACACCCTTGTTGAACTGAACGGGTCGCTCCGCGGGCTGTATGGCACTGACTTAGAGCACATGCACTTCAATCTAGTTCCGGGAGCAAGGCGAGACAATACTGGAGCTGTCAAACCTCGCGCAATGTTGACCTCGGTGGCCGCTCTGTGTCACAAATGACTCAATCCGTACTTTCACACACGCAACCCTATGGAACCAGAGTATGACTCCATACAGGGCTGACCGGCCCGCACCGTTTGTTACACAAGACATTGACGAGTAATTCGCTCTTTGATGAGACTAGCCCCTCTTAAAGAGCTCACATGGCCGTTGAACGTCGACCAAAGCACCTCGCGCCTGCTAGCGCGGCTCTGCAGACGTCACTGGGGCTGTGAAGTTGCAAAGCCAACGGAACCCTGGATGCCTGGAAGTCATAGCACGATTGCCTCATGCGGCTAGCAGATCAAGTCCACTGCTGTCCATTCGACCCCGCCAGATCATGGCTGAAGTATGCCGCGCAGACTTGGCACAGTCTACTGACGACTACCACTTCCGACTCCTCCATTTGTGCTGCTGCAAAGTCTAGCAAAGGATACGTATACCCGCAGACGAGGTGGCCGAGAGTTGGCTGACAATTTCATGCATGTCAGGAGACGCAAGTACCGTTGATTGTATGTCTCGGTTGCCTTGCGTGGTCCCGGAGGCCATGCCAGATGCCACGATGTCCGCAGTGTGACAGTGCTTGACGTCCGGGAGATAGCTCACGATTCCACTGGATCTGAAGGTAGCCTGCTTTTCGTTGAATTTATCAACGAAGACATGATCACCGCCCATTGATAATCGACCACGGTTGCATGGTAAGCAACAGCGCTCTTGTTGCATCAGTGGGCAGCTCAAGCGCGAACGAATATCGAGCTAGCGGAGGCTACTATTGCAAATCGTCAACCAGCCGTACACGTCCATATCGTGTCCGCGGTGCACAGTGCCTTACTAGCTTTGAACAGTCGCTCCAGGTCATGCATGACTGGAAAGAGCGGGCTCCAAACAACTCTCTGGCGGGCAGATTACACCATCGTGTGGAGCTTTTCCACTCCATTTCGCTTCTCATTGGTTCTGCATTGGGTGCGGTGCGATGATCCTATCTGGAAGGCAAACGACCGCGTACCGGTGAGATGCAGTAAAGGGCAAATGTTCTTGGAAGCTCGTGCGGACCTGCGCGCTCCAACGCAAGTCAAACAGCTACTCTGATATTTGACAGTTTCGTCGGTCACAGATTGCTCATGGATTGCTATTCTCGAGCTCTCGTAAAGAGTGACCGGAATCTGATGCAACGGCTGACTGTGGGCTCACCGGGATCTTATCTTATGTTAACTTTCTGCACGTACTTTTATGCGGCTGAAGCGTGAAACGTACAGTCACACGTCTTGGACACGGGAGCGGAACTTTTGTCATCATACAGACGATCCGAATGGACGATTGCACGATTCCTCGATTTGGATGTTGGTCACCCACCCAACTCTGCGAGCGGGAGGCGCACTCAACGTCCTTTTGTGGGATCTGCGGATGTCATGCATCGAAGCCTTTGCGTTTCTGGAAGGATGCTGACATTTGAGTAGCATGGGCTTACTCGACTGGCTGGACAGCCGCCTGCCCTCAGCTCATATGCTGACAGACGCGAAGCGCATGCTCACGATACCATCAGCTGCACCCCGCAATCTGCCGTCTGTCAAAAGCGTAGTTCCCCTCAATGTCGGTCAAGAAGTTGCCATGCTGGTCCTGTTTCTGCAACGCAAGAGACCCTAGTATGCAACAGGCGATCGGTAACGTGCATTGCTTTTCTCCGATCGGGCGCTTGAGTCGCGCTTGCGGTGTAGGCTAACGAATAGCTTCACGCAACGTTCCCCTACAGACTCCACATTGCATTCATTACGAAGGTTGAATCATGAATACTCGCAAGATACCGTTTATTCACTTGTCTTTACCGCACAACTGCCTGAGACACATGACCGCGCGTTGTGCGCTTTGGTCAGCCATTAACCCCTTTCCCCGCTAGCGCGTAATCCGTGTGTTGGCTTCACCGCAACTTCAGGAATCTTATTTTGCGACCTGCAGAGCTCAAACGTCCTTTTAAAGTCCAGGCCGCCCTCAAAACGCACTCAAACTCAGCACCTCCAGACAAGCAAGAGCAAGGATTATTATACCAGAAAGAGATTGGAAATGCCACCCCGAAGCGTCTGTCTGAATGTTTTCACCACGAGTCTTGGCGAGGCCGGCGCGGCGGTGAGGGAAGGACGAGAGGTCAACCCACACGAACTCACCTTTGGGAGGAGAGATTCCGCGCAAAGCCTACCCGATGATGGTACGCCCTCCATATGGCCTTCGGACTTGCAGTCTCGGGGCCGTTGTTACTATCGTCGCAGCAATTGACATGAAACGCAGACACCGCTCGCCGCTCGTCCTCAGGGTCAATCGCCCCGTCCTCGGCCGCAACATCGCCACCACCAGCTTTCAACCGCGCAAATCTGTTCAACTCTTTACGCCCAGCTGCTTCGACTGAGAGCTTGAGCTCCGCTTTTGCTTTCGGGTCAAAAGGTACGTTAATGCACCTATCTGCAGGAACCCGATCCATTGCCTCTTTGGGCACTAGTTTCGTTCAGTCGCAAGGCAACCAGCCCAACCATTCGGTGCCTGCAACACGCGTTCCAGCCCTACAAGGTCGAGATGAACCCCAGCTAACAGCATGATGTAGCTTGCGACACTTGCTCCGGCCAAACCGCCAGGCTGCGGTGCTCGCGCTGCAAAAACGCATACTACTGCGACAAAGCGTGCCAAAAATCCTCCTGGAAGGCACACCGCCAGATCTGCGAGCCGGTCTCGCAGATGCAGGGCTACTCGGCCCCAGCCACACCCAACTTCTCCAACCCCACCAGCCCTACCAACGCCTAATTTCTTGTCCATATATCCCCAACCAAAGCCTGGAGTTTTCCATGTGCTGTTGTACAGAGCCAAAAACGGTCCGAGGACGCAGAGAAACCGACCGAGGAGAATGACGATGGATGAGCGGTGAAAGATGAGCACGGACGGCCTTTCACGCACAACGAACTTGCATAGCATGATGTGGCATTTTTTGCATCCGAGCGTTTTCTTACAGGTGTTCTGGAGTTTGCCATACTAGACCGATCAAGCATTCAATTGCTAAGACGAACGAACCTTACGATCATACATACATAACATACTATATCCAATCAATCCTCCTACAATCACGAATGGTCCACTATTTCAGCGCGCGCATTGTTGTACTGGTGAATTGTGACCGTACTCGAGCAAGTGGTCCTACTCCATCGTACATACGTGCTCAAACGAACATAGGCACAGATCTACGTGACACTTCCAATTACGTCAACGCTCCATCCTAGACCTCACACGAACCCCTACACATCCTCCTCACCAACCCACCCATCCCCCACCCCCCTCATCCACTGCACCCCCACCAGCTCCAACCCATACCTCCCCACCCACTCCCCCGCGGGAAAACTCCTCCTCTCCACAAACTCCTCCCCGCCCACATCCTCCCTCCCAACCTCAAATCCCTCAGGCTCTTTGAACAATAGAAACAGATACCGATGCGGCCCGCTCTCGTCCTTGGGCCCGGGCGCCAGATACCGCGTCAACTCCTTCCCCTCGGCGGCTTCTCTGGCGCCGGCGGGGATGGAGGTGATGACCCAGTGGCGCCAAAAGGCGAATTTGGGGTCGTCGGGGGTGGGCGCGTCCGGGTCGAGGAGGAGGAGGGTCAGGGAGGGAGTGCTGGTTGCGTCGTCCGAAGAGATGGCGGAGAAGGCGACGGTGGGTTTCTCCGCGACGTCGCTGACGCGGACCAGCGAGCCGTTGGAGGGGGATTTGGAGGGGTAGGTGATGGTGAGGTTGTAGGTGGGGTTGAAGTCGGCGGGGATGAGTTTGGAGGGTAGGAGGGAGGCGGACTTTAGGCTGTCGAGAAGTTGGGTCGCCATTTTGCGTCTTGTGGGTGGTTTTGATGACGTTCAGATGCTCTTAGGATGAAATGAACTGCGGAATGGGGGTTTTCAAGTACAAGTGACGTTCGGAGTGATATATCGCGTCTGTATGTTTCTGAGGTGCTGATTGGTGGATAATCAGGCAGGAGTGGTCTCAGAGACCCATCTTTGCTTGGCTTGCTCCATACCTATGCCTCAAAAAGTCTTTCTCGGGTTGGAACTGACAGAAATCGGGATCATTTGCCAGAACACCTCGGTATCGTGGCTATTGCAACGGTTCTGGCGCAAGTCGAATTCCGCTCTTGTCAAGTTCTTTTTCCAAGTAAACTCGTCGGTAGCATTCGAGAACGCTTTCTACATCTGCAAAATGAGCGCTTTGTTTAGCTGGTAGCCCTCTAAACTGGTGACAGATATCTTGGAAGGTGAGAGTGCGGCAGTCATGACCGGTAGTGATATGTGACTGCCCACAGGCTCAGGGCAGCATCAGTATATTACATGCATTGCTCATTCGTCGAGTCGTCGGGATACCAACCTCAGGTGTCTGTGAACACCGGTATTAGCTCGACATATCGACTGACCAACCGTCTTCCAGTGTCGGCTTGATAAGTCGACCAACCCGAGACCATCTCTTAGATGCCGACCGCTGAGTAGGAGTTGATAAGCACGTGGATATAGAAACGACGAAGATCTTCAAATACTCGTCCAACCTCTTGCAAACACCAGTTCGTGTCCCGGACAAGCTGATCACTAACCACCACCTCCAGAGCGACTTTGTCGATGCAGGTAGTCCAGGGTGCACAAGTCAAGCAAAGCCTTCACCCATCCGGCTAGCGCCGCGCCCCACTCGCTGCCCGAAGACTGCGCCACCCCTCTCGCTCACCGACAGCATCGTAATACCACAAGGCTCCCATCCCTCACCATCGCTATTGGAACAAATCATGCATCTTTTCAGCCGCGAGCCTGTGACCTCTGCGACCCCAACCCGGGTGGGTGTTGTGGTAGTGGGGCTTGTTTCGGGAATAGCAGCATGTGTAGGTGAGGGTTCTTTATGCAGATCGGGACCGCCCTTGCGCGAGGGACAAATATAGATGCTCGTCTGGGGATCAAAGAAAGGAAGACACGTGTGTGTCGGTACTTGTCTTGTTGATAGAAAGGAGTGCGGCTGCACGCCTGTCTTCGAAACGGTCTGAAGGATTTCTGTCTGCTGTTTGTTCGAGATGGAGCTCGGTTCTTCGTCCTTCGCCCTGTCGATACCCGTCGTCGATGAGCTTTGGCGGCGAGGCGCATCTTCTTCCTCTGATCGGGAGACGACGGTTAACGTTGTTTCTTGGATCTTTCTCGCGCTGGTTATCTCTACCTTGATCACGAGGTTTGCTGTTAAGCTGTCAAGAAGAACGAGCAAAAGAGTGGTGCAGTTAGATGATGGCTTTCTGCTCCTGGCAGCTGTGAGCGAGATCTAACCCAAACTGTGAGGACTCTGCTGACGACTCGTAGCTGTTCAGTTTTGGCCAAACGCTAGCCATTACCATGCAATGGAGGAAGGCAGCAGGCGAGCATTTGTCGGACTTGTCGCCTAACGAACAAGGCGTTTACCAGAAGGTTTGTCTCAAGGTCGCAAATTCATGTTTGGCTGTTGACTATCACAGGCTGCTTATGCATCGAGCATGCTCTTCGTCGCGAACATGGGCTGTGCTAAGATCTCCATGGCGCTTGTCATGCAGAAGCTCTTCGTCGGAAGAGTCTTTGAGTACACATCGTACATACTTGCTCTGTTCACTGCGGGATGGACCATCAGTGGGGTGTTGGTTGTTGCCTTCCAGTGTCACTTGCCGACACCATGGGATTCGTCGCGGTCGAGCGAGTGCATCGATATCGTTGCGTTTGGCAACTACCTTGCATCGACGAACATCATGACTGAGGTCCTGTTAGTTCTTGTGCCTCTCGCGGTCTGGACACAGAAGAGCCCAGTAGGCAATCGCCTCTATATATCTGCTGCATTTTGGTCCAGGCTCAGGTACGTTCACCACCTAAAGTTGGTATCAATCAGATTGCTGACTTCACCAGCATCGTTGGAGCAGTCAGTGCACAGCTATACTTCTTCAACGCTTCCTCCACCTCATCTTCCTTCACAGACAGTTGGGCAACCACAATCTGCATGCAGGTCGCCCAAACCCTTTCCGTCATCAGCGCATGCCTGCCGGGTCTGCACCCGCTTGTAGCTAAGGACATGAGCGAGACCAGCTCGACGCACACCGCGCAGAACGACGATGGATCTCGCTGGGACGCGAAGAGGTTCGGTTCCATTTCCACTCACATCTCAAAGCCCAGCGTCGACTCGAAAGCGACCCACGATATGCACATGACGTTCGGACCCCTCGAGGCGCCGTACTGTCACCCTCTTGCTACACACGGTCTCACGCGCTCGTCGCCCAGCTGCGACTCGTACAACTTCCCGAGAATTCCTCCCAGTATCACAGCGCCACTGTCACCTTTGAAACCCCCGCAGAACGTCTTTAACCGCCTAGTCAGGAGCTCGTCGTCTCTTGAGCTGGATCCCGTAGGTTCTTCGTCCAGAAACATCGACGAGCTTGGGTGTCTCCCTGCGCCGGACTGGGAGGATACCGAGGATGAGGAGGGTTCGGATGAACGTCGGCCGACCTCAGAGTATGTGTTTGAGCGGTCGAAAGTGGTGAGCATGCCGGAAGAGAGGACGATGTTTGAGATTGGGAAGGAGTGGACGGGGTTTGTGCCGCCGCTGCCGACGCCAAAGATGCTAGCGAACCCGCCGAGGGCATTCTAAGTAATATATATAATCATCTCGTTGCCTCGTGGGACTGCTTGCGGAGAATTCAGCCAACTCACGCGATCACGCTTTTCTCCTCCTGATCCTCACTGGAATGTTACCCGTCGGCCTTACTGTCCCGAAAGCAGTTTCAGTCCACACTGGGTCCAACCTCTTCGAGGCCTCCACATCGTTGATCTGCACCTCAAATACCTCCACAAACGCCGCTTGCATGACCAAGCCGATGTCTCTCGCCCAAAATCTTCCTGGGCAATGATGTGCTCCGCCACCAAACGATGTCCAATTCCCCGTCAGCCCTCCGTCATTGTACCGCTCCTTCTCACCTTCTTTGTTAGTCAAGAAGCGCGCAGGCCAGAATTCATCAAGCGGCTTCTCGACCAGCGAAGGGCGCACCGCGGCCCAGCCTGGCGTGTACTGGCCGGTGTATCTGCTAGGTATGATGATCTGCGTTCCTTTGGGCACTACGTACTTGTCGTCGAGTGCGAAGACGGGACTCAGGACTCGGCGGGCGACGAGAGAGATGCTGTACATGCGGGTTGTTTCGGTGTGCAAAGACTGTAAGAAGGGTATTGCGTTGAGCTTTGAGAAGTCATATTTGTTCGTGGAAGGATCCAAGCTGGCTTTCAGCTCGCTGCCGACGCGGCTCAAGAGGTCTGGAGTGCGCAGGGTGTGGTAGCATAGCCAGAAAGAGACGGGGACCAGGATACTGGTGCTGCCGAACAGGATGCCGAGGGATTGGGATGCGCGGGCGTCAATATCGTGACCGGGGAGTGTGGTGTACATTTTTTCACGCTCTTGCATGAAGATTGAGCCTGCGGCAGGGTGCCATTGGTTATTAAGGGCTTGCTTGGCGCTGAGGGTGTCGTGGGTCCGACTCAGGTCTCGGAGGTAGTTTAGCATACGCTCTCGTGTTGCATACGATTTAGCATTGACGAATTTGGGTAGACCAGCGAGGAAGACATCCATGTCCTCAATGAATGTCCACAGATCTGTAGCGAACGTGGGGTAGTTAGCCGCTATGTCAGACCCAAACAGCACTTCGATAGTGGCGCTCGTAGCATGCTGCTGGAAGAAGGTAAAAAAATCTGTGACCTCAAGCCAGCCGTCATCGGCTGAGGAAACGCACGCCTCATCAATATTACGCGTTATAACATTGAACATTCGCTCATTCAGGGCAGGCAACGCAGAGCCGCTACAGTGCTGCCGTACTTGCACCATCTGATCGTAATCAACCGTGCTTTCTGGAGACCGGTAGTAGTCAACGGCAGCAGCAGGACTGCCCATCAGCTGAGACATGACCTTGTCGTGAATGAACGGGTTGGGATCGCACTCTTTCACAGAACGAATAACGTGCCTCACAATCTTTGGATCCACCACAACCAATACCTTCTCGCCGGCCCCATCGAGGTAAAATGGCGTTTCACAACCGTATTTATTTCTGGGAATGTCAATCTCACCTTGTTGGGCTACGATGACTACAGTGTATTGGTACATACAGGCAATGCGCAAGAAATGTCTTGAGACTCCATCCCATGCTCAGAGCGTGACGAAGGCCCGGGAGCCAGTGTGGCAGTGTAGGGGGTGCAATTCCAGAACCCCGGTCATTCTTGATAGCGTTGAAATTGTACTCTGATCTGATTCTTGTGCATACGCAGATGACAATGATGGCGACAAGTGCTTGGACAAAGATGTTCTGTCGGACAACAAGTTCAAAGAAAGAGCTGCTGGAGTTGGGAACCGCTGGAGACTCCATTGTAGGTATACTAGAAATCAAACATAACGCGGAAGGCCGACTATGTATGGACTGCTGCGCTGATGTGAGATTGATGGCAAAGTGGAGATGAGCCCCCTTTTGATTCGGTGGACGACGCACAACAAATGTCCGGGAGGCTCATCCTGCCCGTGCTGCATGGGGGTGGAGTTCGTCGAATCTAGGTCGAGCCGTGCGACAAATAAGCTCAAGTGGGCCCCACTCTAACGCTTCGCAATGATTGGCCTTGTAAACACGAGTGCGCAACGAGCTCCAAACGACATCCCTCTTCTTCACGATCACTCACTCTCCCTTTGACTCGACGTGCTTGTTGTTCATACAAGCTCCTCCTATTGTGTCACATCACTCGAAGCTATTCACTATCTGATCAGTCGCCATCATGCCTGGAGTTCGTAAGTGTTTCTGTTCAAGCTGTCATGCTGGAATCGTTACCGTCGCCCAGCGCGGCTTCGACGTGACTGCTTTGTCTGCATTTAGGGCAAGACTCTTGCTCGCGGCATAGGTCTGATGTTCTAGCGGAGTTGTGACTCAAAGCCTTGCTATTATCGACTTGTCTTCCTCCATACTGAACTGATCTGACACGAGACTGCAGCGCCCGATGCGATGGACCAGCTGAAGAAGGCCTTCAAGGGCATGTTTGGCAAGAAGAAGGCCAAGAAGGGGGAGGCCGCACCGACTGCCACCACCGAGCAGCCGTCTACAAGCACCACGAAGCCCACCGAGACAACGCCCGCTGCGCCTGCGCCTGCCACGGCTCCCGAGCCCGCTGGGAGCGAGACCGCCCCGGCCTCGACTGGAACCGCCCCAGCCTCGGCCCCGGCCCCTGCTCCAGCTGCTGCCCCAGTCCCCGCGCCTGCTGCTGCGCCCGCTCAAGAGGAGCCCAAGAAGGACGAGACAGCTCCTGTGGCCGAGGTCAGGGAAGCCACATCGAGTATGTCATATCCCACCATCACCCTCCCACCCGTCCCAATATACTGACATGCTCCAGCCCCTGAGCCCGCTGGTGCCGTTGTGCCCGCTCCTCCTACCGCCGTCTCCGCCCAGGCACCTGCAACCGACGCGCCTGCAGCCACCGAGGCGAAGCCCACCGATGCAGCCGCCCCAGCCGCTGAAGCACCGCCTGCCATCCCCGCCACACAGCCTGCTCCCGGCATGTCCGCCACCAGTGGTCCCCTGGACGAGCCTGACTTTGGTGTTGAGAAGAAGCCGGAGCCCACCGCCGCTCCTGCGACTGCTCCTGCGACTGCTGCAGCGCCTGCCGCCAGTGGCCCGGCTCCTACAGCCACTGCACCTGCAGAAAAGTAAACGTTTCTTCGTGTCGAGAAGAAGAAGAAGTTTTCAGGAGGAATGTTCCGTGCTTCTCATATCCTATCCAGAAATCTGAGCGTGTAGAGGTGGAGTGTGGCGGTGCCTTTTCTTTTTCTTTCCCTAATACAATACCCCATATCCCAAGTCAGCGAGCGTGTGTTCAGCACATAGTCCCGGTAGTGGTAGCGATCCGGCGTTGGAGTAGCGCGTCCAGACAATCGATCTATATACTGCTTTTTTATAACCACGTACGCTGGTCCACTGTGATGTTGTCTGAAAGAAGCTCGAGAAGTTATGTACTTGGTTTCTCAGGGTCGCTGAACCAGCGTTGATGTCATGGTTCCTGATGACTAGCGCCGTAGCGGGGCCTGCACCTCGAACCACGTCAACGATCGCCCCCACCAACATACATTTGTTCATGGGCCGCCAGCTTGGTTTTACCTCCCCTACACTAATTTACGACGAGAGCCACACGCCGTACGCCGTATATCATTAGCTGCCTCCTAGCCAGCTCCAACACAACACACGGCGACAAAACACGCCGAAGCGCGCACGACTACGCCATGCAGCGCGCAAAGAACATTGGTTATGACGATGACGACCTATACGATGATGACTACTACGAGGAAGAGGAGGCAGAGCCCATGTCATCAGACGACAAGGAGCAGATGCGAATCAGCACCATCAGCGCGCGAGAGGCCTTGGGGAGCGCAGGCTCAGACATCAGCGACGCGCAAATACAAGAGGCGCTATGGCATTATTATTACGACGTGGGCAAGACGGTCAGCTACCTGAAGAACAAGTTTGCAGCACCAGCACCGAAGAAGGAAGCCCAGCCAAAGAAGGAGAAGGCCACTTCGCGCTTCGACCAGGCTGCAGCTGTCGCGGTGGAGAAGGCGCCTGTTCCTGCCGGTAAGCACACTCACGAACAGTACAGCTACTCGCACCCAACCTACCCTGCCGCGTCACGATTCCCTCTGCCACCCGTCACGATGCCGTCGACCCCACAAGACTTCTTCGCCGACATCCCCTGGGGCAGCGTCCCCGCTCACAGACTGGGTGTAATCACCGTCGACGCACCGCACTTTAGGGGCGGGCTCCTTGGCGGCTCATCGAAGCTGGCAGCTCTTGCAGCAAAGCGTAGAAAGGAGAGGGAGGAGGCTCAGGCTGCATCAAATGCCAACACCCACACGGATGCTGCCGTTGCTATGCTCGACAAACTTACTGTCAAGGGCAATGGAGACACACCCTCAACGTTTGAAGCCGACCGTTCCTCGCGCATCGCAAAGTACACGGCACGGAAGCGCTCGCCATCTCCAAAGCCAGAAACTCCAGTCGAACCAGCCGAGGCCGAGCCAGAAGCCCCAAAGCCAGCCATCCAAGTCGAATTCCCCGCCCAGCGCGCTCCAGCTTCCATGTTCGCTTCTACATTGTGTGGCATCTCCCGCCCTCCTCCACCACCCGTCCTTCTTGAAGACTTCCCGGTCCCATACAGCTACTACAAGGAGTACCAAAACACACAGCCTTTCGACGGGCCCAGTCCGGACGACATCGTACGAGCGGCCCAGGCGAACAAGGGCACAGGCACGGGGCGGCGTTGAGACTGCGATAGCACTTGAACTGGGCTTTTTCTAAGGCATACAGGGACCACGCCGAAGAAGAAGAAGCCAGCCGCCGCGCTAAACGGCGATAAACTCGCTGATTCTATCGAAAAGCTTGCAGTCGACGAGCCCAAGGTGAAAAGCAAGAACTTGAACGTTCTGGAAGAGCTACAGAAGAGTGGCATGAAGCGGATGGCCAACTTCGTAGTCGTAGGTAAGTACCAACTGCATCTTGCTCCCCCCCCCCCTCCATCAATACGTCCGCGTTCCATGTGCTAACAACACCAGGACATGTTGACCATGGTAAGAGTACGCTTATGGGCCGCTTGCTATACGACTTGAAGGTCATCGATCAGAGATCCATCGACAAACTCCGGAAAGAAGCCGAGACAATAGGCAAGTCGTCCTTCGCTCTGGCTTGGGTGATGGACGAGACAAGCGAGGAACGGAGCCGCGGCGTCACCGTCGACATTGCAACGAACTACTTCGAGACTGAAAAGTCACGTTTCACCATCCTGGACGCACCAGGCCACAAGGACTTCATCCCCAACATGATATCTGGATCGTCCCAAGCAGACTTCCCTGTTCTGGTCATCGACTCCAGCACGAACAGCTTCGAAGCCGGTCTGAAAGGCCAGACAAAAGAGCACATCCTGATCGCGCGAAGCATGGGCATGCAACACATCATCGTCGCCGTCAACAAGATGGACACTGTCGCCTGGTCCAAAGCGCGCTTCGACGAAATCACCAAAAAGATGACCACCTTTCTCACTGAAGCCAGCTTCGCCGAAAAACGCATCACCTTCATCCCCCTCGCAGGCCTCACGGGCGAAAACGTCGTCGCCAAACCCACAAACCCAGCCGCAGACTGGTACGCAGGCCCTACCCTACTCGAAGCCCTCGAGCGCATTGAGCTGCCGCCGCGCGCCCTCGAGAAACCCCTCCGCCTCTCCGTCGCCGACGTGTTCCGCGGCGACCTGCGCTCGCCGCTCAGCATCTCGGGCCGCATCGACGCCGGCACCCTGCAAGTCGGCGACGCAATCCTTGCGCTGCCTGCCGGCGAAACCGCAACCGTAAAGGCCATCGAGGTCCAGGACCAGCCCGTCGACTGGGCCGTCGCCGGCCAGATCGCCACGCTCCACCTCGCCGACGTCGATCCCGTGCACCTCCGCCAGGGCGACATGCTCTGCAGCCCCAAACACCCCGTCAAGCTGGTCAAGGCCTTCACGTCCAAGCTCCTCGCCTTCGAGCACGTGCTCCCCATGCCCGTGGACGTGTTCCGCAGCACCTTGAACAGTCCCGGTGCCATCAGGACGCTGAGCGCCAGGCTGAACAAGTTCACCGGCGAGGCCGTCAAGAAGAAGCCCCGCATCGTCAAGCCCGGCGAGGTGGCGCGCGTCGTCGTCCAGCTGGAGCGCGAGCTGCCCATCGAGGAGGGGATGCGCGTTGTGCTGCGGGAGAGGGGGCGGACGGTCGGCGCGGGGCTGATGGAGAATGTGGCGTAGAGGAAGTGGAAGGAACTGTGTGTGTATGTATGTTAAGGGGGGGGGGTTGCTGCGGTTTTGGGGTAAGGGTGATGCTGTGCGAAGGTAGTTTCTCGCGAGAAGAAGGATTCTTATTGCATGCTCCGATTCCCTATGCGAGGCTCGGCGCGTCTGCCAACGGCCCACTTGACTGCCGTGCGTGCGCCGCGTCCTCGTCTGCGCCCAGAGCCCTCCTCCCTGCGGGCTCCACACTTGCCTCCCTCTACACCCTGTCCCTCATTCTCTCGACCCATCACCGCCAGCGCCCACCTCTTTCCTCTTTCCTCGCTGACTCGCGTACCGTGCCATCTCCATCTCCATCTCCATCTCAGCATGCCCCTTCTCCACCTCGCTGCTCGACCTCGCTGCTCGACCTCGCTGCTCCAACGCACTCACTCCTCTCACAGCATGAAGGACGTTCGTGATTGTGATGAGGGAGTGGAGATGACGGGCAACTTCCTGCTTTGAGAAAAGGGGGGGGGGGGGGGGGGAGACGTACTCGATGTTGACGGCCATCTCGCGCTGAACCATGATTTTTATCCCCCCGTCTCTTTGAACCCCTTTAGTCTCTATTAAGCACCAGTAACCACCCTCCCAAACAAAACTAGACACATACTCCTCGGCCAATCCCCAACTCCCACACACCCACATCTACAACCCACACCCACCC